>JANUYF010000002.1:159007975-159565475 GCA_026167975.1 Phrynosoma blainvillii | reverse complement strand
TTCCTTTCTTTCTTTCTTCCTTCCTTTCTTTCTTCCTTTCTTTCTTTCCCCGGAGGGAGGACGGGCCAGGAAAAAGGGATTTATACCGGGCTCCGTGACGAGGGAGGAAGGCGGGACCCAAGCCAGGGAAGGAGGGAGGGAAGGAGGGAGGGAGGATGGAGGGAAAGGGGGAAGGAGGGAGAGAGAGAGGGAGGGATGATGGACAGAAAGGAGGGAAGGAGGGAGGGATGATGGAGGGAAAGGAGGGAGGGAGAGAGGGAGGGAGAAAGGAAGGAGAGAAAAGAGGGAGGGATGATGGAGGGAAAGGAGGGAGGGAGGGAAAGGAGGGAGGGAGAGAGGGAAGGATGATGGAGGGAAAGGAGGGAGGGAGGGAAAGGAGGGAGGGAGAGAGGGAAGGATGATGGAGGGAAAGGAAGGAGGGAGAGAGAGAGGGAGGGATGATGGAGGGAAAGGAAGGAGGGAGAGAGGGAGGAATGATGGAGGGAAGAGGGAAGGAGAGAGGGAGGAATGATGGAGGGAGAGGAAGGAGGGAAAGAGAGAGGGAGGGATGATGGAGGGAGAGAGGGAGGGATGATGGAGAGAAAGGAAGGAGGGAGGGAGGGAGGGAGGGAGAGAGGGAAGGATGATGGAGGGAAAGGAGGGAGGGAGAGAGGGAAGGATGATGGAGGGAAAGGAAGGAGGGAGAGAGGGAGGGATGATGGAGGGAAAGGAGGGAGAGAGAGACGGAGGGATGATGGAGGGAAAGGAAGGAGGGAGAGAGGGAGGAATGATGGAGAGAAAGGAAGGAGGGAGGGAGGGAGGGAGAGAGGGAAGGATGATGGAGGGAAAGGAGGGAGGGAGAGAGGGAAGGATGATGGAGGGAAAGGAAGGAGGGAGAGAGGGAGGGATGATGGAGGGAAAGGAGGGAGAGAGAGACGGAGGGATGATGGAGGGAAAGGAAGGAGGGAGAGAGGGAGGAATGATGGAGGGAAAGGAAGGAGGGGGAGAGGAAGGGATGATGATGAGAAAGGAAGGAGGGAGAGAGAGAGGGAGGGATGATGGAGGGAAAGGAAGGAGGGAGAGAGGGAGGGATGATGGAGGGAAAGGAAGGAGGGGGAGAGGGAGGGATGATGATGAGAAAGGAAGGAAGGAGGAAGAGGGAGAGGGAGGGATGATGGTGGGAAAGGAAGGAGGGAGAGAGGGAAGGATGATGGAGGGAAAGAGGATGATGGAGGGAAAGGAAGGAGGGAGAGAGGGAGGGATGATGGAGGGAAAGGAAGAAGGGAGAGAGGGAAGGATGATGGAGGGAAAGGAAGGAGGGGGAGAGGGAGGGATGATGATGAGAAAGGAAGGAAGGAAGGAAGGAGGGAGAGAGAGGGAGGGATGATGGTGGGAAAGGAAGGAGGGAGAGTGGGAAGGATGATGGAGGGACAAGAGGGATGATGGAGGGAAGAGGGAAGGAGAGAGAGAGGGAGGGATGATGGAGAGAATGGAGGGAAGGAGAGAGGGAGGGATGATAGAGAGAAAGGAAGGAGGGAGGGAGGGAGGGAGGGAGAGAGGGAAGGATGATGGAGGGAAAGGAAGGAGGGAGAGAGGGAAGGATGATGGAGGGAAAGGAGGGAGGGAGAGAGGGAAGGATGATGGAGGGAAAGGAAGGAGGGAGAGAGGGAGGGATGATGGAGGGAAAGGAGGGAGAGAGAGACGGAGGGATGATGGAGGGAAAGGAAGGAGGGAGAGAGGGAGGAATGATGGAGGGAAAGGAAGGAGGGGGAGAGGAAGGGATGATGATGAGAAAGGAAGGAGGGAGAGAGAGAGGGAGGGATGATGGAGGGAAAGGAAGGAGGGAGAGAGGGAGGAATGATGGAGGGAAAGGAAGGAGGGGGAGAGGGAGGGATGATGATGAGAAAGGAAGGAAGGAGGAAGAGGGAGAGGGAGGGATGATGGTGGGAAAGGAAGGAGGGAGAGAGGGAAGGATGATGGAGGGAAAGAGGATGATGGAGGGAAAGGAAGGAGGGAGAGAGGGAGGGATGATGGAGGGAAAGGAAGAAGGGAGAGAGGGAAGGATGATGGAGGGAAAGGAAGGAGGGGGAGAGGGAGGGATGATGATGAGAAAGGAAGGAAGGAAGGAAGGAGGGAGAGAGAGGGAGGGATGATGGTGGGAAAGGAAGGAGGGAGAGTGGGAAGGATGATGGAGGGACAAGAGGGATGATGGAGGGAAGAGGGAAGGAGAGAGAGAGGGAGGGATGATGGAGAGAATGGAGGGAAGGAGAGAGGGAGGGATGATAGAGAGAAAGGAAGGAGGGAAAGAGAGAGAGAAAGGGATGATGGAGGGAAGGAAGGAGAGGGGGAGGGAGAGAGGGAGAGAAAGGAAGGAAGGAGGGAGGGAGGGAGGGAGAGAGGGATGGATGATGGAGAGAAGGGAAGTTAGGCAAAGGAAGGGTCCCACATGGCCAGGTAGGAGGGATCCTTAGAAACCTTCATCTCAGGAGTTGTACATTCCCATGTAACCCCAACCATGCCTGGTCAATTCGTCCACCTTCATTTATTATTTACCTATTTTATAGAATCATAGAATCCTAGAGTTGGAAGAGACCTGAATTTGAATCAAGTCCAATTCGATTCTGCCATGCAGGAAGACACATTCAAAGTCCTCCCTGGGACAGATGGCCATCCTTTATATCAAAAAATATATAGAATGTATATAGAGTTGGAAGAGACCTCAGGGGCCATCCTGTCCAACCCACTTCTGTCATGCAGGAACTAACAATCAAAGCATCCCCTGTGACAGATGGCCATCCAGCCTTTGTTTAAAAACAGCCTCTAAAGAAGGATACTCCACCACCCTCCATTGAGGCAGCAGCGTCTTCATAGGATCCTAGGAGTTGGAAGGGACCCCCAAGGGCCATCAAGTCCAGCCCCCTCCTTCTGCCATTCAGGAAGACGCCATCCAAGCTCTTGCTGAGACAGATCGTCATTCAGTCTGTTTACAAGCCTCCAGAGAATGAGACTCCACAAGGCAGCAACAGCTCTTACTGTCAGGAAGTTCTTCCTAATGTTGAAGTAGAATCTCTTTTCCCTTTAGCTTGCATCCATTGTTCCGGATCCTATTCTCTGGAGCAGCAGAAAACAAGCTTGTTCCATCTTCAGTATGACATCCCCGCAAATACTTAGGACCTTATCACACGGGGGTCCCAAGCAGAAGGTATCCAAAGCTAATACGTATTTTTTTCCCGTGTGTTTACACATATCCAAAGGCAATCCAAAGCTAATACGTATTTTTTTTCCGTGATCCGAAGTGAAAGGGGATCTTTTGACATTCGGTTTTTCGGGGAAGTACAAGGGAGCTTTTGGAATCATTGCGCAATGGCCGCGCAGGCGAAATTCAGTTTGTTTCGGTATAGAACTGACTTTATTCTTACTTCGGTTAGTTTTCACTTACTTTTCACTTCGTGGCCAGCGTTTGATAAGGTCCATAAACAGGGCTATCATGTCACCCCTTAACCTTCTCTTCTCCAGGCTAAACATCCCCAGCTCCCTAAGTTTCCAGACCCTTCACCATTTTAGTCACCCTCCTCTGGACACACTCCAGCATTTCAAGGATTTATATATCCCACCTTTCTCTCACAATGGAATTCTAGGTGGTTTACAATAGTTTAAAAAGAAAGAACTAAAACACTGGTTACAAAAGTTTAAAAAATAATTAAATATTACCAGCATTAAAGCATAAGTTAAAAACAGCACCTTTCCCAGCTCAGCCACGAAAGCCACGGGGGGGGGGGTGTCCTTTGGCAAGTCACACACTCTCTCAGCCTCAGGAGATGGCAATGGCAAACCTCCTCTGAATAACATCTTGCCAAGAAAACCCCAGGATAGCCTAAGGACGTTATCACACGGGGAGTCGCGGGAAGAAAGTGGAAATAAACGGGCACGAGCGGAAGTCTTTAATTTACGGGATTTGTCCTGTTCTGCCTCGTCTGATAACTAAATTCGAATTTAAAAGGGGGTTAATTTGAACGAAAACCTGATCTTTTCATTTTCGGGATTTTTGAGGATTTGAAAAGATCAGTTTTTCGTTCGAATTAACCCCCTTTTAAATTCGAATTTAGTTATCAGACGAGGCGGAACGGGACAAATCCCGTAAATTAAAGTCTTCCGCTCGTCCCGTTTATTTCCACTTTCTCCCCGCAACTCCCCGTGTGATAACGTCCTAAGAGTCACCATAAGTCGGAAATGACTTGAAGGCACACAACACAAACACACTGGATGGATGGACTCTGTTAAGGAGGTCACTGTGAGGGATGAATCTGCAGGATTCCAGAAGAGCAGGAGGATCCCTCAAACCCTGGATCAGGAGGATCCCTCAAACATATGGATGGGAGAGCTGGACAGTGAGGAAAGCAGATAAGAAGAAAATCAACCCATTTGAAATATGGGGCTGGAGAAGAAGGATGAGGATGGAGAAGAAGGATGAGGATGCTATGGAAGGCCAAGTAGACAAAATACTGGGTCCCTGAACAGATCAAGCCAGAAGTCTCCATGGAAGCCAAGATGACTAAACTGAGGTAGTTGCCACATCATGAGAAGGCATCACTCACTATAAAGATCTTAAAGTGCAAAGATGTACAACTGAGCACTAAAGATAGAATTGTCCAATCCATTGTATTCCTCATTGCCTCTACAGATGGGAGAGCTGGACAGTGAGGAAAGCGAGAAGGAAGAAAATAAATTCATTCCAGATGTGGTGCTGGAAAAGGGGAGACCAGGGTTCGATTCCCAGGTCTGCCACGGAAACCCATTGGGTGACCTTGGGCAAGTCACACTCTCTCAGCCTCCTCGGAGGAAGGCCATGGCAAACCTCCTCTGGACAAATCTTGCCAAGAAAACTCCATGATAGGGTTGACATAAGGTGGGAACAACTCGAAGGCACACAACAACAAGCTGGAGAAGAGAGGATACCGCGGATGGCCAAAAAGACAAAGAAATGGGTCCTTGAACAAATCAAGCCTGAACTCTCCCTGGAAGCCAAGATGATTAAGTAGAGGCTGTCGTACTTTGGCCGCATCATGAAAAGGCATGACTCATTGGAAAAGATAATAATGTTAGGAAAGGTGGGAGGGAAGTAGAAACATAGGAAGACCCCATGCTAGATGGCTAGACTCTATTAAGGAGGTCATGGGCATGGACCTGCAAGACTTATTAGGCAGAGCAGTGGAGGACAGGGAGGCTTGGAGATCTCTCATCCATAAGAGTTGCCTTGCCATGGGTCGTGGTTGACTTGAGGGCAGCTAACAACGACCAGACACCAGCTGCAGGGGCCATGGCAACTATCGGACACGACTGAGGAGGTCCTCTTCTTTCATTTGCCAACTATAAGTGTGATCAAAAGTAGGAACGAGGCAAACTTGCATGTATCCCAACTGGTATCTGAAACACCACATGGGGGTCCTGTAACGCTAGGGGGAAATATTTCCAGGATAGGATCAGGATTTGCTGCCGTCCAATGGATTCTGAAAATCGCATGGAAACAGGACATAGGACGTTATCACACGGGGAGTTGCGGGGAGAAAGTGGAAATAAACGGGACAAGCGGAAGACTTTAATTTACGGGATTTGTCCCGTTCCTCCTCGTCTGATAACTAAATTCGAATTTAAAAGGGGGTTAATTCGAACAAAAACCTGATCTTTTCAAATCCTGAAAAATCCTAAAAATGAAAAGATCAGGTTTTCGTTCGAATTAACCCCCTTTTAAATTCGAATGTAGTTATCAGATGAGGCGGAACGGGACAAATCCCGTAAATTAAAGACTTCCGCTCGTCCCGTTTATTTCCACTTTCTCCCCGCGACTCCCCGTGTGATAACGTCCCTAAAGACAGCCTGGGCCATCCTATGGGGCTCTGTTGCTCTTGGAACATGTCCAGATTGGCCCAGAGACTCATTTCCTAAATCCCGAATATCTTTGTTAAAGGAGCTTGGTCTCATTCTTAGCCCTGCAAAAAGAAAATGTCTAGTTCTTAGTACATTCGTAATAGAAAGTTGTCAAAGGTGCACACCACTAAGCCATGATATGTGTGTGTCCTTTGTGTGAATGCATCAGAGTAGAGTCCGCATAACATGCATTATTAGTATTCCTGGGCTTGTCACCCAGGGCACTTCCAGCCAGGTGAAGCTTTTGTTAGAATCACACTGCCTCATTCACAGAATATGGAATATGATAGAGGGCTCAGATATCTACCATAACAAGTTGTTGTTGATGTTGTTGTTAGCTGCCTTCAAGGCAACTTTGACTCATAGCAGCCCTGTGGAGGAGACATCTCCAAGACCCCCTGTCCTTCTCCACTGCCCTGATCAGGTCCTGCAGGCTCAGGCCTGTGGACTCTTTGACTATATGTCTAACTATGGGCCTAAGCAGACTGCCAGAAATAGTGCACATTAAATTGAGGCACTGTCCTGGCTCAGTGCTAGGGAATCATGGGAATTGTATTTTATTGTGGCACCAGAGCTCTCTGACAGAGAAGGCTCAATGTCCCAGAAAAAAATACAATTCCCATGACTCCCTAGCACTGAGCCAGGGCAGTGCCTCAATTTAATGTGCGCTATTTCTGGCAGTCTGCAAAGGCCCTTTGACTAAGGGGGGTTGCAGACTGCCAGAAATAGTGTGAATTCAGTCCACTTTTAGGGTTAGGGTTAGTGCTAGGGAATCATGGGAACTGTTATTTTTCTGAGACATTGAGCCTTCTCTGTCAGACAACTCTGATGCCACAATAAAATACAGTTCCCATGGTTCCCTAACTCTAACCCTAACCCTAAAAGTGGACTGAATTCACACTATTTCTGGCAGTCTGCAACCCCCCTAAGTAACCATCTGGTGTGTGGTCTTCCTCTCCTTCTGTCCTCTAACTTTCCCAGGATCATTGTCTTTTCTAATGATTCATGCCTTCTCATGATGTGTCCAAAGTACGACAGTCTAAGGGGGGTTGCAGACTGCCAGAAATAGTGCAAATTGAGTCCACTTTTAGGGTTAGGGTTAGGGTTAGGGTTAGGGAATCATGGGAACTGTATTTTATTGTGGCACCAGAGCTCTCTGATAGAGAAGGCTCAATGTCTCAGAAAAACAACAATGCCCATGATTCCCTAGCACTAACCCTAACCCTTAAAGTGGACTCAATTTGCACTATTTCTGGCAGTCTGCAACCCCCTTATGTCTTGTCATCTTGGCTTCTAGGGATATCTCTGGCTTGATCTGCTCTAGGACTCATTTATTCATCCTTTTGGCCCTCCACGGTATCCTCTGCACTCTTCTCCAGGACCACATCTCAAATAAGTTGATTTTCTTTCTATCTACTGTCTTCTCTGCCCAATGGGAAGTACAATGGCTTGGGCTATCCTCACTTTAGTGTTCAGAGTTATATCTTTGCACTTTAGGATCTTGTCTAGCTCTTTCATGGCTACCCTTCTCATCTCCTGGTTTCTTTACTGCGTTCTCCATATTGGTTAATAGTTGATCCAAGGTATGGGATCCTTTGACTATTTCAATTTTCTCGTCATCTAGAATGAATTCTTGTAGCTTCAGTGGTCATTATTTTTGTTTTCTTAATGATTAGCATTTAGCTTACCTTGGCACTTCTTAAGTAATTGTTCCAGGTCTTTGTTAGTTTCTGCTAGTAGTACTGTGTCATCCACATATCTTACGTTGTTAATGTTTCTTCCTCCGATCCTCACTCCTCCTGCCTCCGATTCTAAGCCTGCTGTGCAAACAATGTTTTCTGTATACAGGTTGAACATATAGAGTATGCAACCTTGCCTTATCCCTTTACTTATTGGGAACCATTCTCTTTCTCCGTATTCTGTTCGAACAGCAGCCTCTTGTCCTGAGTAGAGGTTACACATCAAGATGATCAGTTGTTTTGGAATTCCCATTCCTCTAAGAGCAAGTCATAGCTTTTTGTGATTCATGCAGTCAAAGGCTTTGCTGTAGCCAACAAAATACCTGTAGACTTTCCTTAGGAATTCTCTGGTGTGCTCCGTTATCCAGCGTATGTTTGCAATCTGATCCCTTGTGCCTCTTCCTTTCCTAAAACCATCTTGGACCTCTGGGATTTCTCGCTCCATAGGTGGCTAGAGTCTTTGCTGCAGTGGAAATTAGTGCAATGGTTCTGTAATTACTGCAATCTTTTATACCTCCTTTTTTGATGCACTCCTTTATTTTCCAGCTGTTTCCTCTATCATTTTTGCTTTGACCAAATAAATCATTACATTGCAAGAATTCCCACCATAAATGTATTCATAATGGGAGAAATAGAGGTTTTTTTTATTATTATTATTAAAAGGCCCTGACTCACCATTTCTAAGACTGATGGCTACATAAAATACATGAAGGCTGCCTTATTCCATGGCCTCCCGCTGCCACTCTTACTTCTGGTGGCTAGGAATAACTTCATAATGTACAACATCCTAGAAGAATCAGGCCCTAATTTTCAAGTCTATCTTCGTTGTTATTAATTATAGCATGATGTGACGACTTGCCTTTGCGGTGGACCTGTTTGGTGGTGGTGCCTGAAAGTGGAACACCTTCCTCAAGGAAATTTACCTGGTTGCCTATTTAAAGTCATTTGAGCTCTATGCAAAGATCTCTGTAAAAAGGCCTCTAAAATCCTCCATGCATTGTTTTTATGCTGCTTCATGTTCATCTCAATGCTTTTGTTTTATAAACATATTTCAACGTTTATAAGGGAAGGCCATTCATCCATTTGGGGTTGAGTGTCACCAAAGTGCTCTCTTTTCCCAGGAAGCTGTTTCAGTCCTGAAGTAATGTCTGTTGTCAGTAATGAACTGGATGAGAGCAAACAAATGGAAAGTTAATCTAGACAAGACAGGGGTGCTCCTGGTCAGTCAAAAAGCAGACCAGGGAATAGAAGAAATAGGGATTTTGTCTGTTGTTGGGGTTACACTCCCCCTGAAATCTGAGCCTCACAGTTTGGGTGTTCTGGACCCAACTAAGCCTGGATGCCCAGGTTTCAGCAATGGCCAGGAGTGTGTTTGCACAGTTAAAACTAGTGTCCAGGCTGCACCTGTTCCTTGAGACGTTAGATCTCACTACGTCTTGATCACATCCCATCTGGACTTCTGTAACACACTCTAATGGGGCTGCCTTTGGAAATCGTTCAGAAACTTCAGCAGGTCCAAAGTGCAGACTCAGGGCCTTTGCAGAATGCCAGAAATAGTGCAACTTGAGTCCACTTTAACTGCCCTGACTCAGTGCTAGGGAATCATGGGAACTGTAGTTTATTGTGGCACCAGAGCTCTCTGACAGAGAAGGCTCAGTGTCTCAGAAAAAACTACAATTCCCATGATTCCCTAGCACTGAGCCAGGGCAGTTAAAGTGGACTCAATATGCACTATTTCTAGCAGTCTGCAAAGGCCCTAGGCTAGGGCCAGTTGCAGGGAGCATGTAACTCCTTTATTAAAACAGCTTCACTGGCAAAGACCTTTTTGTTTAAGCAGGATTTTATATGGTTCGCAGGGAGGCTTCTTGTGCATGCTCTTTTTGTATGTTTTTAAAATAGTTGATGCCATTTTAATGAGGTGATTTTAATTATTTTTAACTATTCATTATCAGGTTTTGATTTCTTTTAAGGCAGCATATAAGTAAAGATAAATAAATAAAGACAAATGACTCTTCTGCTAAGACCCAACACTGTTAATTAACCTGGAAAGGAAACTTGATGCCTATGCCTTTGGCAATACATGTGCATAAGGTAATCATGTATGTTGTCCAGCCCCACATTAACTGCCTCATGACTATATTATAAATGAATCCTAGTTTCCAAAGTTTTTCTTTGACAAGGGAATGCCATGTTTAACGCATTACAATACTCTATAATCTAACCTGGAAGTTAACAAGGTATGAATCACACCAGGCCCAGCTATCTCTGGGCCTTTGCAGACTGCTAGAAATAGTGCAAATTGAGTCCACTTTAAGGGTTAGGGTTAGGGAATCATGGGAACTGTATTTTATTGTGGCACCAGAGCTCTCTGACAGAGAAGGCTCAATGTCTCAGAAAAAAAAAAAAAAACAATTCCCATGATTCCCTAGCACTAACCCTAACCCTTAAAGTGGACTCAATGTGCACTATTTCTGGCAGTCTGCAAAGGCCCTAAGTCCATCCACAGTTGCACTAGCAGAAGGCACCTCTAATAACAAAAGATGAGTTAAAGAGCATCATCTGATTGTGACCCTGTTTTTTCATGGTCAGGGGAGAAAAAATCCACTCAGCTAAGGATAACACCACTAACACAAGCAGATTTACCACCTAGCAACGCAAGGTTTTCTTTGTCCAGACTGGGTTTCAGTAGATTGGCCCACATCCAGCCGATCCTTAAGTGTGAGTTTAGCACCATCTGCATCCCCCCTGAATTGGAAGGAGATTATTGGGTCTCATCAGCAAATGGCATCTCCCTTCCGGCTTCCTGGTGGGCTCACACAGCTTTCCCATGCAGATGATTTTAAAAACAAGGTGGACAAAACAGAATTCAATGGGACCCCCTTGCAGTCTGAGATGCAAGCTAAGGAGTCAAGCAGTTTGGGAGTTTATCACACGGAGGCAAATTGCTTAAATCCTGTGCAGAAACGGGATTTAAAAATCCGGAAAAAAAACCACAGAAGCGGGTTGTTTTTTTCAAACGTATTTGTCTAAAGGAGAAATAACGCAACATTAACCCGAACGGAAAGTTGCCAAACCCCGCTCCTTTTTACTTTCGGGAGTTCCCGAAAGTAAAAAGGAGCGGGTTTTGGCGACTTTCCGTTCGGGTTAATGTCTCGTTATTTCTCCTTGATGCCAATGTCGTGTGAAAAGCAACTCGCTTTTGTGGGTTATTTCTAGTTTCTGTTCGAGATAACCCCGAACGTCACTTTAAATCCAGTTTCTGCACGGGATCCGTCCCGTGTGAAAATCTCCAAGTAGTGATCCTGCACACATAGCCTCCAGCACCATTTCTTGAAATGAGCTGTCAAGTAGACTCGTATTTACGTCATCTGTACAAAAGACCCCAGTTCTTTTTGCATGCCCTTTCTCAGATTGTCCCAGCCCCCGTATGCCCATCTTAGCCTCATGGTGGCACAGATGGGGCTGCCTGGATGCATTCAGGATGCATGCAATCCAGTCTCGAGTTTTTAAGTCCTCAGCTATTTGCCATATTCTTTGGACTCCCTCTTGTGTTTTAATCACAGAAACGGATGTCTCAGTGCAGTGGTAGGAAGGGAAGCATGTGTGGTGGTTAACCACTTCTTTGAATGTAGTTGTTGTGTGCCTTCAGGTCCTTTCCGACTTATGGCAACCCCAAGGCGAGTCTATCATGGGGTTTTCCTGGCAAGATTTGTTCAGACGGGGTTTGCCCTTGCCATCTTCTGAGGCTGAGAGCGAGTGACTTGCCCAAGGTTACCCAGTGGATTTCCATGTCCGAACTGGTCATAGTCCAACACTCAAGCCACTAAGGGCCTTTGCAGACTGCCAGAAATAGTGCAAATTGAGTCCACTTTAAGGGTTAGGGTTAGGGAATCATGGGAACTGTACTTTATTGTGGCACCAGAGCTTTCTGACAGAAAAAGCTCAATGTCTCAGGAAAAAAAATTCCCATGATTCCCAAGCACTAACCCTAACCCTTAAAGTGGACTCAATTTGCACTATTTCTGGCAGTCTGCAAAGGCCCTATGTCACACTGGCTCCTTTGAATGTAGTGGCATCAATATTGTTGACTGTAGTGGCATTAGCTAAAATATTTAGGAGAATATAGTGGCATCACCTAAACATGAAAACCCCAACAATATTTGTTCTGCCACCTGCATAATCTTCTTCATATTGGAACGCCAGGTGGAAATCTCAAGAACCAAAGACACTGTAAACTCAGAGAACAACAAATGCAGATTGGTTGTTTATTAAAAGCAAAGCAAAAGCCATTATTTTTTTGCTCCAGACTTCCTGAGCAGAGTCAGGCTTCCTGGTGAGACACAACTTTGAGCCAGCTCTCTATATATTCAATATATGACTGCAGTTTGAGATAAAGGAAGTAAAGCAGAAACTCTTCTAGAACATGGCCACACAGCCCGAAAAACCCACAAAAACCAAAGCAGAAACTTTTTAAAAATCACTAGCCGGACTAGGGTTCATTGTAGAAGCTCTACAACAATGAAGCTAGTCTACAACTGTCACTGCATTTTGCATATTTGATTTCTACTATGAAGGAATGAATGTAAAACATATTATATATTCTTACAGCCCTTTCCTGTGATTTCTTCCCCTTGAGCAGGTAATATGTTATCTCTGTTAGATCCAGGGAATTTGGACACTTTTTCTTGAGTTAGTGAGGCAGAAGCTCTGAGTGACAGAAATAGAGTAAGAGTTCTGCAAATTCTCCAGATTCAAATGCCTGGTACATGTTTGTAACATGTGCTGGTTTGTTGCATGTGTTCCTGTTCAGGGAAAAATATACACATTTTAAAATAAGACCGCAATCTTCAATAGAAGTAACTACCATTTAACAAAGTGGCACTTAAGTTTCACTGAAGATTGTATTAGGCCTTCCCGGAATAGACTACTCCACCTGAACTGTGCTTCTCCCCGATATACATCTCTGTTATACACTCCTATTGGTGTCTCAGATTGTATGTTGTTTTAATCTTTATGCTTTTATTATTGCATTTAGTTTTAAGGGGGGGGAGTATTATATTATGGTTTTATGGCATGTATGTTTTTAATCTCTATTTGTACTTGTAAGCCGCCTTGATTGCCAAGGCAAAAGGCAGGGAATAAGAAATTATTATTATTATTATTATTATTATTATTATTATTAATGTGTGAGGACCAATGAGTCTGCTTGGAGGCTGCCCAGAAAGGGTGGCTTGCTAGGTGAAACAGAGAGTGAGCTGCTCACCTGGGTGACCAAAATGGGATGGGGTGGGTGGCTCATAGCAGGGCCAGGCTAGTGGTTGATACGGTACCCCTCCTGATCAACTCACCTGTGTCTGACAGTACCTTTTTTTGAGTTTCCCCTTTAAGGGCCGAGGGACTTCAGCTCCCAGAATCCCAGGAGCTGTCGGCCAACATGGGACTATTGGCCAACATGGCTGAGGCTTCTGGGACCTGAAGTCCCTCGGCCCTTAAAGGGGAAAGGTTGCCTACCCCTGGCATAGACTATGGGCATAGCCACCTTGAATCCCATTTTTGGCAGGTGCGGTGTCTGGACTCTCTGCAGTTATTGTTTCTTGCCATCCAAGGTATTGTAGATATTCCACCAGCACAGCCACATCTTTCCAGTGCGCTGCATACCTGGCATACAGGATTGCTCTGTGAGAAAGACAAAGCCTCCTGCAAAGGCTTAAATAAAAGAAGGCAAGATAACCTCCCTTCATGTTCGCGAATAAGGAACTGATCAAAGTTATCCCAAGGGATGAATGTAACACACCTAGTATGTGAATACAGAAGTAAAAGATAAAATGAAATTTGCAACAACAACAAAAAAAGATACAGCAAAACAGCATCAGATATAAATTTCATACTTAGAGAGCATGAGATCATGAAAACCATCTATTTGCCCGTGCTGAAATTGCAAGGTACATGGCAGATGAGCCTCTCTGAAAAGAGCAGACTATAAATTGAGTGCCACCATAAAGAAACCCAAATCTCTGGCTGCACCAGTGAAGTCACCTGCAGAAGGTCCTCTGAGAACTATCTCTGTGCCCTGGCAGGAATATATGGGGCTAAGAATACCTCCAGGTACTTCATTCCCTGGTCATTCAAGCCTTTAAAGGTAAACACCAGCACCATGAATTGGATCCAGAAATGCACCGAGAACCAATGATGTTTGTTATTTAGGAATAGGCTAAATATGCTTCCAGCACATATATCCTACTTAGTGGTCTCCTAGATGTATTCTGAACTAAATGCTATTTCCAGCTGGGTGTACTTCATTACAATAGTTTCTTTTCTGGAGTTATCAGAATATGTATGGATAGCTAAAACCAGATAGTCTCTATCTGGGAAGGTTGTTATCTGAAGAGCTAGCAAAAGGCACCCTATGCCTCAGGTCATCACTTGCCTCTCCAGTGACAGAGCCAGATCTAGAAGCTCTTCCAAGTAACTTCAATTTATTGGTCCCAGCCAATCACTTCAGAATTTAAACTGAATCAGGTAAAAAGGGAGTCCAACACCTATGTACATTATAGGTTATAATGCAGTGGTCTCTATAATTCAGGCCTAAACCCCAATAGAAATGAATGGAGGTAATTCATCTCATTCAAAAGCTGTTTCAGTGGAACTGCCTTCATCCCCCCAAACACCATGCCCAGAAAGAGAATACGAGCAACTAGCTAATTATGAAAATACTCTGGATCCAAAGAGATTTTCTTAAGTATGATCCTACAGCTGTCTTCTTCAAGAGTGCTGAATTATTTTCCCTTGAAGACCAGCCAGCTAATTCCACTTTGCTTGCTTTTGAGCCAAGAACAGCAAGGAGTGAGCAGACAAATGGTAAGCCATACCTCTGCAAGAACTTTACCCACTCTCAGGTCTCAATAACTGAAATTCATCCAATTAATACCAGACCAGACATTCTAGACAAGTCCAAAGACCTGTCCAAAGTCTCAATAGTAACATTGCAAGTTGCAATAGATGTTAGTGATATTATCCTTGGTGGTTAGTGAACATGTTGCCATAGTCCAGGGGTAGGCAACCTTTCCCCTTTAAGGGCCGAGGGATTTCAGCTCCCAGAATCCCAGGAGCAATTGGCCAACATGGGACTATTGGCCAACATGGCTGAGGCTTCTGGGAGCTGAAGTCCCTCGGCCCTTAAAGGGGAAAGGTTGCCTACCCCTGCCATAGTCCCTCTGAGCATTTGTCAGAATGGGGAAGACCTCAAGCCTGTGGAAAAAGCAGTATTTGAGGGTGATGACAACAAGGGCGAAATCATGTTGCTTTGCCACAATTGCAAACTTGGGTTGATATTGATGCCTCCTCGCTAGTACGGAATCAGATACACGTGTTTTGCCCCTTGTTTTCTGATAATCTCCCACTCTGTTTCATCATCCTCAATTTCAGTACAGTTGGAAAGTGATAGGTTCTGTTCAGTGGGAGAGAAGACTTAGAGATAGTCTCTCGATATCAAAAATTTATCCCAGAATAACCTCTCTTCCAGAATAACTGGCAGAATAACTTCCATCTCCTGGAATAACTGATGGCCCTTGTCCTGATGGGAGAGTGCCATTCCACCAAGGGCTGGCACCACTGAAAGGAGCATAGGCATGCCACCTGGAAGCTGCCAGAGATTATTGGGAATAAGTTGTATTCCAATGGCTTCTCAAGGGCAGGGCTTCAAACAGGTCTCCTGCCCTTGAAGAGGGAAATAACAAATGGCAGTATAGAGCTCAGCAAGTTATTTGATCATGGTAAAAGAATTTTAAACAATCCTGTATAGCAAAACTCACAGTCTCGGCTGAGGGCCTGCTAAAATCTCCCGATGCAGTCATGGTCCAAAGACCATCGCTCTTCTGCGTTGCCAAGAGGTCATTGCCTGCTCTTCCCCTGACTGGCAGATTTCTTCACAGCAGCCAAAAAAGAGGAGAAAATACCTTTATGATCCTCTGCAGGTCTGGCTTCAACATGCTGTCTTTCTCGTATTTGCTGGAAGTTGCCTGTTTCACATAGGTAAATGTATCTCCCCATTTAAAGTGATATACAAAAACATATTACAGTACAATCCCTGTATCCGTGGGGCTGGTAGCCACAGTTTCTTTTACCCAAGTCTATAAAAATATGCTCTCTCTACGCATTTTCTAGATTCTCCAGCACAACTCTATGGACGTTATCACACGTGGGCCACAAAGCGATAATAAACTGGAAATGACAAATTCCGAAAATAAACCGAAAATAAACCTTGATTCCGCAAATGGCTTTCACACGTAATTACCTTAATTGCGCAATTAAAGTAAGCTCCCGCTGCAACCGCATTTAACGTTCACACACAAGTGAGAAAAGCCTGTAAATGTACTAGAAATGATCTTCTAGCACATGCGCAGATATAGCTATGCTCGCTGCGGCTGTCATCCCTTCCCCAGGTCGTCCTCGGAGCAGCCGGCCCTCCGCACGGCCAGCGCTCTGAGGAGGACCACCAGGCAGGAGAGTCGCCAAAGGTGCACCGCAGCCTTTTGCGGCACACCTTTGGTGACTTGTGAAAGGAGCGCCAATTTAGCGCTCCTTTCAGGGGCGGCGAAGCTGCGCCGCGGGGCCGAGGTGTGGGGATACCTCGGCCCCGCAGCGCAGCTTCCCGGGGCAGCACATGGCCGCCCGTCCTTCAAGTCGCCGAAGGTGCGCCACAAAAGGCTGTGGCGCACCTTCGCCGACTCCTCCGCCGCAGCGTGTGCAAATGCTGCGGCAGGAGGTCCTCCTCGGA
Source organism: Phrynosoma blainvillii (assembly GCA_026167975.1). Classification (NCBI taxonomy): domain Eukaryota; kingdom Metazoa; phylum Chordata; class Lepidosauria; order Squamata; family Phrynosomatidae; genus Phrynosoma; species Phrynosoma blainvillii. Next base: position 159,549,056 of record JANUYF010000002.1, on the reverse strand, counting down.
GCGCTGGCCATGCGGAGGGCCAGCTGCTCCGAGGACAACCTGGGGAAGGGGTTGGGGCGCCGATCGTGCGGCTGCCCCTCCCCTTCCCTGCCCCCAAGACGGCTCAATTAGCCGTCTGCTGAGGGGGAAGGAGACACTTACGCTGCCTCTAGGACCCCGTGGAACCATGGGGAAATGCTTCCAAATGCGCATTTGCTTTTCACATTACGGTGAATTTATCTTAATTGCGAATTTACCTTAATTGCGCATTTGCATTTCCTCCAAACAACCAAATTTCAAATGATCTCGGTTAACACCAATTTCTGTCCACTTTCTGTCCAGTTTCTGTGTGACGTCGTGTGAAAACACGGGGCACTAATCCAGTTTCTGTTTGGGTTTTGTGTGGATTAACCAGCAGATTTGCCCCTGTGTGATAACGTCCTATGGCATGATTCTGGCAGAGACTAATCATAGAGTCATGCTGGAGGGCCCAGAAATGCCTAGAGAGGTTTCCTGTCTAGGTCTCCCAGCACGACTCTATGGTCAAACTCCTCCAGAACTCATTCATTTCAATAGAATTTCCTATTATCTGGGTTTTTGCGTTACCATGGTAATTCCAGGAACATATCCCCCATGGATACAGGGCTCGTTGTGTATTTATAATAAAACCAAAATTAAGTTGTTGTATTTCAAAATGTGCTACCTACAACCAGTTGTATCCTCCCCATCTTTCATAAAAGCTCTCCCACACAAAACAGGGCAAAGCATGTGGCCCCACTGCTAGGTTGACTGACTTTCCTAACCGTGCCCCTCAGGCAAAGCCACATATTGTGAGGCAATTTCTTCAATTCCTTCTTACACAAAAGCTGCCATAAATAATAAGGCTAAAACAGTCTTTGCAAATCTCCTAACAGCAATTCTGTTTTTTGGTTTTGTTTTGTTTTGGTTTGGTTTTTTTGCTGCAGAAAAGACACGTGAGGACAGAGTAAAAGTATTAAAGAATGAGTAATGACAGGGATGCTAAGCACAGTAATCCCAATTGGTATTAAAGCTGTAATTTTTCTGTAAATTGGTATTAAACCTGTAATCAACAGACAATGTATCTTTTGACATAAATGCAGAACAAGCAAATCTGGTGGGTTGTTTTCAAATAAAGATCGGTGGCAGAAGTTGCATGGGGGGCCTCTTATAGAGCAAGCTCTTATCCAATTGGTAAATCTTTAAATATGTGCATTGAAAAAGGTGCACAAATTCCGTGATGTTTTCTTAAATATATTGGTAGCTGCAATATTGTGGAAACAATATTGCAACAAAGGTCCAAAACACACTTCAGAAACAATCCAGTTTGAGATCGCTTTAACTGTCCTGGCTCAATGCTAGGGAGTTCTGGGATTTGTAGTTTTGTGAGACATTTAGCCTTCTCTGTCAGAGTTCTGGTGCCACAATAAACTACAATTCCCAGGACTCCCTGGCACTGAGTCATCCAGTTAAAGCAGCCTGAAACTGGATTATTTATGCAATGTGCTTTGGACCAAAGTTACCTTTGAGCCTTTACAGACTGCCAGAAATAATGCAGCTTGAGGCCACTTTAACTGTCCTGGCTCAGTGCTAGAGAATCATGGGAATTGTATTTTTTTCTGGGACATTTAGCCTTCTGTCAGAGAGCTCTGGTGCCACAATAAATTACAGTTCCCATGATTCCTTAGCACTGAACCAAGACAGTTAAAGTGGCCTCAAGCTGCATTATTTCTGGCAGTCTGTAAAGGCCCATAATCTCTGTATTAAAGTTATAAGCAATGGCAAGAGCTCTGCTTGAGATGTACAACAAATTGATTTCTCCGGTCATATTGAGATATGATAACATACTCATTATAGTCCTTTGTGTTTCTATGGGTTCCATGGGTAAGAATGAAAATGTCTAGGGAGCACATCTCTGTGTAGTAAATCTGTGGTGGGCACATCTACCCAAGGGTTCACTTCTGAGTAGACCTCCACTGGCTTGTGTTAGTCCTTACTGATATACCAAAATGGCCTCCCAGGTACATGACCTATTGTGGTTTATTATTCCACCATCCCAACTCCCCCCCAAACTCCTTCTACAATGGGGGCCCTTGGTCATATGCTGGGGTTTGGTTCCAGGAACCCTCATAGGGACCAAAATCCATGGATGCTCAAGTCCCATTGAATACAATGGCATAGTAAAATTGTGTCCTTTATATGAAATGGTAAAATCAAGCCTTATTTTTTTGGAATGTGTATCTTTTTGTAATGTTTTCAAGCTGTGGATGCTTGAATCTGTGGATAAAACGGAAAAATCTGGGAGACATTATTTGATTACGTACGTAAAAAAGAATTTAAAGGTGACAAGAAGAAATAGTAGCATAATAAGAACAGATTAAGATGTGAAAATGTTAGAAAAAGATTAGGCCGTAATTTCCACATATTATAAATGGTTTTGTATGGAGGGAACAACAGTCATGAGCTTTCTCAAATGCAGTGTTTCTTCAGTGAGAATAGGCCTTTATCCACCACTTAACATGGGCTGTATCTGCACTTGCAGAAATAACCAGTTTGACACCACTTTAACTGCCATGGCTCAGTGCTGAGGAATCCTGGGATTTGTTGAGAGCCGCCATGGTGTAGTGGTTTCTGTGTTGGATTAGGACACTGGGTGAGCAGGATTCAAATCCTGGTTCCACCATGTAAGCCCACTGGGTGACCTTGGACAAGTCACACTCTCTCAGCCACAGAGGGTGGCAATGGCAAACCCCTCTGAAGAAACTGCCCAAGATAAACCCCATGATAGGTGTGCCTTAGGGTTGCCATTAGTACGAATTGACTTGGAAGGCACCGAACAAGTGCCATCAAACCTGACAGGGAAAGCTAAATGCCTCACAAAACCAGTTCCCAGAACTCCAGCATGGATCCATGCCAGTTAAAACAGTGTCAACCTGGATTAATCCTGCAGTGCAGATGCAACAGGGACTGCTTGCAACCTTTGTAATAAAAGACCCCCAAAGTTCTCCTTTTTGAGGGAGGAAAAACCCTGCTTTACTCGAGGTCACTGTACAACCTTGAACAACTCACACTCTGAGGGGAAGGCAAAAACACCCTCTCAATAAATCTGGCCAAAAAGAAGAAAAACCAGTGAGGGGCTCGCTTAAGAGTCGCCATAAGCCACACATTTTATATATTTTATTTATTTATTTGTTATATGTGATTGCAAGGCACACAAGTGTAGGTTTAATGTGTTTGTGAACAGGCCTCACAGGCAAAGAGGCCTTCCCCGCCTCCTCGCCGCCCGACCGCCATCCCACTTCTGAAGCCTCAGAGTGGAATTTTCCACTCTATCTGCCTCCACTTAAAGCCACGCCTCCCCCCAGCCTGGTAAGGTTCCCGGATTGACAAACCTCCCTCCCTCTCACTAAATTAGAGGGAGGGAGGGAGAGGGAGGAAGGTTTGCCAATCCGGGAACCTTTCCAGGGGGGGCGACGCCTACGTAAGAGGAAGGAGGCGGAGCCAATTTCTTTTCGCTCGCGAGGCAGCCGTTGTGGGGGAGGGGCCGGCGGCTCTGATCAGGAGCTCATGAGGGTGAAGAGGGACACGCTGCTTTTCGCTCCCCTTATAAGGAGAAGACAGCCGAGGCACATGATTGGCTAATTCGAATGAGCACGAGGCTTAGCAACAGGCTTCGTATTGGATGCCAGGGAGGGAAAACGACCGTTTCTCTTGGGAAGAAATGGAGGGAATTGGAATAAGACTAGGGGGGGTGTCGGGTATTGCGCGAGTTGCCATGGCAACAGAGGTAGATTTTAAACCCACGGAAAATGGCGGGGAGGCATAGCCTCTGAACGGCTGGAGATTTGGGGCTTGTTTTTGAAGGGTTACTAATAATATTGCCTCAGAATATTTATTTTACCTCAGAATATTTGTACCTTATACTTTTTACCTCAGTATATTTATTTTTTCTCAAAATATTTGTACCTTATACTTTTGCTTCATAATATTTATTTTACCTCAGACTATTTGTACCGTATGCTTTTTAACCTCGGAATATTTATTTTTAAATGAAAAGCAGCCTGACCCACATTTGTCAAAAGTGAGGAGGAAGAGGAGCCAAAATGGCAGAACTGTGCAATATCTGAGGGCCATTTGTTTTTTGTATATAAGAGAATATAGTGTGGTTTAGTGGTTTGAGTGTGGGAGTAGGACTCTGGAGATCTGGGTTCAAATGCACGCTCACCCATGGAAACCTACTGGGTGGCCTTGGGCGAGTAACATTCTCTCAGCCCCAGAAAACCCTATGATTGTGTGGCCATAAGTTGGAAATTAAGGCACACAATAACAAAAAAATTTTATTAAAAGCCCGAGAATTCCATTTTGGGAGAAAGATGGGATATAAACCCATAAATAAATAATAAAAGGATCTCAGATTTAAAAGTAAACTAGCCATAATCAGGGCAGGGGCATTATTGGCCTCACTGAAAGAGGCTGCCTTAGGCTGTGTTGACTCCATTGGTCAATGGGTCTTATTAAGTGATGGCTGCGGAATGAAGAAAACTGGGCAGAGTGACTACTGACCAGATGTTATTACTGCAAAGGAGGGCAAGGTACCGCAAAATGGAGGACATTCAAGGAAAAATGGAGGTCTTTACCAAATGAAAACTACGAACACTAATATAAATTCATTTCATACGGTTAATTTATAGCTATATTACGTACATACAATGTACTTTATTAGATACTCAACCATATTTTTCTGATTGCCTTCTTGGCTTGCAGTTGACAGATATACTTATAGAACTGAGCAAGACAAAGACTTAAAACTACTTTACTAGGAACAAACCCTTGATTGAATCTACTTTTAAATAATTCCTTTCATTTTTCCATTGTGCTGAAGCTAAGGGAAAAACCCTTTCAACATTTGCATTGTGTCCTTAAGCAGCCCATTGCCTAACAGGTTTGCTGCAGGTTTTCCCCTCTGAAAAACAAACTCCTGCTGCGAGTCTTGTCTGCTGCTGCTCCTAGAAAAAAAGAAATTTAGAAGGATCCATCCTGTCCCCCCATTTGCACCGAGGACAAGTGGTTACAGGCAAATTTCTCAAAGGGGAAAAGTAGATGTGGTGCTACTCAATGTGCTTAGTCATGCTCAAAAATGGAGGACATTTTGAAATTCTTCCTGGACATAAGATTTAATTAAATGTAGGCCATGTCCCGGAAAAGGAGGACATCTGGTCACCCTGCCTTTGGACAGACAAGAAGGCTTCTGGGATGCATGTGCTCACTGCACACGTTTAAAACTCATACTACAAAAGCCCCTTATGCCCTTGGAGGAAGATTTTACACCAAGGACAGTGGCCTCTGAACTAATGACACTGGGGCTTGGAGGAAGATGAGGACATACCATGCTTCCGAGCCGCGGTCTTCATGCGGTATTGGAAGTTAAGTTTTTCATCGGTGTCCTTATTGAAAAGCCCAGAGTCTTCAAAAGGCAGGTCCTCAATCATGTTCTTGGCATGCAGGGTCAGGTCCAAGGATCTGAGCCACGCATACCGTCTCAACACCACCGAGCTGGAGATGAGCTTGGCCACACAATCTGCTGAGTGTCAGGCCGATATGATCTGCTGGCCTCCAATGGAATGGGCCTCAGCCTGAAGAGCCAGTGCCAGGGCTTTTTTTAATCATCTGGGAGGTCATCCAGAAGGGTAGCATACGTTCCATCAAAAGTTGTTGATATGCTCCCATACAGGCCAAGTGGTTGGCGACCTTCATATCAAGGACAGCAGAAGCATAAAACTTCTTCACCAGCCCATTGATTTTCCTTTCTTTGTCCACTGGAGATGTTGAGGTCTTCAAGGTGGACTGAATCTGAGCACCCTCAACAACAGTTGAGTTGGGCTTTGAGTGCTCAAAAAGCCATGAGGATGGCAAGGGAGCAATTCTGTACCAGTTTTCAATTTTCTGGGATGTGGATGGAACAGTTGCCAGTGTGGTCCAGGATCGTTGTGCAATTTTCTGTAAAGAGAGCAAGAAGCCCAGGGCAAGCGGGGTGGGAACCTTGCTGTGGATCCTCTTCTTGATTGCATCGAGTTCTGCATCATCAGTTCTGACCACCTCAATATCGAGAGCATTGCCCATCCAAACAACCTGGTCCGCAAAGGATTTGATATCGTCGGTAGGGGAACCTGGAAGATGTTCCACCAACAGGAGTGAAGATTGATGGTCAAAATCCGGAGATGGCAAGCGGGATGATTGAGAGCGCTGAGAAGGTGGAGACTGAGGAGAATGATGGGATTGTGGTGAAACGGAGAGGGATTGCAGAGAAGACTCCTGAGGGGTGTCAGGAAGAGGCCTCTGTTGAAGAGATTGTTGGCGAGCTGGAGGTGTTGGTGGGTCACGGGATGCAGATCTGTGTACTTGTGCCTGTACCGTAGTAGTATGAGAGGCGGAGCTGTCATACGGTACTGAAGGGCCTCACGGTCGACAGGCATTAGATACCATTGTGAAGTATGGTCAAAGACTAAGTAGGGAAATGATTAAAGGAGAGGGCCCTCCTCTCCTTCCTGGGCTGTGCCATCGGCCTCGGTCCTGAGGGCCCCTCTGTCCCAATGAGTGAGGAACCCGATGGCACCATCCCAAGCTTGCTCCATCTGCATGAAGGACAAGGCCTGCAGGGTCAAGACTGGAACTTCATCCCAAAGCTCTCCCTCCGACTCGGAGTCAACAGTCACATGGGATTCTGGCCATACCACAGTCAATGTCATTGTGGTAGGCATCCTCATCAAAGATGGCCTTCGTATCAAAGAGGATGGTCCTGGTATTAGAGGTGTCTGAGGCCTGGATGTGGGAAGCACAGTCTCCTTGGGCCTAGATCTCTCTCCCAAAGTGGGGTGGGCCTTTTTGAGAGAGGGGTCTCAAGACTTCTCTCTCTCAGATGAATGTCTCCTTTTAGAGACCTTTTTGGTCCGGTGCTTGTCTGGGGAGCGGCCGAACTCCGAATGAGCTTTCTTCGGGGGTTTCCCTTGATTTTTATCTGCCTCCCCCTCTGACTTAGAGGATTTTTTGTGAGGCCTGGTTTTGACTTTGTCAGGGTTCACCACCACTTGAGAGGTCCCATGAGCCAGGGTCGAGACAGGCCTTAAGTCTTGTTCATACAGAGCCACCTTAAGCCTTTTATCCCTGTTTGTCAGGGCTTGGGCAGTCATGGACATGCAAAGGGTACAAGTTTGGGGCTTGTGACCCTCACCCAGACACAAAAGGCAAGAAGAATGGGGATCCGAGCCTGGGATCTTACCCCCACACTTTCCGTACTGTTTAAAAGAGCGAGAAGCCATTTCCAATAACAGTAAGTCTGGTCCGAGAGGCAAAAATCATGGTCAGGAGGTCCAAAGTCAGTCAATCAGCGAACAGCAGTATGAGGGGCAATCCGAAAGCGTCCAGGGGTCGGCAACATTTTTTGCCGGCGGGCCAGGAGGGGGGGAAATGGCGCTGGGGCCCGGTGTGTGCGTGTGCGCTTGCGCCCGCACGCGTGCATGTGCACAACTCCCACTGTCGTGTGTATTTAAAAATCCAAAATATATAGCACTTCTCATCCCAGTCATTTTAGATACTTAACCTGTATACAAAATAAATTACAAACAAATCTACAACTAACAAAATAGGCTAGAAAAAATGACCTCCAACTGTCTCTTCTGTAGGTAGATTTCATAACAAATTCCACCCCTCTTTATCTTCCTATTAATTATACTTCATCTATGTATTTATCTTAATGAAACCAGTAATTATCAAATCACCTTGATTATTTTTGAAAAAGTAAAATAATAATAATAATAATAATAATAATAATAATAATAATAATAATTTATTTATAGCCCGCCCCTCTCCACGGCAATCAGGGCGGGTAACATTTAAAACAGACAAAGTTAAAAAACATTCCCTGGACCCACAGTCCAACCCTCTCATCCCCTTAAAACAGAATTAAACTAAGGAAGAGTTAAAATCAGCAGTACAATAAAATGATAAAACAATAAAAGAGGAATCAGTGATGTGAAACAAGATAAAAACTCATCTCCCAACAAACAGCTGTTATTCTGGAAAGGCCTGCCAGAAGAGATCCGTCTTTACTGCTTTTTTAAAAGCAGCAAGAGTGGTAATAAGACGGATCTCGTCCGGCAGGCCATTCCTAAGTCTGGGAGCAGTAGCAGAGAAGTCCCTCTGGGAGGTCTGAGACAGCCTGGTTTTTATTGGCTGGAGCAGATTCCTCCCAGAGGACCGAAGGGCGCGGGGGGGAGCATATGGGGAGAGGCGGTCCCTAAGATAAGATGGACCCAAGCCATGTAGGGGTTTAAAGGTCAAAACCAACACCTTGTACTGTGCCGGGAAACTAATCGGCAGCCAGTGGAGAGATTTAAGCACGGGTGTTATGTGCTCCCTCCTAGATGTTCCGATAATTAATCTGGCTGCCATGTTCTGCACCAGTTGTAGTTTCCGGGTTAGGCACAAGGGTAGCCCCATGTAGAGTGCATTGCCGTAATCCAGACGTGAGGTTACCAGGGCATGTACCACAGCTTCCAGATCCCTCACATCCAGATAAGGGCGCAGTTGACGTATCAGCCGAAGCTGATAACAGGCTCTCCTGACCGCTGCACTCACCTGACTAGTCATGTGAAGTGACGAGTCAAGGAGTACCCCAAGCTGCGAACACAGTCCTTAGAGGAGAGTGTGACTCCATCTAGGACTGGAGATTGTATTCCCAGATCTGGTTTCGGGCCTGCAACTGTGAGTACCTCCGTTTTGTCTGGATTCAACTTCAATCTGTTATTCCTCATCCAATCCATTACCGCTCTGAGACAGTCATTGAGAGGACAGATGCCATCTGAAGTCTGAGTCGATGATCTGGTCATGGAGAGGTATATCTGGGTGTCGTCAGCATACTGAAGACACCACGCTCCATGCCTCCAAATGATCTCACCCAGCAGCTTCATGTAGATGTTGAATAACATCGGGGACAGGATGGCGCCCTGAGGGACGCCACAATTAAGCTGAGTTTTGGAAAAGCAACTGTCCCCGAGCCTCACCCTCTGAGATCTGCCTGAGAGGAAGGAGCGGAACCACCGCAAGGCGGTGCCTCCAATTCCTAACTCTCTCAGGCGATCCAAGAGGATGGCATGATCTACAGTGTCAAAAGCCGCTGAGAGATCCAAGAGCACCAGCAGGGTCACACTACCCTTGTTGATGCCCAAGCGGAGGTCATCACTCAGAGCAACCATGGCAGTCTCAACTCCATATCCTGTCCTGAAGCCGGTTTGAAATGGCGGTTTCATCCAAGACTGCTAGGAGTTGGGAAGCAACAGCCCTTTCGATCACCTTGCTTTAAAAAGGTAGCAAGGAAACTGGTCTGTAGTTGTTTCTATCCAGGGGGTCCAGGGAGGGTTTTTTCAGGAGTGGCTTAACCACCGCCTCCTTTAAACAAGATGGTATACTACCCTCCCTGAAAGACACATTGATTGTGTCCCGAAGGACGACCAGCCATGATGGACAAGGATCGAGGGGGCAAGTCGTCTTCCTCACCTTTCTGAGCAGCTTGTCCACGTCATCGGTACTCACAGATTGTAATTGATCCAGTAAAATGCCATCAACGGAGTTCCTGGATACCTTGTCTACGGATTCTGCCAAAACACTGGCGTCCAAGTCGGCTCTTATCCGTGAGATTTTGTCTGCAAAGTAGGTATTAAATGCCTCGCAGCAGGCTGTTGTTGGGTTAAGTAGGGGGTTTGGCGCAGGGGGAACCTTCGTCAGCTCCCCCACCACCCTAAACAGCTCTGTCGGGCGAGACTCTGCAGACGCAATGCGTGCAGAACAGAAAGATTTCTGCGCTGCACATAAAGCCTCCCTATAGGAATCAAGATGCTTCCTAAGGTGAGTTCTGTCAGATAAGAGACGAGTCCTTTGCCATTCGCACTCCAGTCGCTGTCCGGCATGCTTCATCCTCCTAAGCTCCTCTGTATACCAGGGCTTACGGTTTGAAGCAGGCCGGAAAGGACACTTGGGAGCAATTATGTCAATAGCCCTGCTGAGATCGGTGTTCCAAGTATCGACCAAGGCTTCGACAGAATCACTGGCGTTACCAACCATTAAACCCTCTCAGGCTTTCTGGAAACCAATGGGTTCCATTAGCCTTTGAGGGCGGACCATTCTAATGGGTCCGCCACCCTCGGGAGGGCAAACAATAGCCTTTAGTTCCACCTTGATCAGAAAATGGTCCGTCCATGACAATGCGGAGGTTTTTTTAACCTCCGCCCACGGACGTTCCTGCTCCGTACTAAAGACCACATCAAGGGTATGACCAGCACAATGTGTGGGCCCGTCGACCAACTGGGATAGGCCCATGTTTGTCATGGTATCCATGAACTCCCGAGCCGCGCTAGTTAGATCTTGTAAATTGGTTTCTAGTGGGATGTTGAAGTCGCCCAGAACCAAAAGTCTGGACGACTCCAACAGCAGAGCAGTCAGCTGGGTTAGGGAGAAACCAGAGCAGTCAGCTCGGTTAGGGAGTCTGTTAAGCAACAGAGTGGCCGGTATACCAACAGAATCCCTAAACTATCCCTGGTCTTCAGGCTAAGGTACATACACTCAATATGGGTCGTTTTCCAGATAGGCTTTCTGATCATGGTTAAGGTGTTCCTATGGACCAAGGCTATGCCGCCCCCCCCTCGCCCACTTTCCCTCACCTGCTCACTAACTGAGTACCCAGCTGGGAGAGCCTGCGCCCATATTGCGGAGCTGGCATCCCCCAGCCAGGTCTCAGTAAAGCATTCCAGGTCGGCCGCCTCATCCACTAAAACAGGGGTAGGCAATCTTTTTGAGCTGGGGGCCAGGTTGCTGTCCCTCAGACAATTGGGGGGGGCCAAAGCACCATAAATAAATAAATATAAAAATAATTTTTTTAAAAAAATAAAAAAAAATGCATGCACACTCTCTCAGCCCCAGAAAAGCCATGGCAAAACCCCTGTGGAGATTTTGCCAAGAAAACCCCAAGAACAAGTAATAACAACAATAATCAATATCATCATGGCGGGTGGCGGCGGTGGTGGCAGGACCGGCCTGGGGCCGGTCCAAAGGCCTTGGGGGCCGCATCCAGCCCTCGGGCCTTAGGTTGCCTACCCCTGCACTAAAAGATCGTGGATGATATGGGTCTTACTTTTGACCAACCTGGTGTTGCAAAGGAGCAGGTAGAGGGTCAGTGGAATGGTTGGCACGCTCTCCAAGTTATCCTGGGAAACAGAGCAAACTGAAGGAGGGATAGGTATTAAACATGATCCCAATTTCTTCAGTTTAGATAGCCACTCTTCTTTCCTCCTAGGAATTAAATCGATCAAGCCTTTTCCCCTTGGGACCCCTTTTTATATCTACATGCAGATGTCGCGCAACCCCACCCATATGCATAAAAATATTTTGTTTATTTAGTGTGTGTATTTTCATTTGCACATTCACGTATGTTCATATTTTAACATTTTGTAAGGAAACAACATCCTTCAAATCATAATTTGATTTAAGTAAATTTAGTATTTAACTCAATGCATGTGTAAATTTAACACAAAAAAGTTTGGGAAGAGGAGGAGGGATCTGGGCCTCCAATTTCATGGGGCCCCCCTTGATCAACTTTCTTGCCTCCCGGGGTTTGGTCTCGCCCCACTGTTTGAGAACCACTCAAATTATTCTTCCAGTTCTGAGCATATAATATCCTTGCATCTGTAACCATGTATTGATTTATTCTTTCATAGCTCTGCTAATCTCACATTCCCAACAAAAAAAAAGTTCAGGTTTCCATTGAAAATTAGTCAATTAATTTTTTTTGCATCACGTATATTTGAAACCAGTTTTTTTTAGTTTTCTCCTATCCACATTATAAACAAACAAAACATGTTTTAGTTTCAATAATTGTTTTAATGGAGAACATTTAATCTATGTTCACTACACTAATGTTTAGTTGGAATCTCTTTTCCTGTAGCTTGCGTCCATTGTTCTGTGTCCTATTTTCTGGAGCAGTAGAAACAAGCTTTCAAATACTTAAACAGAGCTATTATATCTCCTCTTAACCTTCTCTTCTCCAGACTAAATATATCCAGCTCCCTAAGTTTCTCCTCATAGGGCTTGGTGGTTTCTAGACCCTTCACCATTTTGGTAGCCCTTCTCCAGACATGCTCCAGCTTCTCAACATCCTTTTTGAATTGTGGTGGACTCAGCATTATTCCAGGTGAGGCCTGACCAAAGCAGAATAGAGTGACAGTATTATTTCTCTCGACCTACTATACTCTAGGGCAGGGACCGGCAACCTTTTTCAGACTTGGGCTGGTCCCCCGAAGTACTCCTGTGCATGCACAAACGCGTCGCGGCCACCATTTTGATTTTCAAAATGGCAGCCGCGGCACGCGCGGCTGCACAGAGCAGGAAACGGCGCGCAGCAGCGGTGGCGGCGGCAGGGATCAGCCTGGACTGGTAAGTCCGGCGACCTGGGCCTTAACCGGCCTGGGGGCCGTAGGTTGCCAGCCCCTGCTCTAGGGCACGCCACTGGTCACTTCTTTCCAGGATGAAGAGGAGCCATTGCTGAGCCCCTTTGGGTTCGGCCGGTCAACCAATTACAAATCCACCTAACAGTTGCATTGTCTAGCCCACATTTTACTAGCTTGTTTGCAAGAACCATAAAGAAAATCTGGGACCCTGTTGCAAAGTGTACCCAAAAGGCTCAAAATGCAATGTGGCCACAACGTAAGTTAGATGGACGCATACGTAGAAGATTAAGCATGCACTGTATTTAGCTATTTCATTTTTTAGTTTTCATTATATTATAGCTGCTGACTGGAATAATTTTAATAATGTTACTGTGCAAAGTGCCAGATTAAAAGCTGATAATCAATGTACCCTTTGACAGTGTTCATTCTTGACACATCATTTCCATCATTATGTTAAAAATGTTCTAATAGGCATTGGATTAAAAGGAACTTCAAGCTGGCACAAAACACATTGTTCTCCTGAAGGGACAAAATGGTTCTCTTTTTGTTAATTGCACTGATTCCATTAAGTCTACTTTTTCAAATCAAATCAAGCTGCAAATTATAGATTTGATTAAAAAATAAATAAACCAATCTGATGGGTTATAGGATAAAATTGCTACAGTTGCAAATAAGAAAAAAAATTATCAGGATTTTTGAGAAATGGTCACCATGAATTATAGTACCTAAATCCAAATGGTTAGTTTGCAAAACAAGATGTAATTCTAAATTACTCAAATAATATAAAGAATTGCTGAACTTATTTTGGTTTAAACAGCAGTGCTCAGTGTGGCTACATGCAAACTCATTCAGACTTAATCCATCAAAAGCATTTGCATCCAGTTGGTAAGCCTCAGTATTCACCTAAAATAGTTTACATATAAAAGCTAGACAGGTTCAGTTTTCCACTGCTTGAAAAATTGTATTTTTTTTTAAAAAAAGGAAACAAAATTTAGGTTTTAACAAAAGTTTGCTGTATGTAATAAAAAAACTGAATTCCAGGAGAACTATGGGGAAAAACATAATAATGAAAGAACATATTAGATTTATGCATTGAAGAGATACCTTGCCGGTAGACATTTTGTTTTCGTTTTATCTCACCTCATTCCGAATATGGTGCCCAGGTGGAAAAGAGAACAAGCTCCTGGATCTTCAATAGTTATATCATACAAACTATTTGTTGTTAACTGCTGTCAAGTGTAGTGACCCTCACCCCTACCATCAACATCCCTGCTTAGGCCTTGCAGATTCAGGATGGACTTCTTGACCACCTGTCATGCCATCTTCCTATTCCTGCTGCCTTCTTCCTTACCAAGCAATATGCTCTTTTCTAGTGAGTCATTGCTTATGATATGGCCAAATTATGACAGTATCAGTTTAGTCATCTTGGCTTCTGAGGAGAGTTCAGGCTTGATTTGCTCTTGTCTTTTTAGCGGCTCACGGTATCCATAAAACTCTTCTCCAGCACCACATTTCAAATGAGTTGATTTTCTTCCTGTTAGTTTTCTTCACTGTTCAGGGTTCTTCCAACATACATGAAAATACAATGGCATGGACAGTTCTAACTTTACTATTCAATTATATATGTTTACACTTCAGGATAAGGTCCAGTTCCTTCATATGGCCTTTGCAGACTGCCAGAAATAGTGCAAATTGAGTCCGCTTTAACTGCCCTGGCTCAGTGCTAGGGAATCATGGGAACTGTAGTTTATTGTGGCACCAGAGCTCTCTGACAGAGAAGGCTCAATGTCTCAGAAAAAACTACAGTTCCCATGATTCCCTAGCACTGAGCCAGGGCAGTTAAAGTGGACTCAATTTGCACTATTTCTGGAAGTCTGCAAAGGCCCATAGCTGCCCTTCCAAGTAGCTTATCACACGGGGGCAAACTGCAAAAATTCCTTGCAGAAACAGGATATAAAAACTGTGGAAAAACCCGCAAAAGCGGGTAGTTTTTCACACACGGCAGGGTTAATGTGACATTAACCCAGTGTTTCTCCATTATTTTCTGTCACGCCCCCCCCAGGAAAGAAGAAAACATTTCGCGCCCCCCCGCGTGATCACATGGGCGGGTTTGGCCAATCAGGATAGAGCTACTGGGGCTGTGCTGGGACAATCTCCCTCTCTCCAGCCGTAACGGGCCCCCCTTTATGGAGCCTCGCGCCCCCCCTGGGGGGCCCGCCCCACTATTTGAGAACCGCTGCATTAACCCAAACAGAAAATACAGTAGACAAAACCCACTCCTTTTTACCTTTGGGATTTTCCGAAAGTAAAAAGGAGCGGGTTCGTCTAGTTTCTGTTTGGCTTAATGTTGTGTTAATTCTCACTAATGTTGCCTGAAAAACAACCCACTTTTGCAGGTTTATTTCAGTTTAAATCCAGTTTCTGCACAGGATCCGTCTTTTTTTTTTATTCTGCTTAACAACTGAGCCAAGGTATGGGAAATCTTGAACTATTTCAGTGTCTTCATCATCTGCTTTAAAGTCATGTAAATCATCTGTCATTATTTCCAGGAGATGAAATTTACCCTCTTTTGGGCAGAAAGAAGGTGGTTCAGAGAGTTTGCGGATGTGAAGAGCCCCCAAAACAGCCATGAGGTTGCATATAACTCCCATATTCACATTTTGCCAAAGATTAAGGTAAGGAAAAGCATTAACCTCTTCATTCACAGATTGTAGCTGCTGTTCCATGAATCTCTAGAGACCTCTAATGATTGCTTCTTCACCGATTATGTTCATCACTGGAAACCTTGTTTCCTTTGTCTTCAAGAGTGTAGCTGGCTAGAACATGTGTCACAGTCTTTATAACACAGGCATCAACAGTAAGAAAGAGCCACCCTTTAGAAAGCTGTTTGAGTCCCTCTCTGTTTTTTCTCCAGTCGTTTGGCTTTTCTTGTTTATTTTTGTCATTTTGAATTTATGCTATTGTTGCTCCAGTTTGTCTGTTATTTATTGTATGTTATTGTTGTCTCTTACTGTACATTGTTCAAAATTACTCTGAACCACTTTGATGGTCTTATTGACAGATGGGACAGGATTTCAATAAATAGAAATTTAGACTCAACTATTAATGGATGCAGCAGAGGTGATACCCATGTAGAGATGTCCTGCTGCTGCGGGGACAGGGAGGCACCACCATTGTGGGCAGAAAGAATCTGAGGTTTGCATTTCATTGCTTCTTTGGGGATGGGCTACTGTTGTCTTTGGGTGTGAAGCTGTGTGGATCTCCTGATGAACCAGATCTTTAGGCTGAAAAAAGAAAGGATTTCTGCCATGTCTCCTACCCTGGTCAACATAAAGTGAGATCCAGGCTCTGCTTCTGTCTGACTGAGGCAGAACTCTATCTGACAGAGTTACCAGCTTGATAAATGAAGGGAAAGCTGTGGATATAGTGTATCTTCATTTCAGTAAGGCCTTTGACAATGCCCCCCACGATATTCTTAAAAAAAAAACTAGTAAAATGTGGCCTAGACAATGTGACTGTTACACAGATTTGTAATTGGTAACCAGCTGAACCCAAAGGCTACTCAACAATGACTCCTCTTCATCCTGAAGAGGAGTGATTAATGGAGTGCCACTGGGTTCTGTCCCAGTGCTGTTCAGCATCATTATCAATGGAGAATAATGGCTAATGGAAAATCCATTATCATAGAAGCAACCGCACGTGCCTGACCCCAATCTGGACTGCCACTGCAGTCCTAAACCAGGCCGCCAGAAGGAGCGGATTCTTTCTGCTCCTACTTGGCTTGGCTCTTTCTGGATGGGGTGGCATCAGTGTGGCTTCCAGCCCCCTTGGGGCATGTGTTTTCTGAACGCCCCGCCCCGCACATGGCCGGAATCTGCATCATTTGGCCCGTGTGTTATGAGCCTGGGTGATATTTAAAATAGCAATTATTTCAACGTAAGTACATATAAAAATTGCAGGTAGCAGGCATCATTTTTAAAAAGGCATTCCTTTTTCATTCCTGTAAGTATGGAAATGTATCTTGTAAGTGTCATCATCATCAGTGTTATATGCAACATCTATTGTTTTAGTAATATGCCAATCGATGTAGACTGATTTTATTAAAATCCATTTAAATAATCAACTGAATTTTAACTGGGTAAAACCCTAGCCAGTTTTAATAATTTATTATGCTAGATTTTTTTAAAAAAGAGATCTAATCTCAATTTACCAAGCATTCTTTGGAACAAATTAGACATGATGCAAAATGCTTCATTGGGAATTATAACAGTGCATGCTAATGTTTTTCCTGCAAGAGTAGAGAAAAAGTATTTACATAGAGTTGGAAGGGGTCCTGTGGCCCCTTAAATTAAATTTTAAAATTGTATTTAAAAAACAAAACAAACCTGGGTTCTCTGCTTTCTCCTTCCACTGAGGACGTTTTCAGACTGTCCTCCTAAAGCCGGCTGGAGCCATTCCGGAACGGGTCGTGCCGCCGATTCCGGAATGGCTCCGCCGCCGAAAGGCTAATTCCGGTTGGACAGCCGGAATTACCTTTCCGCCGCTTCAGCCGGAGTTATCCTTGGTTCGTCCGGAGTGACGCCGGACTTAGGGCTCCGTGTGTTTGAACACACGGAGCCAAAAGCCGGCCGGACGCAGGGATGACACCGGAAGGGGCGGGGTTTGCCGCCGCGTGTGTGTAAACACACGGGAAATGGCGCCGGAGCGAGGCCGGCGGGAGGCCGGCTAGCGTCCTCCTTTTGCCAAGTGTGAAAACGTCCTGAGTCTCTCCCCACCCAATCTCTTCATCATTTTAAATGGACACAAGTGAAATCTACAGCCCATTCCTGCACAAAGGCTGATGTTTGGGGAGTAGTGGTGTCACCCCCCTTTTAGGGTATCATCTGATGCTGCACCCCTTAGTGACATCACTGGTAACAGGACCTCCTGAAACCTGGGGGTAATTCTTGAGCTGAAGCAGACAGGTATTGGAGTAGACTATAGACAGTTTGAATTATTATTACAACTGGTACTGAAGTTTTTAAGTGCAACAGTTTTTTGGGAACTCCACCTACCATT
Organism: Phrynosoma blainvillii; assembly: GCA_026167975.1. Classification (NCBI taxonomy): domain Eukaryota; kingdom Metazoa; phylum Chordata; class Lepidosauria; order Squamata; family Phrynosomatidae; genus Phrynosoma; species Phrynosoma blainvillii. The sequence continues at coordinate 159,531,507 of JANUYF010000002.1, read as the reverse complement.
TTTACAGAGATTCAAACCAAATATTTATTTTTCCAAATTAAATAAAAATCTTCTGCTGAAAATCTCATCTGGTGTAGAATGAAACTTTATATCAAACTCATACTACTGATTCACAACATGTTTTCTAATTCAGTGGTAAACACTTTCTAATGAGAATAAACCACATCACAAACTAAATAGATGTCCCTTGTGGCCCCTTCCAGCTCTAAGATTCTATAGAATAATGCCATTGTCCAGAATTATTTCAGTATATTCTAGATTTGACTTGGGTTTGATCTTTATGAGTTATTTTTATGTTAAGTATTATGAGTCAGACTGAGTTGTGCATGTTTCAAGCTGCATCTTGGGATGTATAGGTGACAGAAAGTGCAATACTTACACTCCAGAATCTCCCATTCTAGACTGCTTTGACAAATCTCTAATAGCTGTTGAAATTCCCCTAACTTCCTGCCTATTTGTTGTTGTTGTTGTTGTTAATCACCCTCAAGTAAATCTTGACTCATGGCAACCCTGTGGATGAGACATCTCCAAGAACCCCTATCTTCCATTATTCTTCTTAGTTCTTACAGATTCATACCCATGACCTCCTTAATAGAGTCTATCCATTTAGCGTGGGGCCTTCCTCTCTTTCTACTTCCCTCTACCTTTATTATCTTTTCTAATGAGCCATGCCTTCTTCTGATGTGGCCAATGTACGGCAGCCTCAGTTGAATCATCTTGGCTTCCAGGGACATTTCAGGCTTGATCCTGCCCATATTAGATCCTAAAGTTATCTATTATTTATTTATTTATTTATTTACTGTATTTATATTTATGTATTTACAATGGATGCAAGCTGCAAGAAAAGAGATTCCACCTCAACATTAGGAGGAACTTCCTGACAGTGAGGGCGGTTCGACAGTGGAACACACTCCCTCGGAGAGTAGTGGAGTCTCCTTCCTTGGAGGTCTTTAAGCAGAGGCTGGATGGCCATCTGTCGGGGATGCTTTGATTGGGAGTTCCTGCATGGCAGGGGGTTGGACTGGATGGCCCTTGTGGTCTCTTCCAACTCTATGATTCTATGATTCTATAAGTGGTTATACCCCGCTCCTCAGCCAGAAAGGCTCTCGGATAATTAACTAGACACTTCCTTGGTCTCAGGCTTACATTCTGTAAAAGACATGACACAAAAGGAAATGGCAGTGGGGAAGGGGAATAAGTCCAACGGTTCTTCATTCAAAAAGTGAGTTTCTCACAGAGACAGACTGCAGTTAAAATGAACACAAGGATATTCCTAAATTTACTCTTGAGAAAGCTAATTAAAGTGAGAGAATCAGTTTTAATCTGTGTTGAAGACAGGCACAGCCAACATTGAGTTCAGCTCTTCTGGGAAGGATTTGCTGATAGTGAGCAACTGCATGGTCCTACAGCCAGCTCCTCTCCAAATCTTGGTGTCTGTTATAGCCGCACCAAGTCCTTTGGATATGATAAAATAATAATAATAATAATAATAATAATAATAATAATAATTTATAGCCCGCCCAATCACAAAGAATCCGGGCAGGTTACAACAATAAAAATACATAGAATACAATAAAATTTTAAAAAAATCAATCCCTTCCCAACCCCCACAACCCAATGCTAAAATTACAATTAAACAAACATTATTTAAAAACAAAAATACAAAAGTTTAAAAAAGGAGATAATTGGTAGACAGAGCGACGTAGATCACTTTGTGAAGGGAGAGGAACTAAGCTGGGAAGAGATCTGTCATAAGAGCCTTTTTGAAGGCTGTAAGAGTGGAGATGTGATGGATCTCCTCCGGCAGGTCACTCCACAGCTTTGGAGCAGCAGTGGAAAAGGCCCTCTGGGTGACCGATGTAAGCCTAGATTTTTTTGGCTGTAGAAGATTCTTCCCTGAGGACCTTAGTGTGCGGGACGGACAATACGGAAGAAGGAGCTCCTTTAAGTATTCTGGTCCCAAGCCATGTAGGGCTTTAAAGGTAATAACCAACACCTTGTACCTTGCCCGGAAACTAATTGGCAGCCAGTGAAGGGACTTCAGGACCGGTGTTATATGGTCATTACGGGAAATACCCATAATCAATCTGGCTGCCATATTTTGTTCAAGCTGAAGTTTCCGACCTTGGCCTAAGGGTAGCCCCATGTAGAGTGCATTGCAGAAGTCTAATTGAGAGGTTACCAGTGCATGTACTACTGTTTCAAGGTCTCCCTGCTCCAGGAAGGGGCGCAGCTGGCGTATCAGCTGAAGCTGATAACAGGAGCTCCTGACTGTTGCATCCATCTGAGCTGTCAAGGAGTCAAGGAGCACCCCCAAGCTTCGGACAGAGTCCTTCAGGGGAAGTGTGACCCCATCCAGAACTGGCTGACATAACTCCATTCCTGGGTTCAGGTTTCCTATGACAAGTACCTCCGTCTTAACTGGATTCAGCTTGAGTCGGTTTTCCCTCATCCAGTCCATTACCGCCCCAAGACAAGCATTCAGAGAAGAGATACCATCCTTAGTCACTGCATCAGTCCGAGACATAGATATATTTGAGTGTCATCAGCGTACTGATAACACCCCGCCCCATGCCTCCGGATGATCTCACACAATGGCTTCATATAAATGTTAAATAGCATTGGGGACAGAATCGCACCTTGAGGGACACCCAATTTGAGCTCCCTATTGGCCGAACAGCTGTCCCCAAGTGACACCATCTGGAACCTACCCGATAGGTAGGACCGGATACCATGGTCTATGGTATCAAAGGCTACTGAGAGGTCCAAGAGCACCAACAGGGTCACACTTCCCCTGTCAATGCCCAGACGGAGATTGTCGACTAAGGCAACCATCGCAGTCTCAACTCCGTATCCCGTCCTGAATCTGGTTTGAAATGGATCCAGATATGTATGCTGCATAAGACAAGTGGGGAAAATATGTGGTGGCAAGCCTTGAAATGGCCACGCAATGCAGTACAGCAATCATGCCAGGTTTTAGGATTTGTGGAATGCAGCTCTAAGAGACTAGAGTGAAAGAATCTTTAAGAATAAAGATGGGTTTTTATTTATCTGTGCACAGAATTAGCTCTTCTTAAAATTAAAAATTAAATTCTTCTACCATCTGATTGCATTTTACTATCAATTTAATTAATATAATTGAAAATTAATTAATTAATTATTAATAGCCATAATTAATTTAATTATGGTCCAGGCTTCAGAGGGAGAGAAGAACTGCTGGACCTGACCCCCTTCCCCAGTGCCATCCCCTTCTCCTTTTGTGTCATATCTTTTTAGATTTTAAGCCTGAGGGCAGAGAACCCATCTAATTATCCATTTGTGCTGTGAGAGCCTTTATGGCTGAAGAGCGGGGTATAAATACTCCAAATAAATAAATAAAAGATAGAAGTCACATATAATTTGCCTTGTATTTCTTTCTTTCTCAATCCCCTATTGTTATTTGCTGGTGTTTCTGCCTAGTGTATTTAAGCATCTTTTGCAAAGGCATCAGGACTTAAAATTAATATAGCAAAATCAGAAATAATGTTTATAAATGTTTATAAATAATGTTTGGGAGGACCAAAAGCAAATTCAGGAAATAACAGGATTAAAGTTAGGGGCAAAGAAAATGAAATATCTTGGAGTAAATATAATGACAAATATAAAGAACATGGTTCAAGGGAATTAGAACCAATTATGGAAGAAAATAAACAAACAAGTGTATTAAACGATTTGGTATTACGATTAGGGTACAATTACTGCAATATTAGCTGTTTATCAGGCATGCAAGTTGATACTCTGATGTAAATGGTGCATGTTAATATATGTATCTTAATGTATGTCAGGCTCTCCTTTGTCTGAAGCAAGAGCTAAACTAGAGCAACTTTAGTGGTAGTTGAATCCAAAACATAACTGCCCGTTATGTTAATATCCTGATATTTGGTAACAGATGAATTAGTTATCAGAGGGAGAGACTAAACAAAACCAAACTACTGCAAGTGTAGCTAAAGATTTTTATTTATTTATTTATTTAGGTGTTTTTTTTAAAAAAAAAAATCATCCTTTTTGTCTTGTGACACATGAAATGATCAAGAGTTCACCAGGTGATTGTTTTCTTATTTTAACTTCCCCCTCTTTCCCCCTTTCATTCACAAGACTCTCCCTCTATATAGAATGGTTTCCCAGGAGATCTATTTTTTGATGCACTACCTCTGGTCACTTCCTCCATGATGCAAATAGTGTTTTTCTTGGACATTTGCACAGCTGAGAGAAGTTCTCTGTGGAGATTTGGTACTACAGAAGACCATTGGACTGAGCTGGCCCTCCAGAATAATATTTATCCATGAAACTCTCAGATGAAAAATGTGTGCTGCATAAGACAAGTGGGGAGAACGGGCTAAAAAATGGGGAAATCATTTTGGGGTTTGAGGACTTGGTAATAACAACCCGTAAACTGTCCAGTTTGAGATCTGAAGAGAACAGAAGATATTGCCTACTGCTGCCATTTGAGTATAAAAAACTAAGACTTGCTGAACTTCAATTAAGACTTTAGTTTCCACATTTTAGAAGACTTTCTTGGCATCCACACATCCTCACAAAGAGAGACAGTCCGAGTGCTTTGCACATGTAATATGAAAATTGTCCCTTTTTATACTCTGGCAGACCCAGGCGCATCCAGTGCCATTCTGTGAGACTGCAGAGACCTCTGTTGTTCAGAAAAAAGCACTGCAATTTCAGTGACTCCTCCTGGCTGGCAGCTCCTCGACATGATCTGAAACAGGATGTTGCCTCCATTCATGAGAATGAAATTGGACTTCTGCAACCATTTCCTTAACAGCAAGAAAAAGATTCTCTCCTGGAGTTAAAATCACACTCATCGGAAGCATTGCTACATTAACTCATGTGCTAAATGAGCCCACCTCTTTTAGAGAGCTAGCATGCAATAGCGGTTTGAGTCTTGGACTACTACAATTCAAGAAGGATGTTGAGAAGCTGGAGCATGTCCAGAGGAGGGTGACCAAAATGGTGAAGGACCTAGAAACCACAAAGCCCTCTGAAGAGAGTTAGGGAGCTGGGTATGTTTAGCCTGGAGAAGAGAAGGTTAAGAGGTGATATGATAGCCATGTTTAAGTATTTGAGTGGGTGTCATGTTGAGGATGGAACAAGCTTGTTTTCTGCTGCTCCAGAGTATAGGACCCAGAACAATGGATGCAAGCTACAGAAAAAGAGATTCCACCTCAACATTAGGAGGAAGTTCCTGACAGTAAGAGCTGTTTGACAGTGGAAGACACTCCCTTGGAGTGTAGTGGAGTCTTCTTCTTTAAGAGTCTTTAAACAGAGGCTGGATGGCCATCTGTCAGGGGTGCTTTGATTGTGAGTTCCTGCATGACAGGATGCAGTTGGGCTGGATGACCCTTGCAGTCTCTTCCAACTCTGATTCTAGAGATCATGGTTCAATTCCCAGCTCAGCCATGAAACCCACTCGGTGACCTTGGGCAAGTCGCATGCTCCCAGCCTCAGTGGAAGGTAATAGCAAACCTCCTCTGAACAAATCTTGCCAAGAAAACGCAATGATAGGTTTGTCTTAGGGTTACCATAAGTCAGAAATGACTTGACGGCACCCAACAACAACAAAAGAGCTCATCACCTACAGCTTTCAGATTTAAAATAACAGAATAGCTCTTTCTCAGCCTTGGAAGAATCAAAGTCACAACAAGGAAGGTGCACACCTATCTGTTTTAGCAAATGAATGCACAGCTATTATAGACAATCGGACAGCAGTGTAAAGATGAGTGCAGAGTAAGCATTTGTCTGCAGAAGGGATTTCCTGATTCATTTTGCACTCAGCTTTTGGTCTGTCTTTCAGTTACTGGAGCAGCAATTGCTGTTCATAGAAAAGAACTGGAAAATCCACAATTTTAGCATAGCTATGATGGAGTATTGTAATGTTGAGCCCTTTACATGTTCATTCAACACCCTGCCAATTTTCCTCTATTTATGGTAGTTCATAAACAGATTTTGTTTTTAAAATCAGTTCATATATTGTTATTGTGCCCATATTGTGTATAGCATGCATGTAGAATACTGTCACTTATGGCTTATGTCAGCTCTGTGAAGTAGTCCACCATTAACACAAAAGGAGAAGGGAATGGTAGTGGGAAGGGGATCAAGTCCAGCAGTTCTCTCCCTCTGAGGCTTGGACCATGCCAGATGGACTGGAGCAGGGGTAGGCAACCTTTCCCCTTTAAGGGCCGAGGGACTTCAGCTCCCAGAAACCTCAGCCATGTTGGCCAATAGTCCCATGTTGGCCAATAGCTCCTGGGATTCTGGGAGCTGAAGTCCCTCAGCCCTTAAAGGGGAAAGGTTGCCTACCCCTGGACTGGAGGGAGGGTATTCCTTCTTAATTTAGGCTAGGCCTGATGGAGCTGGCCTGCAACCCAGGCTGTTCTTTAAAAGCTTTCTGTTTTGAATTCCTATCTGAAAAGGAAGGTTTTCCCCTGTCAGTGGAAGGCCATCAAGGAAGGGGTCATTCTGGTCTCCCTGGAGCAGGGGTAGGCAACCTTTCCCCTTTAAGGGCCGAGGGACTTCAGCTCCCAGAAGCCTCAGCCATGTTGGCCAATAGTCCCATGTTGGCCAATAGCTCCTGGGATTCTGGGAGCTGAAGTCCCTCGGCCCTTAAAGGGGAAAGGTTGCCTACCCCTGCTCTAGAGCCCAGGGTTTGATTCCCAGCTTAGCCATTAAACCCACTGGATGACCTTGGGCAAGTCACATGCTCTCAGCCTCAAGGGGAGGCAATGGCAAACTTCCTCTGAACAAATCTTGCCAAGAAAACCCCAGAATCTGAGGGTCACCATAAATTGGAAATGACTTGAAGGCTCACAACAACAAGAAAAGTTGAGGTGGACTATTAGGTTAATGGCTATACAGCAGCTAGAAATAAGGAAGGAAGGGGGATGTTGTATTTAAGTTGTAATTCTAGGCCAGGGGTCGGCAACCTACAGCCTGCGGGCCAGGTGCGGCCCACGGAGGCCTTTGGACTGGCCCCTGCCCGATCCTGCCACCGTGCCGCCTTTTGCGGCCACGGGGGTCCTCCGAGGCGCCATTTTTGAATCCAAAATGGCACCCTGGAGGACCCCCACGGCGGCGCCGGGCCTCTCGGAGGCCCGGCGCAGTCAAGGGAGCCCTCTTGGGGGGCCCCTGTAGCAACACCGGGCCTCTTGGGGACCTGGCGCAGTTGAGGGATCCCTCCTGGGGGGCCCCAGCGGCAGAGCCAGGCCTCAAAGAGGCCCGGCGCAGCCGAGGGAAGACTCCTGGGGGGGCTGCAGCGGCGCTGGGCCTCTCGGAGGCCCGCCACTGCCGAGGGAGCCCTCCTGGGGAGCCCCGGCCTTCGCGCGCAGACAGCCGGGGCGGCAGCTGCCATTTTGTTTTTCAAAATGGCATCACAAGCGCACGCGCCGGCCCCCAGCACCATTTTCCCCCCCCTCCTGGCCCATCGGCAAAAAAAGTTGCCGACCCCTGTTCTTGGCAAAAGTAATTGAGAGCTCTTTCACTCCACTTCCCAAGCTTATTTGCTAAATTTTATGAGGGTGTCAGACATCACCATCATCTTCATATAACCCTTACACCACTTCTGTTGTTTTCCTTACTGTAGAAAATCTTTTATAGCTACACAGTGTCTTCCAATTGCTAGCATGAAGAACTGCAAAAACTCCCAAGTCTACTATTAATGAATTGTGTTGTTGTAGTTGTTAACTGCTACTGTTGATCTCGACTCATGGCGATCCTATGGATGAGACATCTCCAAGATCCTGTGTCCTCCACTACTCTGTTTAATTCCTGTAACCCCTTAATACCCATGACTCCTTAATAGAGTCCATCCATCTGGCATATGGCCTTTCTCTCTTCCTGCTTCCCTCCACCTTCCCCAGCATTGTCTTTTCTAATTACTCTTCTCTTCTTACGATGTGTCCGAAGTATGACACCCTCAGTTTGGTCATCTTGACTTCCAGGGAAGTTTCCGGCTTGATCTGCTCCAGGACCCATTTGTTTGTCCTTTTGGCTGTCCATGGGATCCTCAGCACTCTTCTCCAGCACCACATTATCTCAAATGCATTGATTTTCTTCCTATCATCTTTCTTAACTGTCCAGCTCTCACATCCATCCATGGTAATAGGGAATACAATGGCTTGTATGATTCTCACTTTTGTGCTGAGTTGTATGTCTTTGCATTTTAGCATCTTTTCTAGTTATTTCATAGCCACTCTCCCCATTCTTAATCTTCTTCTGATTTCCTGACTGCAGTCTCGATTTCTATCAATGTATGGGAATTCTTTTACTATTTCTATTTCTTCATTGTCTAGCTTTAACTTGTGAAGGTCCTCGGTGGTCATTATTTTTGTTTTCTTTACATTCAGTATTAAGCCTGCCTTAACACTTTCTTCTTTGATCTTCCTTAGTAGTTGTTCCAGGTCTGTCAGATTTTCTGCTAGTATTATGGTGTCATCTGCATATCTTAGATTGTTGATATTCCTTCCTCTTATTTTCACTCCTCCTTCTGTGTCCAAGCCTGCGTTTCTTATAATATGATAATAAATAAATTATAATTGTAATAAATATTATAAATATTATAATAAAGAGGACCACCAGAGAGGCAAGGGGACTGGGCAAAGCACTATCTGAACCCAGACTCTGCTCCCTCAGCTGAGCCGGATAACAATGGAGGACCAGGCAGGGAATTGGAGGAAGGAAGAAGGTGACCATCTCTGTCCTCCCCGAACCACAGAGAAAGAAGTGAAGGAACTAAAGGAGGGAGGGGGTGGGGTGGGGATGGACTAAAGGAGAGAGGACACAAGGGAAGGGAAGGAGGGAAACCCAGGGAGGCATAAGGGGATGGGTAGGAAAGCAAACAGGAATAATAGGAATAATATAGAGAGACAAACAGCTACTGGGCAGCAGCAGTAGTGGTGGGTGTCACTGACAGGAGTGAATTGTAGTGACACCATAGCTAACATTGGTTGGCACTGCGCACTGGGAGGTGTAGGTGGCCCTCCTTGTGTAACCCCATCACCTAGTAAACCCTACGATGAGACACCCCAAGTGAGACACAGGCAGGATCAGAGCATTAACAGAAAGGGAAGGAGGGAGAGATAAAGAGATATCACATTTGCAAGATTAGCCAAGAGCATAAAAAAGACAAAGAGCAGACACCCTTAGAAAGGCAAATAGCATCCAAAGCAACATTACACATAAGACAGGGACATAGAACGTGAGAAGCATGAGTCAAGGGTAGCTAGACATAGTAAAACTGGAAATGGAACGCATGAATATAGCAGTACTGGGGAAGAGTGAGTTAAAATGGACAGGAATGGGACACTTTGAATCAGACAACTACACAGTGCTCTACTCAGGGAATGAAAAGACAAGAAGAAACGGGGTGGCTTTCATACTAAGAAAAGATGTGGCAAAAGCAGTCAGAGGCTACAATGCAAAATCAGACCGAATCATTTCAGTAAGGCTCCATGGTAAACCTATGACTATCACCATAATTCAAGTATATGCACCAACCACAGAGGCAGAACAGGAAGAAATTGATAGATTCTATGAAGGTGTACAGGAAGAAATTGACAGCACACCAACACAAGATGTCAAGCTGATCACTGGAGATTGGAATGCGAAAGTTGGAAGTAAAGAAGAATCAAAAACAGTAGGCAGATTTGGATTAGGCAAAAGAAATGAAGCAGGTGAGCGTCTGATAGATTTTTGTGAAGCCAACAGCCTTTTCATTGCAAACACATTCTTCATAAAACCAGAAAGAAGGCTATACACATGGACATCACCAGATGGTCAACACAAAAATCAAATCTACTATATAATTGGAAGCAAAAGATGGTGAAACTATTAATGAATACAATAGATTAAGGCTGTCACTGGCTATTAATCATGATGGTTATATATTACATCCAGCATCAAAGGCTTTTCAGTACCAATTACTGGGAACACAGTGGGAGGCTGGTGTTATCCTCATGTCCTGTTGGTGAACATCCAAAATAGCTTGTTGAATACCAGACTGCACTGTAGCATACCCTCCAGCATTTCACAGATGAAAACTGGGACATGTGTGGCCCAGCAACATTAGAGTGTGGCCAATATGAAAAAAAGTGATTAATGAGAAAAAGAAATTAGGTGAGGCTGCAGCAGTTTGCTTTTGCCAGAGCCCACTAGGAACAGCAAGTCTCGCCCCCTCTTCTTTCTTTCCTGGTAAAATAACTGAGTAGAAGCTACTTTTGAACTCTGAACTCAGTTTGCAGTAATTGAAGAAAACTGAGGACAAGGGGGAAAGTGAGAGGAGAAAGAAACTAGGATATTTAAAAACCAGTTGAGAAAGTGAGACAACAAAAGGTTAATCGGGGCTGTCTCTGCCAAAGTGGTACAGTTGGAAGGTATCAAGTTCTTGGTTCATCTTGTACTCAAAGTGGGGCATTAGATGCACATAAATGCATCTTTTCAAACACATAAAGCTGATATTAATTTCTCATGAAATTGAAATTTCATATCAATTTGTATATGCATTTTTTTTGTCTGTAATTTCCTGGTGGGCTACAGAATGTGTATAAATGTATTGCAGAATGGGGTCATATCCAGATGAGTAGGAAAGCTAGCCTGTGCCTCTTTCTGCAGAGTGTGACTGGAGTGTGACTTACAGCATGGCCAGGTCACCTAGGATAGTCTGACGGTGGGGGACCAGCAATGGTTTTCCTTCCCCATGTACCAGCACTATTTTGTCCTCATTGGCTTCCGGCAGGCCTTTCAGTGATAGATAATCTCGGCCTCAGGAATCCCTCTCCTAAGAGGGCTTCTAGGTTTTTAGTCTTAAGAACCGCAGCCACACTGTGATTGTTTTTAAATTATTGTTGTATTTTATTGTATGTTTTAATTTATAATTGATTTAATAATTTTTTAGGGGGGGATTAGATTTTACAGTTTTATGTATATTTTATTCTTGTTAGCCGCCCTGATTGATCTCAAAGGAGTGGGATATAAATAAACTTTATTATTATTATTATTATTATTATTATTATTATTATTATTATTAACTGTTTCTTCCTTTCCTGGAAATTTGCCAGGGACCAGCTACCAATGGAAAGGCTCCAGACCACCTCTTTGAGTAGCACTGCCCTGTTGTTGTTGTTGTTGTCAACCGCCTTTGAGTGGCTCCTGCTTCATGGTGACTGTGTGGGTGAGACATCTCCAAGACCCCCTGTCCTCCATTGCTCTGCTTAGGTCCTGTAAATTCATACCTGTGACCTCTCTGATTGAGTCTATCCATCTAGCTAGCATCTGGCCTTTCTCTCTTTCTACTTCCCTCCACCTTTGCTAGAATGATTGTCTTTTCTAATGAGTTGTGCCTTCTCATGATGTGGCCACAGTGTGACAGCCTTAATTTAGTCATCTTGGCTTCTAGGGGAATTTCAGGCTTGATTTGTTCCGGGACCCATTTGTTTGTAATTTTGTCCATCCACGATTCATCTCATGATGTAGCCAAAGTACAACAGCCTCTGCTTAACCATCTTGGCTTACAGGGAGATTTCTGGCTTGTCTGATCAAGGACCCACTTGTTTGCCTTTTTGGCCGTTCACAGAATCCTCAGGGCTCTTCTCCAGCACCACATCTCAAATGGATTGATCTCCTTTTTATCTGTTTTCTTCACTGTCCAGCTATACATGGTGATGGGGAATACATTGGACAATTCTAACTTTGGTGCTCAGTTGTATGTCTTTGCTCTTTAGGATCTTGTCTAGTCCCTCCATAGATGCCCTTCACCTTCCTAGTTTTTCTTGACTACAATCTCTGTTGTGATCAATGTTTGATCCAAGATACCGGAACCCTTTGACTATTTCAATTTCTTGATTGTCTAGGTTGAATTTATTTAGATTTTCCGTGGTTATTATTTTTGTTTTCTTCGTGTTCAGCCATAGGCCTGCCTTTGCACTTTCATCTTTGACCTTCTTCAGGAATTGTTCCAAGTCTGTGAGGTTCTCTCCTAGTAATATGGTGTCATCTGCATATCTTAGGTTGTTGATGTTCCTTCTTTTGTGTCCAAGCCTGCTCTTTTTGTGTCCAAGCCTGCTCTTCGTATGATATCTTCTACATACAAGTTGAACATATAGGGTGATAGGATGCAGCCTTGTCTGACCCCTTTGCCAATTGGGATCCATTCTGTTTCTCCTTGTTCTGTCCTGACAGTAGCCTCTTGTCCTGAGTACAGATTCCTCATTGGGACTATCAGATGTGTTGGCATTCCCATGTCTTTAAGGGCATTCCATAGCCTTCACGGTCTATGCCAGGGGTAGGCAACCTAAGGCCCGGGGGTCGGATGCGCCCCCCCCCCCCGAGGCCTTTGGACTGGCCCCAGACCTGTCCTGCCGCCGCCCGCCATGATGATATTGATTATTGTTGTTATTGTTCTTGGGGTTTTCTTGGCAAAATCTCCACAGGGGTTTTGCCATGGCTTTTCTGGGGCTGAGAGAGTGTGCATGTATATTTTTTTTAATTTTAATTTTTATTTATTTATTTATTTTTGGTGCTTTGGCCCCCCAATTGTCTGAGGGACAGCAACCCGGCCCCCGGCTCAAAAAGGTTGCCTATCCCTGGTCTATGCAGTCAAAGGCTTTGCTATAGTCTATAAAGCACATGCTGATTCTCTTTTGGGATTCCTTGCTGGGCTCCATTATCCCGCCTAGGAGGGGTTGCAGACTGCCAGAAATAGTGCAAATTGAGTCCACTTTAAGGGTTAGGGTTAGTGGTAGGGAATCATGGGAATTGTTGTTTTTTCTGGGACATTGCGCCTTCTGTCAGAGAGATCTGGTGCCACAATAAAATACAGTTCCCATCATTCCCTAACCCTTAAAGTGGACTCAATTTGCACTATTGCTGGCCGTCTGCAATCCCCCTATGTTGGCAATGGGGTCCTGACCAGGATGCCCAGATGGCACCACAAAATGTAGGCCATTGGGTCAAAAAAAAATGTAGGATCTGCCCAGACAAAAGCTTACAATCCTCATAGGATTATAAACTCCTGCTTCTTAGTGAATGCCTTTTGGAATTCCTCCTGGATGGAAGGCTGAGATGTAGGACGTGTCCTGGAAAAGGAGGACGTGCCTGACCCAATCCTCCCCCCCCCAGCATCCATGTCTGCCCCTCTTTCCTAGGGGGAGGCGCCTAGGCGGGGCGGGGGCGGGCTTTTCCGACGTCACGTCCTGCTTAGGCCTTGTTGTGGGTTTTCTTGAGAAAGGGGAAACATCCTTTGGGTGCCCAGGGGGTCGGGACCCTATTCGTCGCTCTTTCTTCTTCCCAAAGGGCTGGGCGTCGGGGCCGGAGGGTCTCCCTTGCTGTTGCCGCCGCCTTGGTCGCCTGAGGCCGGTAGGCTGCTTCCTGGCCAGGGCCAGGGCTGGAACAAAGGGGCTTCCCCCGCAGCAGCCTCTTTGCAACAAAGAACATCTTCGGGGAGGAAGGAAGGAAGGAAGGAAGGAAGGAGGGATGCAGCATTAATCTTCCCCTCAGAGACTCGTGGCTGGAATCCATTCCGGAGGAAGAGGAAGAGGAGGAGGAGGAAGAGGCCAGGGCAACAAAGGAGCCGCTTGCTGGCCAGAAGGGTGAGCAGCCAGCCCTCCATCTCTGGCAGCCTGGCTGGGGAATAAAGCGGTGGGCTCCCCCGGGTGGGATGGGGTTCAGAGACCAAGGAAGGAAGGAAGGAAGGGGCTTCTTTGGAGGCAGAGAAGTTGAGAGCAAGCAGATGGTGGGTTTTTTTTTGGGGGGGGGGGATGCTGTGCATGGTAATACCTAGGTTTTAATGGGGCTGCGGTGCTCAGTCATGCTGTCCTGGTAACACTTTGTGGTGGGTCAGCCCCCTTAGGGCCTTTGCAGACTGCCAGAAATAGTGCAAATTGAGTCGCCTTTAAGGGTTAGGGTTAGTGCTAGGGAATCATGGGAAATGGGGTTTTTTTCTGAGACATTGAGCCTTCTCTGTCAGAGAACTCTGGTGCAACAATAAAATACAGTTCCCATGATTCCCTAAGCCTTAAAGTGGACTCAATTTGCACTATTTCTGGCAGTCTGCAAAGGCTCTCTAAGGTAATCTGTTGCTTGAGTATTGTTAAATTGTGTGCCTTCAAGTTGTTTCTGACTTAGGGCGAACCTATGATGGGGGTTATCTTGGCAAGGCTTGTTCAGAGGAGGGTTGCCATGGTCATCCTCTGAGGCTGAGAGAGTGTGACTTGCCTAAAGTCACCACCCAGTGAGTCATAGAATTATAGAGGAAGAGACCCCCCCAAGGGCCATCCAGTCCAATCCCCTTCTGCCATGCAGGAACACACAATCAAAGCACTCCTCATGACAGATGACCATCCAGATTCTGTTTAAAGGCCTCCAAAGAAGGAGACTCCATCACTCTCTGAGGGAGTGCATCCTGGTCAAACAGCTCCATGGCTGAGCCAGGATTCGAACTCTAGTCTCCCAGTGACCTAGTCAAACCATTGATTAGTTCACCTAGCTCAAGACATTACATGACACTAGTATGGATGGATCTGTGTGTGGGTGAGAGAGTTGGAGTCAACTTCAGGATTTAGGCAAGGGAGCACCCTCCTTTTGGGAGTGGGGTGTTGTTGAGTTTTGAGGGGCTCCATCTACTCTGAGAAGGAGGACCTGAGTCTTGAGAGCCAGCAGGAGGTCCAGGCCTGTGGTGCCCTTGGGGAGTGGATATAAGCAGGTTGGGGTTCTCACGCATCCCTACCATTATAGGATCATAGAGTTTGAAGGTTTCTCAAAAAACCCTGCCAGTTTCTGAAGTCCATTGCTCCAATAACTTTGATAAGTGGCTAACATTTGCTTTTCTTTGTAGTTGTTAAAGGTACACAGCCCCTTCCATTTGGTTGCCTTAATATAGTTGTGATTACAGTATCTGAGATGTTGAAACTTCCAGCAGTGGGGAGGGAAGGGCTGGGGAGGAAAGTGAGCTTAGGCGACTTAGCATGGAGATAGCTTGGTTTTTGCAGAACAAGTTCTTCTTGAGGCCTTCCTTGTTTGTTTTTACGTGAAGGACACATGCATCATGAGTGTTGGGTGGTAGCATTGGCATTTATTTATGAACTCCTCTGTGTGCCAGATGCTGCATGGAGTTACAGTACAAAAGTAAAGAGAGGTGGTAGGGTATGTTGGTGAGGATGGATGAGGATGGGCAGAATGGATCTGCATGGAAAGTGATGGCACTAATGCATACTGCCTTTTGTTTTTTCTTTTTGCTGTGTTTACAGCCCACTCTGCACTTGAAAGAATTATGTTCCGGTTCATGAGAGATGGCGAACCAGAAGATCCAATGTTTATGATGTAAGTACAGGCCTCAGCCTTTGCCTACTGGGAGACAAGCAGTGTATGAAAGCAAGGGTTAATTTAAATTTTGCTTGAGCTACTTAGCAATATAACTGTCTTTGTGAATCTTCCCTTCCTTCAGGGACCCTCTTGCCATTCATCAGCAACATGTGAACCGTGTGCTCTCGGGTGGCTTTGGTTACAGTCCTTTCCTCAGCATTGGCAATGGGACAGTACCTGGAACACGCCAGGCTAGCCGAAGAATGCAGGTAATAGAAATCTAGGGATTGTGTCCCTGGCCCTCCCTGCCCTCTGGTATGAAAACAATAAAGACAGGAACTACCTGTTTTGCTTATAATAGTCCAGTGTCATCTCTCCAAAATGTGGTGCTTTGATGTAATTTGATGAACTTGTGTACAGTCTCCTAATGCATGCAATTTGTGCTTATGTCATTTAAAATAATTATATTCTGCGTTGCCACTTCATAATCGTTCAACAAAATGGAAAGAAGTATAGATTAAATTCAGAACTGTACTTAAAAATAAACTAGGCAAGGAGCAGCAAAGGGCATTTCAATCAAATGCTTAGGAAAAATATTTCTCAGGCTGTGAGCTGGGGACCACCTGTGAGCCTCATCCCATTTCTAGGGGAGTCCACCCGGGAGCTCCTTCATTAACCATACCAGAGTCTTTTGGTTGCTCCAATGTCATTACCAGCTTCCCACATGTGCAAATGTAGGCATTAATGGGTGATACAAGCATGCAAATTTGGAAGGAAGCAGAGAGGGAAACAGAAGACAGGTGGGCAGAGTGGCTGGCTGGGTGTAAGAGAATGAAATGAAAGAAGAACAAAGGAGGTAAAAGCTAATTATTGTATTTTATCTTGTATTAAAACACACCTGGGGTGCATCTACAGCTGTGTGAAATTGCACTGACACCATGCAGACATTCAATGTTTCGTCAGAGAAAAGCACATTTAGTAATCTTGGCTTTTTAAAGTAACACATTTGAAATAATTTCAAGTGGTCGGTTTGCAGAGAAATCATGACAGATTCTATTTTACTAACATTATAGTAGGGTTACTGGCACAAAACCACATTTATTTCCTGGTCACTGCTTGAAAATATTTTAAAAATATATAAATTCTAAAAACCAAACATTGATTGTGCCATTTTATATAAGGGACACCATTTTACTATCCATTGTACTTAACATCCACGGATTTTGGTATCCATGGGAAGTTCCTGGAACCAAACCCCAGCAGATACCATGGAGCCACTCTATCAAATAGAAACCTGGGAATAGAGTTGAAGGAAATAATAGAGAATTGCTGCCATAGGAAGAAGTGGCTGTAAAAGCTGCAGAAGAGAAAGATAAAATAACCTGGTAGTTGTAGAAGGATAGGGGACAAATCTTGAGAGACAGCTTTGTCTCGCTCACCTGCCTAGCCACTAAGGTCCAAAACAAACTGCAGAAATAATCCAGCTTGAGACCTCTTTAACTTCCCTGGCTCAGTGCTAAGGAATCCTGGGAATTGTAGTTTATTGTGGTACCAGAGCTCTCTGACAGACAAGGCTTAAATGTCTCAAAGAACTACAGTTCCCAATATCCCCTAGCATTGAACCAGGGCAGTTAAAGCAGTCTCAAACTGGATTATTTCTGCAGTGTGTTTTGAACTTCAGTTTTGCTTCATTAATTCTCTGGTTTGTGCCTTTGGGGAGTTAGAGGAAATCCAGCCACCTCCCCACAGCAGTGAGAGATTTACTGATGGAGGCTTCCTCATCGCCAGGCAGACGTTGCTCTGGGAGACTTCTCATCCCACCCCAGGGGTAGAGGAAGAGAGGTGGTGGCAGCTACTACCAATTAGCTAGAGTAGCAGTGGGCATGCTGTGGAGGATTGCAAGGTATCATGACCACTACTTTAGGCTACAACCACTTCTGGCTGACTGCTGTTCCTCTCTCTGAATCAGCACAGTAACCCTGCAAATATTTTTAAAAAACAATTTAAAGGTGATTTATTAATTAAAAACACCTACTTTTAAGCAGACATTTTTGAGGGGTTCCAAGGCCTTTGGGAAGGGTCAGCGGGGGTCCTTTTTTGTGAGATCTGTTTAAAAAGTCTAAAATATATCATATTTGTCCAACTCCTGGAAATTGCCCATCCCTGGTTTACATTATTTTTAAAATAACTTTAACAATCTGCTCAACTGGAGTTTGATCATAGTTTAACAAAATGTTCCACTCATTAATTTTACCGTGGTTAATCTCACCTCACTCTGTACTAGATTTTGGACAAGCTTATGTGTATTTGATTTTTTAATTTGGATAATTTGGAAAGGATTTCCAGTTTTTTAAGGAACGTTACCTTTCTGTAGTGCTTCAGTCACAATAGTTAAATATAATAATCATTTGAACTTTCATATCTGTGAATATATGTATTAATTGAGTCTCCCACGTGTATGTGCCTTGAAATAATCACTTAGGTTTTTTTAAAATTTAAGAGATTTTAAACTTGGCTGTACCAAGTATTTTGCAGTAGTAATCGTATTCCTGAGAACATCATGATGTAAATTTGAATTGTGAGACTCTCACCATTATATTTCCCTAATGGTTTAATAACATGTGCATTTTCCTTTGGCTCCTAGATGTCACTTGGGCCTCAATCAAGCATTGCTTCTTGTCCCATTGTTTCTGTGGCTAAGGTGGCAGTGCTGTATGTAGTCAGCTGGGCATAAGTCCTGTTGAACTCAGGACATGCATTCCTGGGTATGCAGATTATTAGATCTAGAATTTGATGTTTGATTCAAGGTGGAGGTCATGCTAATCAGTCTGAGAGATGTTGATATTTTGTGTGTATTCATTCCCCTGCAGTCTCTCAACTGAATAATGACCAGCTTTGTCTTTCTATTTACGGATGTTAGGAAAAAAAGTTTATTACAGAGGAGTAAGCTTTTAATTAATTTGTATTTCTCTGTTGTTTTACAGGCAGGAGCTGTTTCACCCTTTGGGATGTTAGGAATGGTAAGCCCGAATTTTCTTCTCCCCACATTTGTCTTTCTGATTGAGTATGATTTTCAGGACAACTTCTCTGAATCTGAATCCCAGACTTCTGTTAAAAAAAAATTATTTTGAAATGATGAAAAGAATGAGGCTATAAAGAGAGAGAGAGAGAGAGAGAGAGAGAAGGCTTTCCTTGTTTATTTCAGGGAATAAAATTGCAAGAAGCTGTCACCAAAGCAATTAGAGGCTGGTTTTGTCTGAATTTTTTTTGGTTTGGAAAATTTGCTTCACACTAAATTATTTGCTTGGAAAATATTTTTTTTTCCAAGAACCAAATGAGGAAATCAAAGAGCAGGAAGTCTTCTGCAAAAACTAGAAGATTTCACAGAATTTGAATTTTGTTATTTGAGAAGGAACTTGAGATAAAGGACATGGAAGTGGTGAGAAAAGGACAGGATACTTATTTGAATAATGAAAGCTTCCAGCTAGGTCATTTGGAGAAAACTAGTCCATCAACTCTCTTCTCTTAAGGCAGTGTTTCTCCATTATTTTTTGTCACGCCCCCCTAGGAAAGAAGAAAACATTTCGCCCCCCCCCCCCGGCATGATCACATGGGCGGGTTTGGCCAATCAGGATAGAGCTACTGGGGCTGTGCTGGGACAATCTCCCTCTCTCCAGCCGTAACGGGCCCCCCTTTATGGAGCCTCGCGCGCCCCCTGGGGGGCCCGCCCCACTATTTGAGAACCGCTGTCTTAAGGACAGATGCCAGACCCAAGTGGTGCTCAGCAAAAGTGTGTCAAGTATCTTGATAAGGAACAAGAGATATTTAAAGCTCCGCAGATTTTTGGTTGACTTTGCTAACCATGTTATTGGCACAAGCCAGAAAATCTGGGGAAAATTTGTCCTGTCCTTTGGAGCAGGAAGAAGCAGAGAGGTGCTTCTGGTTGCACACTCTCCCTCCCTCTACCCCCCTCAAAAAAGAAACTTGCTGTGCAACATAAGACATTTCTTTCTCTGTTCTACTACTTAGGGAGGAAGAGTGTGTCATGTGCTTTTTGATCAGGGGCCTTTGCACACAGGAGGTGGAATACTAGAGAATCTTATTCTTCCCTCTCACCAACTTTTGCTCGCTCAGTGTTAGAATGCTCAATAGACAGGACATTGTGCCAGTCTTGCTTTGCAGACTTTGGTAATCCTGTGATGACAACAAGGTGTATGCATGTTCCCATAACTGATGCACTTGCATCACATAATAAAGATAATTTAATTTGGAATAGTTGGCCTACAAACAAAGCATGGTAAAATAATGGATTTGTTCTCCTTTCTCCTTCATTGCACACTTTTGTAAAATGACAATTTTATAGTTAACAACAATGATTAGCTTTTGTAATTGTAAATAAAAATGGCACCAGTTTAAGTATGGGAAACATGTGATCTTCTGGATGTAGTTGGACTATAACTCCCATCAGTCCTAGCAAGTATGGCCATTGGTGAGAGTTGATGGTCCACTTGTTCCACATCCTGGTTGGAGTGTTGAGTGTGAATTAGGGAGACTTAGGGCCTTTGCAGACTGCCAGAAATAGTGCAAATTGAGTCCACTTTAACTACCCTGGCTCGGTGCTAGGGAATCATGGGAATTGTATTTTTTTTCTGGGACATTGAGTGGTGCCACAATAAACTATAATTCCCATGATTCCTTAGCACCGAGTCAGGGCAGTTAAAGTGGACTCAATTTGCACTATTTCTGGCAGTCTGCAAAGGCCCTTGGATTTAAATCCTTGTTCAGCCATTGAGCTTATTATACGACTTTGAGCTGCTCACTTTCTCTTAGTTTAAGTTATCTCACAGGGTTATTTTGATGATAAGAAGTTCTGGGCAAAGTAGCCATGTGCAGTGCTTTGAAATCTTTGAAAGAAAGGCTTGACACAAACATGTTTACTGAAGGAAGAAGTGATAGGTGCTGTGAGTGTGAGCCAGAAAATGTGCCTTTGGGTATAGGGTAGTCCTATACCTGGAGTAGTACTGTGCCCTTGGGAGGACTTGAGAGCAGCCCAGCTTCTATGAGAAGGGGGAAGGTTGTTTCATTCTGCCCCATTTCACTGTGTGTCTTCACTAAAGGGGCACTTTCACCAGACCTCAGCTGTCTTCCTCTCTTCAGGCAGGTGGCTTTATGGATATGTTTGGAATGATGAACGACATGATTGGGAACATGGTAAGACCTCTCTGTTATACTGTTGCTTTGTAGTCCTACAGCTAAACCTATGACATAGGAATGCAGGCAGAGGTTGGCTTCATGTGACCAGAAGAAATGGGGACATGGGTAGTGAAAAGGCAGGCTCTCCATTTTTATCCCCCCCCCCCCCAAAGGTGAAAGCTCTTCACTGTTGATTATGTTAAGAGGCAGATCAAATCAGTGATTCCCAAACTGTGGTTCTCCAAATGTTTTGGACTTCCGCTGCCACAATTCCTGACTGTTGACCAAGCTGACTAGGACTTCTGGGAGTTGAAGTCCAAAACACTTGGAAGACTAAATTGTGGGAATCACTGCTCCAAATCATTTCAATACTGACTGTTATTTTGTCATGCCATATTATGAGGTAACACTGAAAATGCCTTCTATAACTGTAAAGATGGTTTTGTTCATTGAATGTCTGGAGTGGGAGGAGTTACTTGAATGAAGGCTTGGAAGTAAGGAGGTCCAACAAACTCTGTCCACGCAACAGCTTTGGACCATAGCGAGCTGTAGTATGTCTTATTTAATTTTGCTTTTCTTGCTTTCTTTCTCTCTTTCTAAAATTATGTGGATTACAGAGTTATGTGTGCATATGAATGGGTGCCCTTTGACTGCTGCCTTGGGGGCAGATTCCTGCCTACCTCTAGTCAACCCACTCCTGCTATTAAAAGTCTTATGCTCAGGACAGTTTGTAGCCAATCTGTTGAAGTGCCACCCCCACCCCAAAAAAATAAACATTGAATATGATACTTAGAACAGAATCATTGGGAATCTTGGCTATTCCCCCCTCCCCCTTCCTTTTATTAAAAGGTACCTTTCTAGCATTATATTGTAATGTGAAGATATACTTAGAAAAATAAGTAGATAGTGCCTGCTCAGTCAGATGAATGGCTGAATAAATTTTTCAAAGGTGGGGCTGTAGTGCCCTGCATAAATTGTTACCTATGCACCATCTAGCAAACCACTAACAGTAAACTGCAGAATAGAATTTTGTAAAGAGAAACTGTATAATCTTGCTAAAAGAATGGCTATGTTTATTCAAGTTGAAAACCTCATTTTAAACTGGTCCAGAATATGAATTGCCTGGGAGTGATTTTTATCATCATCATCATCATCTTTCCATATACCGGTAGTCCTAGATTGTATACCCCACATGGAAACTCTTTGAGTGAGGTATACCAGAACATCTTGACTGAATCATCATCATTTTCTCCCAGTCCCAAAAAATCTTTTCCCACTCTTTTCTCTGGAAAACTATGAACATGTAGGGGAAGATTTTTATATCTTCTATTGAGAAAGGAGTTTGTAAGTGCTATACTTTTCTTTCTTTAGTGGATAGATTGCTTACAACTTTTTCTCTCTCACATGCCTCTAGGAGCACATGACAAGTGGTGCCAACTGCCAGACATTTACCTCCTCAACTGTCATATCCTACTCAAATATGGGAGATGGCCCCAAAGTCTATCAGGAGACCTCAGAAACGCGCTCTGCACCTGGTGGGGTGAGAAATAGTCTTCTATCTGGCTCAGATTTGCCCTATGGATTGCTGGTTTTATGGGGTTTATGTAGGTGTCAATGTAGATAGAGTGTGTTGAAGCCCAGTAGTCAAGGTGCAGAGTTTTTGCACGTGTCTTCTCTGATATGGGATAAAAGGCTTATGTAGGGCAAATAATGGTCATGTTTGCCTTCAGTGAAGATTGAAACAAATCTTTAGGCTCTTGCTCAAGCAAAACTGAAGAATTTCACAGGAGAGTTCAGTAAGACTGTAGCAACATTATTATATATCCCTAATGATGATCTGCCCTCCTGCCCTCAGATCCGGGAGACTAGGAGGACGGTGCGAGACTCGGACAGTGGCCTGGAGCAGATGTCCATAGGCCACCACATTCGGGAACGTGCACACATCATGCAGCGGTCACGCAACCATCGCACAGGTGACCAAGAGGAAAGGCAAGACTACATCAACCTGGACGAAAGTAAGTGTTATTGGCAGCTCTTTTCCTTTCTTGGAGCACACTGTTCAGCCTCACCCCACTGAGCTGTCACCTCTTCTATTCCAATTTTGAGGCGATGCAGCTGCATTTGATGACGAATGGAGGCGAGAGACATCCCGCTTCCGAACGCAGAGAGGGCTGGATTATCGGCGTCATGAGGGAAGCAATGGCCGCAGGATGGAGGGGACCCGTCTCGCAATTCAGGGACCAGAGGAGTCTCCCACCAGACAGTCACGCCGGTATGACTGGTGAATCTAGAGCAGACTTAAGGGGGGTGCAATGCCGTCACCCCCAGATTCACCTTCATGCTCTTGTAAGTCTTAACCCTCACCTCTTGCATGCACACTGTGCCCATTTTATATTCCTAAATTTCTTTTTTGTGGGAAGTACAGCTTGGTGATCCAAAGCACCTTTTCAATACAACAGTCTTCAGGTCTGTTTCCTATTTGGTGCTCAGCAGAGGCTGCCTTTTTATTTCTTCCAAGAACACACAAAATGTTTGGAAATGATGTATTTGGAAAAATAGCATTAACATTTGTACAATGGGGTCTTAAAGCTGCTGCTGATTGCTAAGCAAGGGAATCTTAAAACCCAGTCAGCTTCCAGAAAATCTGGCTTCAAACAATAGATCTTGGGTGAAAATGTTCTACATTCTTACAACCAGGTGTTCTATATGTGAGTATACATGTATGCATACTCACTTGAAATTCTGGATAACTTCATGTTGTCCTTCCCCAGAAAGTATATGCTATAAAATGAAGTAGTTTTAAGGTACTACAGAACCTTGTTTTGCTGCAGCAGACTTAAGATGGAAAATTGGAAATTACATGGAAGTTTGGAAATTAACAGGAAGAACACTGAGAGCTGCTTTTTGTGGGAAGGAAGAATGAGAAATTCTTTGTGGAGGACAGCACTTTTGTAAAATTTCAAACTCTTCAGAACAAAATAGGATATATTATTCATCTGACCCCTGGTGTAGTTCTGGTTGTGAAAGTAAAAAAATGTTGAACCTCGATGAAAAATCACATGGGAGTTTCATGATGTCACTCTGAGCAACTTAGAGGGAAAGTGGTATGCAAACTGTATTTGGAAAAATATAGGCTAAAGTCCTTTGCTACCTTGGAAGTAGTACTTTTCCCAAACTTGATGGTGTGGAGAGAGTCTAAGTCTGCTACTCCTGTTTTCACTGATTGCCCATATGAGACTCAGGTCTTATGCCATTTGGTCAAAAAGCATCTCTCATGCTGTGATCATTACCTTTCTCAAATACAAACCTTTCTTGCAGCTACAGTTAGTGATCGCTATAAAATTGCAACTTAGTCCAAGCAGCTTTTGGAAGTAGGTCCATACAAATTACAATCAAGCTTATTTAAAAGTAAATAGGATTGCAGCCTTAAAATGGTTTGAAATTGAGGTGATTTCTTACTTCTTGTATAATAACTTTGGCTGCATGTTGAGTCTTTTGTGCCAAGAGAATTACCTACTCAGAGAACTATAGTGCTGAAAGATGGGGGCTATGATATAGAAGTGGCTTCATCTGTGAACTAAGACTCCATGCTCTGTTCAGAAAGTAGCTGTCTGTAACTGAAAAAGAAAAGAAAAAAAGACAATGAGAAAATCAGCCTTGGATTTCATATCTAGGTTTGATTTTATGAAATGAAGTCTCTTATTTGGCTCCAGGAGCTGAGGGTGCTGCATCATATTCAGATCATAAGATTGAGCAAAGATTGCTTTAGGTCTAATTCTCACTTAGGTGTCAAACCTGTTGCTATTGTATGCCTTCAAGTCATTTCTTACTTATGGTGACCCTAAGGCAAATCTTTTATGGGATTTCCTTGGTATGATTTGTTCAGAAAGGGTTTGCACTTGTCTTCCCCTCAGGCTGAGAGAGTGTGACTTACCCAAGGTCACCCAGTGGGTTTCCAGGGCCAAGCAGGGATTTGAACCCTGGTCTCCCAGTGCCCCGCTCAACCATAAAGCTCACTGGGTGACCTTAGGCTAGTTACATGCGCTCAGCCTCAGGGGAAGGCAATGGCAAACCACCTCTGAACAAATCATGCCAAGAAAACCCCATGATGGATTTGTTTCAGGGTCACCATAAGTCAGAAACAACTTGAAGGCACAGAACAACTCCTGGCATCCTAGTCCAGCGCTCAAACCACTATGCCATGCTGGCTGTCAACAAACCTGTACATGGGTTATACTATCTCAGATTCCAGTTTAAAGACAGTGTTGTTCCATTGAAAATTATACAAATTCCTCTATGTAGAAATAGATGTAAGAAAAGCTCTAGTCTGTCTTCTCCCTGACAACAAGGTGCAAGGAATTTCTTGCAAGGAAGAGCAGTTCCACCTGATGAGCCTCAATGTGCCGTCTGAAATGGTGTAGCCAGCGGACATAGCCACGCGACTATCCCAAGATCTTAGTCATGGGGATTTTACATGGAATTTTCCATTTCTGTTTTTTCACTGTTTCTTCTGTTCTCTTTCTGATTCATGATGTTTCTCTCTATCTCTGTGCTCAGGTACAGACAGTGAAACTCTGATGGTGAAGCCCTCACAAAACATCACTTGGACCTTCTTCCTCAAGATGAATACTAGCTTCCTGCCCCTAAAATTTAAATTAAGTGACTAACTCTATCTGCACAGTTGTACTCCTTTGCATAGAGCAGGTGGCCAAGGGGAAAGTGAGGGACCTTGTCCATGAATGAGTGACACATCAATTTTACTGCTTTTTCCTCTAACTCCTCCCTGCCCTTCATTGAGTTCCGTAGCCCCTCTTCTTAGTGTTTGGGGGGTGGGGGGGAGCAGGAGTAATCTCCCTGACTTTTTGCCATCCCGTTTGTACTTCCTGCTCCAGGTTTGACTGGCTCTGGAGTTTGTATTTAATCTAACCACCCACCTAAAGCAGCAACCGTGTAAAAAAATCTGTTGACCTGCTATTACTTTCAAGCACTTGGAAAATAACCTTTAGTCGCCTCTGCTCTCAGCCTGCCTACATGTCTGCCCGCCCTGGAAATGGGATATGTATGGAACAGTGCAAGGGATCAGGTGAGGTGTAGATAAACCAAACAGGCCCTACCTCTCTGCCCAGTCCAGCTCCCCATCTTATAAAATTTGATTTTGTGAAACTTGTAACTAGATGTTTACTGAGCTGAATAAAGAAATGAAACCTGCAAAGCAAATAGAGTTGGCCTCCATTTCAGTCTTTACATCTCAGAGATCTCAAGGGATATAGGAAGACTGTCAGTTTTATGTGACATGGTTTTTCTTGAAATAGCTGGTGAGCCAATCACTGTGTCAAACCATAATTTTGTTTAGTTTTTATTACAGATGTGTACCCTTTCTTTCTTATGGAATCCTGAGCAAAATAAAAGTAGCACTAAATCCCCCCCCGCCCAGTCTTAAACATTGTAGCCTCAATTAGAATTAAATACCTGTTTCTCTCTTTTCCTTCACACCAGAAACCTGTGAGGAACATTCAGACTTTTTACATGGACATTGTTGAACACTGATGGTGAAGTTGTTCACTACTGTTGTTTAAAATGTATCTTCTTTCATGGTCTTTGTTTCTTAAAAGATATCAGCCGCTGCCACCCTGTGGTCTTCCACAGCACCATGCCTCAAAAAACATGGAATTTGCTTTGGAAGCCCCACTAGGCAAGCCAGCAAGTGTCTGCTACATCAGTAATGGCACTTGGCAATCATGGCCCAGACAATATTGATTGATGTAGCAAATGGATCCCTCCATGCCAAGTCAAAACTGTGTTTTCTTCTTTGTGGTCTCTACGAATCACACAAATGGATTATTCTGCACCTGCACAGCAGACTTCAGAACCTTCTTAGAGCTGTTAGAAGCATTTTGGCGGTAGCCCTGCCCACTCTGCAACTGCCTTATTGGCCAGTTTCCTTTCTAAACTCTCAGTTCCTTTTATCCGCCGACAGCAGCAGCATCTAGAGCAGGGGCAGGCAACCTAAAGCCCAGGGGGCCGGATGCAGCCCCCCCGAGGCCTTTGGACCGGCCCCAGGCCGGTCCTGCCGCCGCCGCTGCCGCCCCCCGCCATGATGATATTGATTATTGTTATTACTTGTTCTTGGGGTTTTCTTGGCAAAATATCCACAGGGGTTTTGCCATGGCTTTTCTGGGGCTGAGAGAGAGTGCATGCATATTTAAAAAAAAAAAAATTAAAAATTATTTTTTATTTTTATATTTATTTATTTATTTATTTATGGTGCTTTGGCCCCCCAATTGTCTGAGGGACAGCAGCCCGGCCCCCGGCTCAAAAAGGTTGCTTACCCCCGATCTAGAGGAACTCTTCAGAGATTCATTTTCCTGTCACACTTTAAAATTGCCTTTTGACAGGATCAGTCTGCATTTGGGTGGTATTGTTTTAACATTGTAGTTCATATTTTAGAAGCAGTGAGAATTGCAGTCTTAACATGCGACTTTAATTTCTGAGGTGAAGTTATTTCAACGACCACTGAGGTAAAAGATTTTCTAAAATGGCCGCTCGCCCTTCTGGTGTGCTTGGTAAAGCTCCTTGATACCCAAAACAGAGACAATTTTCTTTCGGAGAGTACTTCTGGAGGAAAACTGTTAAAACATCACCCACGTCACTGGCGTGCTTGGCAAAGTCTCTAAGGCCATTTTTACTGCTAAATATATATTATGGCTGCTTGCCCTGCTTTGTGCTCGGCTAAGGTCCATCATGCTTCTGAGGATAAGTTTTTATGTGGTTGCTCACCTCTATGTCGCACAGCTAAAGCTCACTGCACCCCCAAGTCAAATTTATTAAATGGCCATTCGCCTTGCTGTAATGCTTGGCAAAGGCTCATCCTTCTGAGGACTTGAGGTTACTCTGATCCCCCGGGGTCAAACCAACTGGCTCGGAGCCCTACGTCAATCATCATTGGTCCCTGCCTGTCTGGGGTCAAACTGAATGGCTTGGAGACCTACATGGATCATCATCAGTCGCTGACTCTCCGGGGGTCAAACTGAATGGCTTGGAGCCCTACGTGGATCATCACTGACTTTGATCCTCGTCGGTCCCTGACTCCTCGGGGTCAAACCGATTGGCTTGGAGCCCGACTTCGATCCTCATCGGTCCCTGACTCTCCGGGGTCAAACCGATTGGCTTGCAGTCCAACTTCAATGCTTCTCAGTCCCTGACTCTCCAGGGTCAAACCGATCGGTTTGCAGCCCAACTTCAATCCTCGTCAGTCCCTGACTCTGGTGTCAAACTGATTGTCTTGCAGCCCAACTTCAGTACTCCTTGGTCCCTAACTCTCCGGAGTCAAACTGATTGGCTTGCAGCCCTGTATCGATTTTCATTGGTCCCTGACTCCCTGGAGTCAAACCGATTGGCTTGGAGCCCTGCATGGATCCTCATCGGTCCCTGACCCTATGGAGTCAAACCGATTGGCTTGCAGCCATGCATCAATCCTCATCGGTCCCTGAATCTCCATAATCAAACCAATTTGCTTGCAGTCCTATATCAGCCCTTATCACTCCCCGACTCTCTGGGATCATACCAATTGACTCACGGCCCAACTTAGATCTTCATCAGTCCCTGACTCTCCGAGATCAAATGGATTGACCCGCAAGCGGTCTTATATGCTACCTTCCCCAATCATTGGGTGGTAGCCATGTTGGCATCATGATGTTGCCACAATCTGGTTTGGATTCGAGGCTGTGGTTGCTCCCTCCATACCGAGGTAAACTACCACCAAGCTTTCGATTAGAACCATGATTATTCCCTCTATACCGAGGTGCAATACTAGCTCACACTCTCCCTGATTTGGGATCATAGCATTTCCCTCTACCGAGGGCCACTACTCTTTCAAATTCGGAGCCATACTTGTCCCTCTTTTTCGAGGCCCATTGCACTCCTATGGTCACCCTGACACACACACAGTCAGATTCAAGGCTGGGATTATTGCCTCTATACCAAAGTTTACAAGTGCATGTCTCATTCTGCCTCCCATTCATTCGAATTCGAGCTGGGTTTAGGGTTCGTCCCTCGATACCAAGGAAAGGCAGAGTCAGGCTGATATGCAGCATCAAATTTGTCTCCATGTCAAGACCTGATATCATGGCTATCCTTATATAGCTGATTCAAAATACGGGGTGCTTCCTCCATGCTGAAGGAGGACACCACCATTCCCATGTTACATTCTTATGAGGACGTGCATTTGTCTCTGTTCACCAGAGCACTCTTGATACGAACAGTCCTCCACTCATCACAGGACTGGAGGATCAAATTCAACAACTGATTTGCTCCCTCTATACCTGGGGACACTACCATTATGCGCTTGGTACCAGCACGATTGGAATCGTCTTGCTACCCTCATGGGGGCTTTTGTACCGTTGTTCATCCTCTAACGCCAAGCTATATTCTTGTATCACTCACTTGATACAGATATATTCTGGGATGTGTTTGGTACTGGGACCAATACCATTATTTCCTTAGACTGCCAAATCGAAGAAATGATTGTGCTTCCATGCTGAGGGCCATTACCTTTCCAGGTTTGCCATGACTGTTACTGAGGTGGTCATACCCCCCTTTTTCAGACTGGCATTAATGCCTTCGTTCCTCCCTATTGGCAGCTTTCAGAATGTACTTGTTCCCTCTGTGTCAGAGGAATGTTTTCACTTCCCCTGTACGAATGTCAGTGAATGCGGTTGGCACTTCCTTTCTAAAGGCAACTACATGTAACGAGGAATACAAGTCTACACCCCATACGCACACCCCTTCCAAGGGGTTCTTATTGGTGCCACTCACATCTATGAAATATGTGACAAACTACTATTTAGTCTGTACCTCGGATGAGCTCATCTCATATACTGACCACCGATTTCAGTGCAATCTTTCTGGGCCTCATGCAGATGGGAACTGCTTCAGTTCTTTCCCATCTGCCGCCCTGGGCAGAAACACCCTCTGGGGACATCCCTCCGTTTCGAGCCTCCATTTCACAGATTTGTCCACTCCTATGGACACTTCATGATCTTGGGACATGCATACTTGTCCCATTTCTCAAGGCTGACTGATGTCATAACATCTGGTTCTTCCGGGCCTCGGTCTCAGGGTGTCATTCTGATGAGGTGGTGACATTTCAGGTCTCCATCTGCAATCCTGCCAAGACTAACTATGCACTGCAAACGTCCTGGGTCTTCTCTCTCCGTACAGGGAAGCCTTTGCTCCCCTGTTATTGGGCCCTATCACACCTCATGCTTCATCAAGCACCCCATATCTATACGATAAAGGGTTTCACACCTGGCTAGGAGCTGGACTGGTGGCTCTCAAGGTCTATTCCAGCTCCCCTGTTCTAAAATTCTTCTCTCATGACCCATTCATGACAAGTCGACGCCATTTCTGCCAAGTCATGTTATCCTTGATACAACCTCTGCAGGACATCACGGGATGGGATAACATTCCCACAGGGATCTCTTTCTACTTACAGTGTAAAACCTCTTTACTTTTATAATGCTATGACTAGTCTTCTAGTCATCACACCAGCTACTATTATTTTCTCTGGAATTTTCACCAAGAACTGCATGTTTCATACTGATAGCCTGAACATTATGTTCAAACACAGCGCATCTTGTGGGTCACAACAATTGGATATTGTGATATTCTCACGGTCCCTGTTGTCAGTGGCTTTGTTATGACTAGATGAGATACTATTCCTCTTCTCTGATGTCCACCACTATTCCAGAAATTGTTACTGGACCTTCTCCAGTTCGTTGCCATTAGACTCTCTCTGTTTGAATGGACTATCCAGACGTCCTACAGCCCATTTGTTTCTGCCGCTTTTGCTGGTGATTCCCAACCATCTTACTGGTGAGCACAGATGGTCTATTTCACATTCTATAGAATCTATGTGAACACTTAGCCCTAGATTATTTAGCATTCTAGGTGTTGTCTGTTGATGCCATAATCCTCAAACAATGGCTTAGAGGCTTATCAGGTCACTGCCCCTTGTTTTATTTGATTTGAGGGTTTGGTAAACCCCTTTTTTCCTGATTGCCAATGTCATGACTTGGGCAGCCTCACATTGTTGCAAGTCTGTTGCCCTTCCCATTGGTTTCCATTCATCTCCTGGATCAGACAGAGTCTGTATTCCGCCCTTCCTTCCTTGTTGCAGTATTTGTCTACTATTCCTTGTCCACTTGCAGTAGTGAACATCTTTCGCTACCTACTGGATAGCTTTGGCATAATTTCCATTGCTAACAAACCTGTGCTGTCTAGGTCAGAGATTCTCCCTTGACTTTAGCCATACATCTGCCTTAATAATAATAATAATATAAAAATTTATTTATATCCCGCTTATTGAAAAACAATCTACAATAAAACCCAGACAAAACAGTATTAAATAAGACATCGTTAAAATAACAATAAACATAAAATTTAAACGTAAACGATACAAACATATTACAATAAAATATATTAAAAAGAAATTACAGTGCCCTGATCAACCTTTATTGCATTCCTCACCCATCAACAGATGATGGGGCCACGAGAGGAACGCAGGAGTCAAGGAGCCCTAGGCTGGGATAATTAATCTGGAAAGGCCTGCCGGAAGAGATCAGTCTTGACAGCTTTTTTAAAGCTGTCTAGTGATGTCAACTGATGGATCTCGTCCGGCAGGTCATTCCAGAGTTTGGGGGCGACAACAGAAAAAGCCCTCTGGGAGGTAGCCACAAGCCTTGATTTTTGAGGCTGCAGTAAATTCCTCCCAGAGGACTGGAGAGCGCGGGGAGGATTGTATGGAAAGAGGTGGTCCCTAAGATAGCTTGGACCCAAGCCATTTAGGGCTTTAAAGGTAATAACCAACACCTTGTACTGGGCCTGGAAGCTGATAGGCAGCCAGTGGAGGAACCTCAAAACCGGAGTGATGTGGTCCCTCCTAGATGTTCCAGAAATAAGCCTGGCTGCCATGTTTTGAACCAGCTGAAGCTTCCGAACCAGGCACAAGGGTAGCCCCATGTGGAGCACATTACAGAAATCAAGGCGTGAGGTTACCAGCCCGTGCACAACAGTCTCGAGATCCCTTACTTCCAGAAAAGGGTGCAGCTGGCGTATCAGCCGAAGCTGATAACAGGCGCTCCTGACCGTCGCATTTACCTGATTTGTCATCAGGAGCAACGAGTCAAGGAGCACCCCCAGACTGTGAACACAGTCACTGGAGGAGAGTGTGACCCCATCCAGGACTGGAGGTTGCAACCCAATTCTTGGTTTCGGGGCCACTACCGTGAGCACCTCCGTCTTGTCTGGATTCAATCTGTTTTTCCTCGTCCAGCCCATTACCGTTCGAAGACATTCATTGAGAGAGGAGATGCCATTGGAATTTGAGGCCGACAAACGAGACATGGAGAAATAATTTGGGTGTCATCAGCGTACTGATAACACCCAGCACCATAACTCCGTATGATCTCACCCAGCGGCTTCATATAGATGTTAAATAACATCGGGGACAAAATAGCCCCCTGAGGGACCCCACAAGTGAGGTCCCTCTTACTGGAGCTACA
Source organism: Phrynosoma blainvillii (assembly GCA_026167975.1). NCBI lineage: Eukaryota > Metazoa > Chordata > Lepidosauria > Squamata > Phrynosomatidae > Phrynosoma > Phrynosoma blainvillii. The sequence goes on along the minus strand of JANUYF010000002.1, from coordinate 159,499,411 downwards.
GTCCCCGAGGAGCACCCTCTGGGACCTACCCGAGAGGAAGGACCGGAACCACCGCAGAGCAGTGCCCCTGATACCTAACCCCTTCAGGCGGTCCAAGAGGATGCCATGCTCTATTGTATCGAAGGCCGCTGAGAGGTCTAAGAGCACCAACAGGGTCACACTACCTCTGTTGATGCTCAGATGCAGATCGTCGGTCAAGGCAACCATGGCAGTCTCAACCCCCAAGCCTGTCCTGAAGCTGGTTTGAAATGGGTCTAGATAATCGGCGTCATCCAAGACAGCTTGGAGCTGAAGAGCAACCGCCCTCTCGATCACCTTGCTCAAAAATGGCAGCAGTGACACAGGCCTATAGTTTCTCATATCCAGGGGGTCTAGGGAAGGTATTTTCAGAAGCAGCCTAACAGCCGCTTCCTTCAGACAGGATGGAACATATCCTTCCCTGAAGGATGCATTGATGATATCCATAAGGAATCTCATCAATGCATCCCCCCCTGGACAGCCAGCCATGATGGGCAAGGGTCGAGAGGGCAGGTTGTCTTCCTCACCTTACCAAGCAGCTTGTCCACGTCCTCGGTACTCACAGATTGGAGCTGATCCAGTATAACTACATTGGCAGAGTCACTGGACGCCTCGCTTATAGACTCTGTTTCACCAGTGGCATCTAAGTCGGCTCTTATCTGAGAGATTTTATCTGCAAAGTAATTGTTAAACGCGTCACAGCAGGCTGTCACAGTGTTAAGTAAGGGGTTTGGCGCATGGGGCACCTGTGTCATCTCCCTTACCACCCTAAACAGCTCTGCTGGACGAGACTCTGCAGACGCAATACGTGCAGAGGAAAAAGCTCTCTTCGCTGAACGTATTACCTCCCAATAGGAACGAAGAAAATTCCTATGGTGAGTTCTGTTAGATAAGAGTCGAGTCTTCCGTCACCTGCGCTCTAGCCGTTGTCCAACCCGCTTCATCCTCCTAAGCTCTGGCGTATACCAAGGCCTGCGGTCTGAAGCGGATTGGCAAGGGCGCTTGGGAGCGATCGTGTCGACAGCCCTAGTAAAATCGGTGATCCAAGTATTAACCAGAGCTTCGACAGGATCACCAGCATTCCCAACCAATAAACGCTCTAAGGCAGGGGTAGGCAACCTTTCCCCTTTAAGGGCCGAGGGACGTCAGCTCCCAGAAGCCTCAGCCATGTTGGCCAATAGTCCCATGTTGGCCAATAGCTCCTGGGATTCTGGGAGCTGAAGTCCCTCGGCCCTTAAAGGGGAAAGGTTGCCTACCCCTGCTCTAAGGCTTTCTGGAATCCCACAGGCTCCATTAGCCTTTGAGGGCGGACCATCCGAATGGGTCCACCAGCCCCAGCGGGACAGATAATGGCTCTGAGTTCCATCTTGACCAGGAAATGATCCGTCCATGACAATGCGGAGGTATTTATCACCTCCGCCCACGGATATTCCTGTTCCGTACTGAAGACCGCATCGAGTGTATGACCTGCACAATGTGTGGGCCCGTTGACCAATTGGGATAGGCCCATGTTTGTCATGGTTTCCATGAACTCCCGAGCCGCACCTGTTAGGCTGGTCTCGAGCGGGATGTTGAAGTCCCCCAAAACTAAAAGTCTGGGGGTCTCAGAGACCAGTTGTGTCAGCTCAGTTAGGGTGTCTGCTAGACAACGGGGTGGTCGGTAGACTAGCAGAATCCCCAAACTATCCCTGGTCTTCAGGCTCAGGTACATGCACTCGAAGTGGGCTGTGTTCCAGACAGGTATCCTGGTAAAGGTTAGGTTGGTCTTATGAACCAGAGCCACTCCGCCCCCCCCCCCCCGCCCACTTCCCCTCACCCGCTCACTTACAGTGTACCCGGCTGGAAGTGCCTGCACCCATGTGACAGCACTGTCCTCTCTCAGCCAGGTTTCTGAAGCAAGCCAGGTCAGCATCCTCATCCATGAGGAGATCATGGATGATATGAGTCTTATTTTTAACCGACCTGGCATTGCAAAGGAGCAGAGTGAGTTTCTGTGGAATGGAAGGTCTGCTCTCCAAACCATTCTGGGAAACAGAGGGAACTGAAGGCGGGATAGCTACCAAACAGCGATCCTGCCTTCTTTTGTAACATACATTCACTCTGTTACGACCATACCTTCCGTTCCCCTGCGCAACTCCGATAGCCGCCTCCACTTCCTTCCCGGCCACAGGTAAAACAATGTCCCTTTCCAGGTTAGTGTTCCTGACGGCTTAAAATGTCCCGACCGCCATTGGAAAGGAGGTCCAGTTGAATAAGTTGGCAAGATACCGCTCCTATTCAGAACACAATGTCCTTATTGCTAATGGGAGTAAGTCTTCCTCACCTCCAGTAGCTATAGCCACTGCTCTACCTGGAGGCGATGGAACTGGGCGGGTTTTTAAAAGTGCCACCCGAGCCTCCACGGAGGCTTGCCGCGCCGCCGCAGTTGCTGCTGGGCCCACGGGAGAAGAGGTGTTGGGCGGGGCCTTTCAGCCTCTGCCTGTCGTCCCGGGGGTGCGCCGCTGCTCCGCCGCTGCTAGCTTCTCTCCACAGACCATCAAAGTCTATCAACAGACTGTGCAACATATGGGTTAGCTGGCAAGCATATTTTTTCTGTCGCTGGGCATGTCCTCACCTGCATTGGCGACTGTTTCCACTATGTCTTAGTATTGAAATTTCAGCTTGACTCATGTAGAGTCATATTAATGGGACCGTTTGCCCCTATATTTACATGCCTGGGGCTCAAACTCGCAAAAGGTGATGGCACTCCCTCCTCCACTGACCAAAGCTTGTCAGTGTGATTAACCCATTTGTGTGATTTGCAGAAACCATGAAGAAGAAGGACAGGTTGCTTACCCTGTAACGGTATTTCTTCGAGTGGTCATTTGTGAATTCAGACAAATCCCGCTCAACCTCCCCTCAGAATGGTGCCCTGCCTCTCCTTCGATCCTGGGCTGCTGCTTTGGTGTCCATGGAACTGAGGGTTTAGGCGGGAAATCAGCCAATAAGGCAGTTGGAGAGTGGATAGGGCTACCGCCAAAATGACTCTAATAGCTCTAAGAAGGTTTTGAAGTTTGCTGTGCAGGTGCAGAATAACCCATTTCTGTGAATTTGCAGATGACCACTCAAAGAAATACTGTTACAGGTAAGCAACCTGTCCTTCCCCCATATCTATTGCATCCCAAGTTGCTACCTGATTCTGTAGACAGATGTGGTTGCATTCAGCTTGTTTGCCCTAAGCTGCTGCAGAGTTGGGAGGTTTGAAAGCATGATAATAAAAGGGAAACTCTTCTATATCAGAGATAAAGCTACATTCATGACAAGTTGAATGTTTTCACAAGCACTTGATATTCACAGCACAATATACAAACAGCGTAATTGTCAGAAGGCAACTCTTCTCTCCCCCACCCCGCCCCCAGTTTGGTTGGACCTAATGAAAGAAGCCAAGTCATCCACCAGGGACTTCATGGAAGGTTAATGCAATGGATCAACAGAAGCTGGGAAAGGATGTGACCAAGACCCAACAGTGAAGGTTTTGAAGAGCAGGAGCCCCTGAAAGCCTGAGAGGAGAAGACAATGCCTAGGAAAAAAAAGACTGAAACAAAGGTAGATAGCCATCCTTGCTTGGGAACCGGCCTTGGTTCCAAATGTTTCAGGATTTGAGACTTTGCTGATCCAAAGAGGAACTGACTGAGTTCAGGAAGGTATGGACTTGATGCAGTGGCATTAAGCTGCAGTGCAACCTTGGCTCCTGTGGCAGAACAACAGCATCGGGAAGAGAAGGAGCTTGCCTGATACTATAAGAAAGCCACATGATGAGTGGTGGCTTTGGCGTTGTTTAATGGCACACACACTGCCTTCGGAGCAAGGGCCTTGTTGCTTGAAATGTCACAGTTGCTGAACACTCCTCTCCACAATCTCAGTTTTCTCCAAATGTGAAAAGAGAAAGAAAAAAAAACCAAGGGGCTATAATATTTTGTAAGGCACATCACTTCTGAGGATACTTCTAGACAAAGTTCTTAACTTGCAAGCATAGCCCTTTTACAGAATTTTATTGGGGGTCTAAACAATGCCTTTGATTTGTACCCTGTGCTTTCCCATTGCTGTTTCTGGCTTCTTATAGCATACCAAATGCATCATGTAAAGATCCAGAATGCCTTTTGTGCTAGAATCCCATTGCCCTCTGGTAACATCTCGGGGTTTTGGATCAGAGGTGGGCAAGTTGCAGCACCCTGAGGCTTGTTTTGTGACCCTTAGCCCTTCAGGATTCCCTTTTTCTGGCCAAAAAATAAAAATAAAATCGACAGCAATATACTTTTTAAAATAGCTTGCAAGGGATGTGTGTAATGTTTAACATCTAGAAGCAGATTGCCACTTACTGGTGTTTTTGCATTTTTGGCAGTCCATGGAGGGCTCCAAGGTCTGGACATTGCCTCAGACCCACTGCTGTTGCCCATCCATGTTTTAAAAGGATTCCAAAGTGTTCCATTCCCATTGTCGGCTCTGCAAATGCACAGCTGCTTGTGCTTTATTGCTTTTTGGAAAGTGCAGTGCAGCTTTCTAAGTTTTTGTTGTTGTGTGCCTTCAAGTTGTTTCTGACTTGTGGCAACCCTAAGACAAACCTATAATGGGGTTTTCTGGGTCTGAGAGTGTGTGACTTGCCCAAGGTCACCCAGCAGGTTTCCATGACCAAGTGGGGAATTGAACCCTGATTGCCAGAGTTGTAGACCAATGCGCAAACTACTACACCATGCTATGGGGTGTCTGTGCTTGGCTAGAAATATGTAGTTCTTTTCATATTCTGATCTGTGATTACTGCATTTATTCCCATTGTGAATCCTTCCATTAAAAAAAGGCTTAAGGTCCAGCATAAATTAAGGTTTACTGTTCAGAGATGTCATAGAATCCTAGAAATAGAAAAGACCCCCAAAGCCATCCAGTCCAACTCCCTTCTGCCATGCAGGAGCACACAATCAAAGCCCTCCCTGTGACAGATGGCCATCTAGCCTCTCTTTAAAAACCTCCAAAGAAGGAGACACTGTGGGAGTGTTTTCCACTGTCAAACACCTCTTACTGTCAAGAAGTGTTTCCTAATGTTGAGGTGGAATCTCTTTTCCTATAGTTTGCATTCATTGCTCCGGGTCCTATTCTCTGGAGCAGCTGAAAACAAGCTTTCTCCATCTTCAGTATGACATCCCCTCAAATCATAGAATCATAGAATCATAGAATTATAGAGTTGGAAGAGACCACAAGGGCCATCCAGTCCAACCCCCTGCCATGCAGGAACTCCCAATCAAAGCATCCCTGGCAGATGGCCATCCAGCCTCTGCTTAAAGACCTCCAAGGAAGGAGACTCCACTACTCTCCGAGGGAGTGTCTTCCACTGTCGAACTGCCCTCACTGTCAGGAAGTTCCTCCTAATGTTGAGGTGGAATCTCTTTTCTTGCAGCTTGCATCCATTGTTTCGGGTCCTAGTCTCTGGAGCAGCAGAAAACAAGCTTGTTCCCTCCTCGATATGGCATCCCTTCATTTAAAATATTTAAAAAGGGCTGTCATATTACCTCTTAACTTTCTCTTCTCCAGGTTAAACATTCCCAGATCCCTAAGTGTCTCATAAGGCATGGTTTCCAGACTTCACCATTTTGGTCGCCCTTCTTTGGACACACTACAGCTTCTCAACATCCTTTATCAATTGCAGTGCCCAGAACTGGATCCCTGTGGCACCCTGCTAGTCATTTCCAGGATGAAGAGGAGCCATGTCCTTATTAATGAACTACTCAAAGATATTACTTGGTAAGGGGCGGGAGGGTTCGGGATGGTTGATGGAATGTTTTACTCTGTATCAGTTTTAATCTGTTGTTAAAGCAGAGGGGCGGGTTAGAAATAAAATGTATTATTATTATTATTATTATTATTATTTATCTTCACATAGGTAGAATAATAATAATAATGATACCTTTACGTAGAGTTGAGTGCACTGGTGTGCCATGAGGATATATTTATGCAAATTTATACTATTTGTCTTATTTGTACAATATTATTCACTGTTCATTATCCTTCAGAACTTAGTTTTTCTCTAATACACATACAAGAATATATTTTGGCAGGATAATAAACACTGCAGAATAAATTAAAAATCAAGATGTAGACAGTGATGCCGCTAGGGCTGATGTTACCCAGTGTGGTAACTCATAGTATCAATCCCCCATTGACCACCTCCTATCTCACACCACACAGAATCCTTACTAATGGTTTTTTGTGCTTCTCTTACTCATAAATAGCAATACTTGTATATCACTGAATGTAATGGTAATAGTTGTGACATTAACAACCAGCAACATTAAAATTATACCTTTAGTTTACAATATCATACGCATAGCCTAAACGTATTTACATGTACGTAGTTTCATGTGAAGTGGAAATTTGACAAGATTTGATGTTTTAAAGAAAATGTTAAAAGAATGGTTTTAAAATTTAAATTTTAAAAGAATTTAAAAAGAATTTGAATTTAAAAAGAAAAATTAAAAAGTATTCTAAATGACATTAAAATTTTAATTTTTAAAAAACTGGTGCCATTCTCCTGCCACTGAGCCTTACCCCACTCTCACCATCTATTCAGCATTTAAAGGGATGCAGGTGAAAGCCACAGCCCATTTTTGCTGAAAGGTAGATATTTGGGAAACAGTGGTATAAAAACAACAACAAGAACCCCTGCCCAATTGAGGTTGTGCAGGACAAAGGAAGATATGGTGATAACAGAGTGAAACTTTGTTACAAAGGAAGGCGGGTTTGATGCTTGAAAGCAATCCTGCCTTCAGTTCGCTCAGTTACCCAAAGTGGGATGGGGAGCTTACTAACCATGCCACAGAACCTTACTTTGCTCCTCTGTAATGCCAGGTCAGTCAGGAATAAGACTCACATCATCCACGATCTTCTTGTGGATGAGAAAGCTGACCTGGCTTGTATCACAGAGACCTGACTGGGAGACGATAGTGCCATTACATGGACTCAAGCCCTTCCAGCCAGGTACTCTGTTAATGAGAAGGTAAGGGAAAGTGGGCGAGGGGGCGAAGTGACTCTGGTTTATAGAGACAACCTCTGGTTTATAGAGACAACCTTGACCAGGATACCTATCCAGAAAACAGACCACTTTGAGTGTATGCACCTGAGCCTGAAGACTAGGGAGAGTATAGGGATTCTGTTGGTATATTGTCCACCCCGTTGCTTAACAGACTTCCTATCCAAGCTGACGCAACTGGTCTCAGAGCTGCTATTGGAGTCGCCCAGACTTTTAGTTCTGGGTGACTTCAACATCCCACTCGAGACCAGTTTAACAGGTGCATCTCGGGAGTTCATGGAATCCATGACAAGCATGGGCCCATCCCAATTAGCCACTGGGCCAATGCACTGCGTGGGTCATACCCTCGATGCGGTCTTTAATACGGGACAGGAATATCTGTGGGTGGAGGCAGTTAATACCACTGCATTGTCATGGACGGATCATTTTCAGGTCAAGCTTGAACTGAGAGCCACTGTTAGCTCCATTGGGGGTGGAGGACCCATTAAAATGGTCCGCCCTCGAAGGCTAATGGAACCAATTGGTTTCCAGAAATCCCTATCCCTCTTGATCCCTGCCTATCATGGCTGGCCGTCCAGGGGAGAGATGCCTTGATGATATTTCTTAGAAATGTCATCAGTGCATCCCTTATGGAAGGCTGTGTTCCATCTTGTTTAAAGGAAGTGGTCATTAGACTGCTCCTGAAACGATATGAAAAACTATAGGCTCGTATCTCATCTGCTATTTTTGAGCAAGGTGATCAAGAGGGCTGTCGCCCTTCAACGCCAAGTCATCTTGGATGAAACCGATTATCTAGATCCATTTCAAACTGGCTTCAGACAGGATATGGGGTGGAGACTGCCATGGTTGCTCTGGCTGATGACCTCTGTCTAGGCATCAACAGAGGAAGAGTAACACCCGTTGGTGCTTCTAGACCTCTCGGCAGCTTTTGACAGTATAGATCACGACATCCTCTTGGAACGCCTGGGAGAGTTAGGAATTGGAGGCACTGCATTGCAGTGGTTCTGTTCCTTCCTCTCAGGTAGATTCCAGAGGGTGATGCTCAGGGACACTTGCACTTCCAAAACGAAGCTTAATTGTGGCGTCCCTCAGGGTGCATTCTATCCCTGATGCTTTTCAATATATACATGAAGCCACTAGGAGAGATTATTCGGAGACGTGGGGTGAGGTGTTATCAGTACGCTGATGACACCCAAATATACTTCTCCATGTCTCGGTCAGCAGCTTTGATGACAGATGGCATATCTCCTCTCAATCAGTGTCTGGAGGCGGTAATGGAATGGATGAGGAAAAACAGACTCAAACTGAATCCAGATAAAACTAAGGTACTTAGAGTAGGGGGCTCCAAACCAAGTATTGGGTTGCAACATCCAGTCCTAGATGGGGTCATGCTGAAAGGACTGTGTTCGCAGTCTGGGGGTGCTCAGGAGCGCCTGTTATCAGCTTTGGCTGATATGCCAGCTGCGCCCTGTCCTGGAAGTAAGGGACCTAGAAACTGTAGTACATGCACTGGTAACCTCACAACTCAATTTCTGCAATGCGCTCTACATGGGGCTCCCTTTGTGCCTAATCCAGAAACTCCAATTAGTACAAAACATGGCAGCCAGATTGGTCACTGGAAAACCTAGGAGTGACCACATAACACCTATTTTGAAATCACTTCACTGGCTGCCTATTGGTTTCCGGGCACAGTACAAGGTGTTGGTTATCACCTTTAAAGCCCTACATGGCTTGGGTCCAACCTACTTAAGGGATCGCCTACTTCCATATAATCCACCCCGCACCCTCAGGTCCTCTGGGTGGAATCTGTTGCAGCCTATGAAGACTAGATTAACTGCCAGAGGACCTTTTCTGCTACCACTTCCAGACTGTGGAACGGCTTGCCGGAGGAGATCTGTCAACTTACCAACTTAGATAGCTTCAAAAAAGTTGTCAAGACGTATCTCTTCTGGCAAGCCTTTCCTAAGTAGAATACCTTGGCTATAAACAAACCCCCTTACACTGTATTATTCTGCCTTTCTTCCCAATAGATCATTATTATTAATAGTTTTTAACAGATTTACATTTTTAAATTGTGCTAAGTTTAATTCTTTTTTAAGGGGAGTAAGATATATGACTTATGTATTGTATTGGTTTGTTTTAACATGTAAGCTGCTGTGATCACTATTATAATAGAAAAGCGGGGTGCTGCTTGCACCCCTTGCACCCCCCTAGTGATGCCCCTAAATGTAGGGAGTGGTCTTATTGAGTCATCCAAGCTTTCAAGCTTATATGCAACCCTCCTCATTCTGGAGGAGGCAGACTGTGTACGGTGTATAGTGCTTGCTGTTTTGTTTTGAACACCATGAGTTGCTGGTGCAGGAGATATCTCTAAGGATACATCCAATTGTAATAAAAATGTTTTTGCTGCAACAACTAATATATGCTGCAAAAGCTAATATCGTTAATCTGGTTTGGGGACACCCAGGGGTAATGTGTTCTCTCCTGAATTATTATGAGGAAGACTCCAAATGACAGCAAAGTCTCTCAGGTCTGTGGAGCTCATCAGTTTTTGGCTGTGGGGTGAGATTGTTCTTTCAGGGGCCTGGCTGTACAGTGGGGTCTTACTGCATTTGGGACCTAATGAAGGAGTGTTTTCAGCACTTAAGGGTCTGTACTTAAGGGTCTGCAGCACTCAGCCTGTGTCTTGCTGGATTATCAAAAGCAAAAGGGGGAAAATATGAATTATCCAAAAATCACAGTCATCCAATAGACCTGGCATGTGGTCTCCCTTTTTTTCTGCTGCCCTCCAACTTTCTTAGCATTCTTGTCTTTTTGAGTGGGTCCTGCCATATGATGTAGCCAATTATGACAGCCACAGTTTCATCATCTTGGCTTCTAGGAGTATGTAAGGCTTGATCTGTTCTAGGACCCATTTGTTCATCTTTTTGACTGTCCATGGTATCTTCAGCACTCTTCTCTGGCACCACATCTCAAATGAATTTGTTTTCTTCCTATCTGCTTTCTTTACTGTCCACCTCTCACATCTGTACATGTTGATGGGAAGTACAATGGCTTGGGCAATTCTTATTTTAGTGCTCAGTTGTATGTCTTTACTCTTTAGGATCTTTTTTAGTTCTTTCATAGCTGCCCTTCCTACTCCTAATCTTATTTCTTGGCTGCAGTTCTCATTCTGATCAATGTTTGATCCTAGATATGGGAACTCTAACTATTTTGGTTTCTTCATTGTCTAGGTTGAATTATGTATTTCTTCCATGGTCAGTATTTTTCTTTTCTTTATGCTCAGCATTAAACCTGCCTTTTCACATTTGTCTTTAAACTTCTTTAGTAATTGTTCCAATTCTGGGATGTTTTCTGCTAGTAATGTGGCATAATTCGCATATCTGAGATTGTTGATATTCCTTCCTCCTATCTTCCATCCTCCTTCTTCTGAATCTAAACCTGCTATTCTTATTATACTTTTTGCATACAAGTTGAACACTGATACATTGATCTGTAGTGAAACAGAATCAGAAATGCTCCAGCACATGGCTGCTGCTGTCCAAAGCATCTCTCACAACTGTAACATCTTTGAACAGTAGGCCTCAATTTCTGTGGGAACATAACTCTGGAGCTATTTTTAATTGAAGGATTCATAATGGAAAATGATGTGGTAATGACAAGAGTAGAGCTTGAAAGAAACTATAGACATTTGTAGCTAGTTGCTTCCATTTAATTCCTTTTCCCAGTACTGGAGAGTATCATGAAGTTACATTAAAGTTGTAACTGAATGGGAGAGAACTTTATTCCTTTGGCAGTGTACGATGGGGCATCGTAAAGTAATAATTATCACCCAGAAGTTATTATGGTATGTTGATGAAATTTTGTCAGTGTCACCATTGGTCCCCGAGTGCATGATGTTGAGAAAATCAGTAATCGTGTCCTTTATTTTTGTTACAGGTTGTGCCAGAAGTGACTAAAGTATAAGATGGAGAAGGATGAGGGGCAATAATTATAACTAGGAAGTTATTACGGTATATTGATGAAATTTTGTCAGTGTCATCATCACCAAGTGACTTTTTCTTTTCCCAAAAATGAAAAATCCATTGTGGGGTCGCTGATTTGACAACACAGATGACGTAATTCATGAAGTAAAAGAGTGGTTTAAGGCACAATCTGAGACTTCTACAAAAATGGTATTCGGAGGGTCAAGAAATGCTGGGAAAATGTGTACATCTGGATGGTGACTACATAGAGATAAGTTAACAACTACAAATCAAAACAAACTTTCTGTTAATTTTTTTAAAGGTGATAATTAAAACTTTACGATACCTCCTTATAATTAAGCCTATAATGAGGCCCAACTACCCATATATGATAAGGGAAGCCTATCACCCAAAATGCCAGGGTCCCAAGAAGGCACCCACAATTAATACTCAATAGGGGGATTTTATTAGTTCAGTTAAAATCAGCTGAGTGGCAACTCAAGTAGGGATCAAGCCTGTGTCTAATGGTGCTGAGAAACAGAACTCCACAGTGCAAGTTCCTAAACATTTTTATTTATGAATTAAATGGAATCACCATTCACACAAAAACACACTCTCACACAGATTGAAGAACAAACAAAATGAAAGGTGGTAGCATATGGCCACTTAAGGTGTTGTACCTATTCTAGATGTGGGGCTCCAATCCTGGGCACACCGTGAGATGGAAGTGGCTCAGCAAGCTGCCTGAGGATTGTGGTGTGGCCAGCAATGCTGAGGAGTCAAGTGAGAAACTGACAGAGAGTCTGTCTGAGCTTAAGTGAGATCAAATTAGTGATGCCTTAGCAGGCCTATTTATAGTGTAAAACCTATCCCAAGGCAGGATTCAGGAGCTGAGAGAATTTTCTAGGAGGGAAGAATGGTATGGCAAGTTGTCAATGGCCGGACAATCAGTGAATTTGTCTTCGGACAACCACTCCCAGAGGGAAGTAATATTGGATTTTTGTTCACTTGTGAACACAAGGTCCATCACCCACCATCACTCCTATCCATGAAGAGATTATGCAGATTCCAATCTTGATTGATCTGTCCTGGCCATGTGCTCTTGAGCCTCCTGTATGCTGAGCCTCTGAGATATCCAAATATGGTCCTGGATCTCCTTACATGGCATGGCTGTTTTTTTCACACTGGGTGCCTTCTTGGCTACATGCCTCAAACGTCCCTTTTTATATCAATTTAACATCAGAAATGAAGAGGAGTGCATGGAGGGGTGACCTTGGGGGTTGCTTCCTTGTGTTCTGTTATGGGTGCCGAGGCAACAGTGAGGCAGGAGCTCATAGCATTTATATGTTGTTGCTTTTTAAAGTGAAAAAACAAGTAACCATTTCAGTTACATCTGAGAAATCTGAAAACAGCTGCTGTAAAATTCCAATTCCAATAACTTTTTTTGCCCTTGGAACAATAACTGTAACCAGTTGCTTTTTAAAAGGCAATTTAGTAAGCTCAGGAAAGAGTACCGATACCGATGACTTTCAGGCCTATCTAGAGAGCTTTTCTTTTTTTGCCACTGAATAATCCCTGCTCCCAGGAAAACTGCACACATCTCTGACCACTCAGATCCTCTCCCTTGGTCCTGCCACCCACTCACCCTCCAGTTAAAGAGATCATACCAGGCTTTGTGGAAACCTCCCATTCTCTTCTATAGCAATAATAATGCCAACTTTTCTTTTTGTCTTTCTTCTGCATCCTACCTTTCGGCTGATCCAGAAAAGTACAGCACATAACAATTAGAAAGGAAAAACCTAAATGGTCTGTAACATTTAAAGAGATCTACAAAGATAGGTGAACAATGGAAAAGCTTTCATAATAAAATGATAGAAGAGTATTTCTATCCCAGATCAAGATGTAAAGGAAGGTTACAGTAAAGTCTGGCATTTGCTCACATGTCCTACTTTGCAGCAATGGGAGTTAAGCCAGGAGAACCACAAACACCGCTGCTTCTTTTTAATGTATTATATGGCCCCCGTCCCCATATCCTCCTGATCTTGCCCAAGACCTGAATAAAGCTTTCCTGGGGAGAAAGCTTCAACTCCTGCAAAGCTCTTCCTCATTTGGAACTGTTTGGTTTTTTTCCAGTCCTAACAGCATGTTTGGAAACTGTAATTGACCGAATGGATGAAGTCAAAGAGACTGAAACTGAACCCAGACAGGTGAGCAGTGATGCTGATGGGAAACAAACACTATGCTGACTTGAAGGGATGTATAGGCCCTGTTTCAGTTCTATCAACATGCAACATGAATGAACGTCTGCCCCCAAAAACAAAACCTCAAAACAACCCAGGAGCCTTTACAGCTGCAGCCCAAAGGCTGTGGAATAATTCCTGTGTGTGTGTGTGTGTTGCAGGCACACATGCAGTTGCAGAATGGTTCCCCCTTGCTTTTAATTAAGAAGTGAAGACTTAGCCCAAGAAAGCACCATGATAGGTGCACTTTAGGGGCACCATAAATTGGAAGCAACTTGAAGGCATACAACAACAACAACAACAACAACAACAACAACAACAAACCATTAAAGTAGCCAGTGCAGTTCAAAGAAACCCAAACTTTTAAAAACAACTATTCAGTAACAACAGCCCCTACAACAAGGAATCAGAAACCAGACCCTGCTGCAATCCCATATCTATCTATCCTGGCAACCTTATTATGGGACCCTGCAATGTTTCACTAACAATAGCAGAGATTTATTGGCTTGCTTATTTTCCATTGTTATGTATGCTATCAGAATCCTTCCCCCATTTTCTTCATAAGATAAACAGGCAAAATAATAAATTTACACAGATCTGGTAGTAAAAACAATAATATTCAAAAACTGGTAGGAGAATATTTTAACTTCCCAGGAAACACTGTCAATGCCTTTAGAATAGCCATTGTGGAACATAGAAATGATAAGGAGATATTATGGGAAGACTGCTGAGTTACAATTCATTAATTAGGGGTTCTAGTTTATTATCAGATATTTGAGTTAGGGTAATGAATTCATATTGCACTGTGTCTGCAATCCTACATCATTACAGCATAGCATAAATCCTTGCTGGTGGAAATATACTATGCTAGCAGAAAATCAATGTATTTGAGATAATGTGGTGCTGGAGAAGAGTGCTGAGGATCCCATGGACAGCCAAAAGGACAAACAAAAGGGTCCTAGAGCAGATCAAACCGGAAACCTCCCTGGAAGCCAAGATGACCCAACTGAGACTGTCATACTTTGGACACATCATGAGAAGAGAGGACTCTTTGGAAAAAAACAATAATGCTGGGGAAGGTAGAGGGAAGTAGGAAGAAATGAAGGCCACATGCCAGATGGATGGACTCTATGAAGGAGGTCACTTTGGGTATTTATTAAGGAGTTGCAGGAATTAAGCAGAGCAGTGGAGGACAGAAGGTCTTAATGGAGATGTCTCATCCATAGGGCTGCCATGAGTAGAGATCGACTCGAGGGCACTTAACAACAACAAGCATCACATCCCCCCAAGACAGAATAGCTATGATGAGAGGACATGATTCATGAGAAAATACAATGATTCTTGGCAAGGTAGAAGGCAGTAAGAAAAGAAGAAGACCACATCACAAATGGATAGATCCAATCAAAGAAGCCAAACCTCTGAATCTGCAAGACCTGAGAAGAGCCGTCAGTAATAGGTTGACATGAAGGTCTCTCATTTATAGGGTTGCCATCAATTGAAGTTGAATTGATGGCAGTTAACAACAGCAATACAGAATACAATCATAGAATCATAGAGTTGGAAGAGACCCCTAGGGCAATCCAGTCCACCACCCCCTTCCATGTAGGAACTCAAAATCAAAGCATCCCCAACAGATGGCATTCCAGCCTCTGCTTAAAGACCTCCAAAGAAAGGGACTCCACCACAATCCGAGGGAGTGTGTTCCATTGTTGAACAGCTCTCACTGTCAGGAAGTTTCTCCTAACGTTAAGGTGAACTCTCTTTTCCTGGAGCTTGCATCTGTTGTTCCGAGTTCTATTCTCTGGAGCAGCAGAAAACAAGCTTGCTCCCTCTTCAATCTGACATCCCTTCAAATATTTAAACAGGGCTATCATATCCCTTCCTAACTGTCTCTTCTCCAGGCTAAACATCCCAGCTCCCTAAGTCGTTCCTCATAGGGCTTGGTTTCCAGACCCTTCACCATTTTAGTTGCCCTCCTTTGGACACGCTCCAGTTTCTCCACATCCTTTTTGAATTGTGGTGCCCAGAACTGGACACAGTATTCCAGGTGGGGCCTGACCAAAGCAGAATACAGTGGCACTATTACTTCCCTTGATCTAGATACTATACTTCTATTGATGCAGCCTAAAACTGCATTGGCCTTTTTAGTTGCCGCATCACATTGTTGACTCATGTTCAACTTGTGGTCTACTAGGACTCTTAGATCAGGTGACCCCCATCTTATATTTATGCATTTCATTTTTTTGCCCTAAGTGCAGTACCTTACATTCTTCCTTGTTATAAAATATATCCTTGTTATAGGATATATTACTTTTACCATTACCTAACTTCTTTCTTTTTTCCTGTTTATACCCTTTTTTGTTGTTGACGGTGGTTCACAAAAACCAAATGGGATGGAGAATACATGGCAGTAGTACATCAGAAAAGGACTTTGGGATTATTGTTGTTCATTAATTAAACATGAGCCAGCAATGTGATGCTGCAGCAAAAAGGTGAATGCTATTTTGTTGTTGATGTGTGCCTTCAAGTCATTTCTGACTTAGAGTGGCCCTATGATGGGGTTTTCTGGGGCTGAGAATGTATGACTCGCCCAAGATCACCCAGTGGTTTTTCATGGCTCAACAGGGAATCAAACCTTGACTCCCAGAGTTGTAGTCCATTGCTCAAAACATTAGACCATAGAACCACACCATTCATCATAGCCTCTGTCACCCAAAATAGATCTTGCAGCTCCTCATAATTCTGTATGGAACAGGAAAGGAAAGTTAGTACTCTTCTGAGACAGGGGTGGGCAAAGTGCCCTCTCCAGGATCTGCAATATGAAAAAATATAACCTTTAAAAAATTCACCATAAAAACTGCAAGTTGTATCTCATGAGTTCTCAAGCCATTTAAAAAGCTGCTTTTGGAACATTTCTGGTTCTTAAAAAAAAAAAAAAAGACTGTTTGGGATAGAAAACAAGCTTAGGGGCAAAACAGACTTTAAAAGGCTGAATGTACTCCCTCCTCTATGCTTGAAGCCTCTGGGTGTACTGGGCAATATTATAGAGGAGGGATTTTGAAAAATGGAAAGGTGCTGCCTACTGGGTTGCCTGCCTAAGGGATTGCTTAGTTATTTTTCAGCACTGGCTGTTTTTAAGTGCTTATTTCAAGCTGGTTACAATGATAGGAAAAAGAAAATCTACCATCAAATGAAGTGATCAGTAAAATCACAACAAAATTACTTTTAAAATGTGAGACACATAGTAAAAACAACAACAACAAAAACCAAGCAATACACCTAAGAATTTATCCAAACCAAATTTAAAAGACTGCAGAGTTTATTTTATGGGGACAGCGCAATTCATCAAAAGTAGACACTGTTGTCAAGAATGATAGTGACTAATGCTTGAATGGATAGATAGACAGACACAGGGTTAAGGGTGAGATTACAATGAGGCCAGAGGAAAATAAATGCAGAAAGTACTGACAATAAGAATTAGATTATTAAACATTGGTCATTCCCGAAACTGCTGCTGTGTTACCCCAAAGTCTAGCCTCTTTTCACCCTTCTTTTTTCTGATATCAATTTGATACTAAAATGGATGTTTAAGATAGATAGCCATGAGGGCACCCCAGCATGGGGAAAATAGCCTCACCATCTGCTTAATCCCTTCACTGATAAGGGTGATGGTGGGTGATAGACCTTGTGTTTACAAGTGAACACAAATCCAAGAGTACTTCCCTCTGGGAATGGTACTACTTTGTCCAAGGACATTTGCACTGGTTGTCCAGCCATTCACAACTTCCCTTCCCATTCTTGTCTCCTGGAAGCTAACTCTTAATCCCAAATTCTGCCCCAGGACAGGTTTTGCCTTATAAATATACCTGCTTAGGCACCAAAAATTTGGTCTCACTTGAGGTCTGACAGTCACTCTATCTGTATCTTACTTGACTCCTTACCATTGCTGGCCACTCTAAGATCCTCAAGCAGGTTGCTGTGCCACTTATCTTCGCAGTATCCTCCAACCGGAGCCTCACATCTGGAATTGGTACAGTATTGCCCTCTTCAACCCCTTAAGTTGCTATCTGCTACCACCTTTCATTTAGTTAGTTCTCAAATGGGTGTGTGAGTGAATGTCTTTGTGAGAATGGTGATTCCCTTTGATTCATAAATAAAACTATTTTTGAAATTTGCACTCTGTTTCTTGTAACTGATATACACAGGCTTGATTTGCACTCTGTTTCTTGTAACTGATATACACAGGCTTGATCCCCACTTTGAGTTGCCCAAGCTCTCTCAGCTGATTTTAACTGAGCTAATAAAATTCCCCTATTGAGTATTAATTGTGGGTGCTCTCCCAGGACCCTGGCATTTTGGATAACAGCTGATAATACACAAACATCCTGGCCCTAGATAAGTAACACATATTGGCTAGTATCCTGTTAGCAACATACACAAACACAATGCATTTGGAGTGGTTACTTTGAGATCATGCAACAGTCATATGCAGCTAATGGTAACAGAAGTGGAGTTACACAATCAGATGTACAAATGGGTACATTGTGCAATAGGACCCATTCATGAGTATAGTTGTGCCATGCAGCTATTCCTGCCAGGAAGAAGAAGGAAAGCAGTTTATGGGCAGCCATTTTGAGTGGATTTCTCAATATGGACACTGAGAATGCTGCTGCAATCACCTGCAACACTTGCACATCTAGCAAACATTGTTGATATCCTTATTATAGAATATATTACAGTAAATCATTGATAAAAATATTGTGGAGTAATGGCCACAGGGCAGAATCCAGAGGCACTCCACTCAAGATCTCCTTTCAGTTTGAAGTGCAGCCATTAATGATGACTCTTAGAGCATGGTTTTCCAACCATTGTGGATCAATCTGACAGTGTTTCTGTCTATTCCATATTTAATCATTTTGCTAAGCAGAATATCAGGGGGGATGTTTCAAATATTTTCCTGCAATCCAGATAAATGACATCCACAACATTCCCACCATCTAGTAAAGTAACCTGATTTAAAAAGATGTAAGATTAGTTTGGCAGGATTTGTTGTCAACCAACCCATGCTGGCTCCTCCTGATCAATGAATGTATTGTCATCAAGATAATTGCCCACAGAGTCCTGTATAAGCCAATCTAGTATTTTTCCTGGTATTGAGGTCAGAATGACTGGTCTGTAGTTTCCTGGATTTTCTTTTTTGTCTTTTCTGGTGAGAGGAACATCACCTGTTTTCCAAGATTTCTAAAAATGACAGCAAGTGGTTCAGAGAAAGTCCCTTCAGTACTTTAGGATGCAGTTTGTTTGGCCCTGCAGATTTCAAGTCATTTTATTTAGTTAGGTGATTCCAGATCCTTTGCCAAGGTTTTTGTTGCTGTACACTGTTCTCTTTTTGGAGAAACTGAAGCAAAATAGATATTGAGCAGTTCTGCCTTTTCATTGTGATCAGTTAGCATTTTGCCCGTGAAAGAAGCAATAGTGAGCCCCATTACCTTACCATCTGCAATAAAGAGTTGTGCAGTAGGGGTTGTTCAGACTAGTGGGATTTATGCTTTAGAAAATAGGTTCACCAGCCTGATCTAAATGCAAAACATTGTCAGGGTGTGGCCAAGTTTTGAATTAAGGAGAAAGCACTTAATGTAATGCAGAAATTGTTTTCAGTATCAAAACTGAGCTCCCAGTTTTTTTTCACAACCATCTCCACTGTTATTTCTTGTCAGGTTCCTTTATATCAATTGCTTAATTGGGTTGAAGGGATCTGAGGCCTTTCTGTTGTTACTATGGTTAAGTAAATCACTGACTTCTGCCAGTCCACCCATGCTGTTCATAATGCAGAGCTGGTTTTTGAAGAGTTGAAGAACATAAGCTTTCTGGTGCTCAGAATATGCCCCTCAGTTCCTCGGTGCCTGCAATTTGTGAGGTAAGTCTGTTGAATTTATCGAGCAAATGTGCTTCTGCCCAGCATCCAAGCAATACTACTGCTTGCTTCTGCAGTCTGTTCCCCATCACTCCCTGACAACTCCAGAATATACACCCTACTAACTAACAGAATTAATGAAAGAGAGAGTTATTGAAGGGGAAGATTATAGGGAGAACAACAATAGGGAACCTATTTATCAAAAAAGATCAATGTTTCCAAAACAGAAAGCTCTGCAAAAACCTGCAGTGAAAGTGTGTAGATGGAGTATGAAAGCTCGCAATTTCTCTAGATAGAAAGGCTGGGGTTTAAGGTTGGCCTGACATCCCAGCCTCTGTGCCTACTACTTGATGAGTGAAGGGCATTCTGCAAAAACTCAGAAGCAGCTTTCTCTTCCTTGCCTCACATGTCTTGGGGATCAGCTGTGGCCCAAAAGAAAAATTCTAATCTATAAATTCAACCACACTGAAGGCAAACAAATGTTGTTCCCTTTAGGGGTTCCCTGTTCCAAGATGAAGGGCACCCTTCACAAATAAAGGATAATTTAGAAATACGTTAAATAACTACAATAGTTTTATTTATTTAATTAAAATATTTTTATATACTCTATATATTCATGTACACGTCTAAAAAGTTTAGTAAAAAAATTGACCCCCCCCCCCCCCAATATTGGGTCGACATATCCATGGGACAGTGTAAGTACTGTACTTGAAATCTTATTGAAAATGGAACCATCCCATTCTCTGAATAGAGAGGCAAAGGCTGAGAGGTTAGTCTGTCCGGGGAGCACCTAAAAGCAGCACTGACCTCCCTTCTATTCTCATTGCTGCAGCATCACTTTTCAATGCCTGGGTGGGATAATGGCAGTGGTGACCATTTTTTGGGGGCACTTCCCTCAATGAAGCATCAAGAAAAATTGGATACTGAAAGATCTGAATAAGAAATTTGTCTATATTTGTCAGCTTTTCTCATGGTTTATAAACCTGCAACAGTATACCCTAATGACTACAGAAAACTTTTGAGTGGTGTGATCCCAGCATATGAGGAGAGGGGAAGGCATAGGAAGACTGTTGCTGACCATGGCCCTTATCACATGGGGTCTGAAGCAGAGCTAATCCGAAGGGCATCCACAGCTAATACATATTATTCCCCCGTGTTTATACACGACGCTGCCCCAGAACACGGAGCTAATCCGTATTGTTCCCCCGTGTTTACACACGACGCTGCCCCAGAACACGGAGCTAATCCGTATTGTCCCCCCGTGTTTACACACGACGCTGCCCCAGAACTCGGCAGAATACGGAGCTAATCCGTAAGGAGTAGGGAGATTTTGACATTCGGTTTGTAGAGGAAGTACCTAGGGAGCCTTCGCATTCATTGCGAATTGGTGGGCAGGGCGAAAATCCCAGCGAGGGGAAGGGATTGCCTTGGCAAAAGGCAAACCGGATTGGAAAGAAGAGGAAGAGGGAAGAGGGAAGAGGGAGGCGATCTCTCTCTCTCCATGGGCTGCCTTCCCTTCTCCAGTCCTCCAGCCCTCCTCCTCCTCCCCGGTTCCCATGGCTGCCTTTCCTCCCGGCTTTTTGTGACGGGAGAGAAGGGAGCCTTGGTATTAATTGCGAAATGGCCAAAAGGGCGATATTCCCTTCGTTTCGCTATGGAACCGAATTTATTCCTACTTCTGTTTTTCTTCGCTTTTTCTTTGCTTCATGGCCAGCGTTTGATAAGGTCCCATGTGTTGGTTTTGTTTATGTGTGTATGTGTTTTCTGATAGAGGCATGGAAAGGAAAGGAAAGGAAAGGAAAGGAAAGGAAAGGAAAGGAAAGGAAAGGAAAGGAGGGTCTGGGTTGTTGAACAAGATCAGCAGCACCAAGGGGAAGATGGGATGAAAGTGTGATTTGAGTTGAGGAAGAAGCAGGAGGGATGAGAGAGCAAATGGGAAAACTACAAATGAAAGGAATAAGTTAAATGTGGGTTAAGTCAAGAGTTTGTTGCTAGAAAAGTACAATTTTAAGCATTTGTCTTGCTCAGAGTTCTATTGAGTATATTGCAAGCCAACAAGGCATTTTAACAAAGATCATCAGAAAAATATGGCTGAGTGTATAATAAAATACAGTATATGCAATATAAATGTAAATAAACCATATGAAATGAATTGATATTTATATTAGTGTTTGTAGCTATTGTTTGGTAATGTCCTACATTTTTCTTGAATGTCCTTATTTTGCAGTGCTTTGTCCTCCTTTATGGTTATGAAATCTAGTCACACTGTTTGTTACATGCTCCTACGTTGTGCCCTCAACTTGTTCTCAGGACATATCAAAATCCATAATTTTGGCCCTAAAACCTGCCCCCAATTTGTATATGAGGTTGACTTATTTGTTGTTGTTAACTGCCTTTGCGTCAGTCTCGACCCATGGCAAAGCAAAGCAGCTTCATTTCTATACCGCTTCATATCGCGCTATGGGATGTCTAAGCGGTTTACAACTGTAAGCTCATTGCCCCCCAACAGTTGGGTACTCATTTTAGCGACCTCCGAAGGATGCAGGCCTGAGTCAAGCCTGAGCCCTGGCTGGTATTGAACTCGCAACCTTGTGGTTTATGAGTGAGTGGCTGCAGTACAGGCATTTAACCACTGCGCCACCAGACATCTCCAGGTCCCCCTGTCCTCTACTGCTCTGCCCAGCTCCTGCAAACACTTATTCATGGTCACTTTAATAAAGTCCATCTAGCATGTGGCCTTCCTCTATTTCTGCTTTCCTCCACCTTTCCTAATGTTATTGTCTTTTCCAACGATTCATGCCTTTTCATGATGCGTCCAAAGTACGACAGTCTAAATTTTGTCATCTTGGCTTCTAGGGATATCTCTGGCTTGATCTGTTCTAGGACCCATTTGTTTGTTGACTTATAGTCGAGTATCTTCTTTGTGGTCTCTGCGAATCACACAAATAGGTTATATCTGCACTTGCGCAGCTAGCTCAGAAACTTCTAGTATCACTGGGCAAAACTTCAATTGTAACTTTTTGGCGGTAGCTCCACCCACCTCTATAAAGCCCCTGGCATTCCTGCTCTTTCCTCAGTTCCTTTTGTCTGCTGCGTTAGCAGCTAGCAAGGAACTTAGCTCGTTTAGAGTCGCTTGTTTCACTTTCAAATTTGACCTAATGGCTATTTTTGACCATATTTCTGTATTTTGACTTTTTTTTTTTAAAAAAAATTATTTTGGCCTTAAGAGATTGACGCTGATCCCTCGACCTTGGACTGTTTGACTTTGATTTTGCTTGCCGATTTTGCCATTCCTTTTTCCATATGGCTAAGATTCTTATCTCACTGCTATGCGGTGTACATTTTGGAACTGAAGAAAGAGCAGGAACGCCAGGAGCTTTATAGGGGTGGGCGGAACTACCACCAAAAAGTTGCGACTGAAGTTTTGCCCAGTGATACTAGAAATTTCTGAGCTATCTGCGCAGGTGCAGATATAACCCATTCATGTGAATTTGCAGAGGACCACTCGAAGAAACATAGGGCCTCTGCAGACTGCCAGAAATAGTGCAAACTGAGTCCACTTTAAGGGTTAGGGTTAGTGCTAGGGAATCATGGGAATTGTTTTTTTTTTCTGAGACATTGAGCCTTCTCTGTCAGAGAGCTCTGGTGCCACAATAAAATACAGTTCCCATGATTCCCTAACCCTAACCCTAACCCTTAAAGTGGACTCAATGTGCACTATTTCTAGCAGTCTGCAAAGGCCCATAGTTACCTGTAAGCAACCTGTCCTTTTTCATTCCACTGCACCACCCGCCCGATACTAGCAGGGTCATCCCCACTTAGGGCCTCGGCAGACGACCAAAAAGGTCGTCCTGGAGACCCGGAAGAGGAGGAGCCACCGCACGAGCGGCGCTCCTTCCTCTTCCTGAGGTCGCCCTGGGAGCTGCCGGCCCTCCACACGGCCGGCGCTTCCGGGGCAACCTCCCGCCGCAGCGACCAGACGCGCTGCGGCGGAAAAGACAGAGAAAGTGCGCCCGATGCTTTTAGGACGCACTTTCCCTGTCTTGAGGAAGGAGTGCTGATTTAGCGCTCCTTCCAGGGACGCCGCCGGTGCGCCGAGGTGCGGAGGCTGCGGCCCCGCGGTGTGCCGGCCCAGGGCATCTGGGAAGCTCTCGTCTGCTTCCCCCCTTAGTTCTGTAGACTCCCCTACTTATTAACACAGCACTTAAAGTCAGGATCTGAAACTTGATCAAAAGGAACAACTGAACCCAGAGAATGTGGGGAGCAATCCTAAATCTAGCTGACACATTCAATTCTGGCAGGCCTCTAGCAGCCCCTCTGAAGAGTCATTGGCATAATTGCAAGTGCCCAGCTATGTTAACTCCGGGTACTAGGCCCGAAACTGCCACAAATCCTTCTACTGATGGTGAGCTAGAAATCAAGATTCTGGCTCATACTCATAGTGATTCTTACAACCTGTCAGCCAAAACCATGAAGTAATATGAGGCTACCGTATGGGGTGGGGTGACGCTGACCAGAAAAGAATAATAGAATCACAGAATCCTAAAGTTGGAAGAGGCCACAAGGGCCATCCAGTCCAACCCCATTCTGCCATGCAGAAACACACAATCAAAGCATTCTCAACAGATGGCCATCCAGCCTCTGTTTGAAGACCTACAAAGAAGGAGACTATGCCACTTTCCAAGGGAGCGTGTTCCACTGTTGAACAATCCTTACTGTCGGGAAGTTCCTCCTAATGTTAGGTGGAATCTCTTTTCATGTAGTTTGAACCCATTGTTCTGTGTCCTATTCTCTGGAGCAGCAGAAAATAAGTTTGCTCCATCTTCAGTATGACATCCCTCCAAGTATTTAAACAGGGCTATCATGTCCCCTCTTAACTTTCTCTTCTCCAGGCTAAACAGATTCAGATCCCTAAGTCGCTCCGCATGGGGCTTCATAGTTTCCTTCACCATTTCGGTCGCCCTCCTCTGGACATGCTCTATTTTTTCAACCTCCTTTTTGAATTGTGGTGCCCAGAACTGGACTCAGCATTCCAGGTGAGGCCTGACCAAAGCAGAATAGAGTGGCACTATTACTTCCCTCATTCAAGACACTATACTTCTATTGACACAGCCTAGAATCGCATTGGCTTTTAAAGCTGCCACATCACACTATTAACTTGGGGTCTACTAGGATTCCTAAATCCCTTTCACTTGTAATCTTGTTAAGCCAGGTGTCTTCCATCCTATATCTATGCATTTCATTTTTTTTCTTCCTAAAAGAAGTACCTTACATTTCTCTGTGTTGAAATTTATTTTTTTAGTTTTGGCCCAACTTTCTAATCTATTAAGGTCATTTTGAATTTTGATCCTCTCCTCTGGGGCATTAGTTACTCCTCCTAATTTGATTTCATCTGCAAATTTCATAAGCATGCCCTCTATTCTTTTCTCCCTAGGAGAAAACTAGGGAAACAAAAATGCCCTATTGATGTCCTTTAACCAACAGGCCTAGACAGCCTGACATGCTAAAGGACTGTAGTGTTAGGAATATTCTATCTCATCCTCCTCTAAACTCCCAAAGACATCTGTATCTTAGTGAAACCAAAGAGAACACGAACTTGCAGTTCCAATGAACAAAGTAAGCAAAACAGCTGAAACAATGGCTCAAACTGTACATGTACAAAGCCTATAGAAAATCCTTTGGATAAATGGCTTTCATACTGAGGTTTCTTGGAAGCTTGTAAGAAGGTCCTTTGTGATAAGATCAGTAAGGCTAGACAAGCAGATTGCAAGCCTGGCGCTTCATTCATTTTTATCATTGTATAATGCCTAGCCATTTTAATTTGTTTTGATAGCCTACTTTTCATTTGGCTTTTATTATAGTTTTAACAAACCTTGAAGAGGTCTCTACAAAAATATACCCAAACTTTTTTTAAAAAGGAAAGCTAATAGATTAGTTACATAAAGATCTCCTCCATGCATATGTAATATGGCCCAGAAATAACAACAAAATTATTATCTTTCACTGTATGTCTCACCCCTGCTAGTTTGATTGAGCAAGTTTAGCTCAGTAACTGAATCATGCCACAATGGTAATGGTACTGCAAGGTCTGGCCCTCTGTATCTCTCCTCTTTCTCACGATCAAGTTGATATCTTGATCAGGGTCTGGAAACCAAGCCCTATGAGGAACAACTTAGGGAGCTGGGGATGTTTAGCCTGGAGAAGAGAAGATGGAGAGGTGATATGATAGCCCTGTTTAAATATTTGAAGGGATGTCATATTGAGGAGGGAACAAGCTTGTTTTCTGCCACCCCAGAAACTAGGACCCGGAACAATGGATGCAAGCTCCAGGAAAAGAGATTCCACCTCAACATTAGGAGGAACTTCCTGATAGTAAAGGTGGTTCGACAGTGGAACACACTCCCTCGGAGAGTAGTGGAGTCTCCTTCCTTGGAGGTCTTAAGCAGAGGCTGGATGGCCATCTGTTGGGGATGCTTTGATTGGGAGCTCCTGCATGGCAAGGAGTTGGACTGGATGGCCCTTGTGGTCTCTTCCAACTCTATGATTCTATGATTCTATATCAAAAGGGATGTTTTAGGCATGTAGCTGAGAAGGCAACCCCATTGCAGGAAACTGCCATGCCATGTAAGGACATCCGTGACCATATAAGGAGATATGACTGATTCAGCATGGGGGAGCTCAAGAGAACATGGCCAGGATAGATCAATCAAGATCAGAATCTGCATAATCCCTTCATTAATAGGAGTGATGGGAGTGATAGACTTTGGGCTTGCAAAGGAACAGAAATCTAAGTATACTTCCCTCTGGAAGAGATACTTCATGGTCCAGAGGCATTTGCACTGATTGTCCAGTCATTTCTAGAGGCCCCTTCTCATTCTTCTCTCCTGGAAACTTCATTTTAATCTCAAAATCTGCTCCAGGATACATTTTGCCCTATAAATATGCTTGCTCAGGCACCCCCAATTTGGTCTTATTTTGAAGTCAGACAGATATTCTGCCTGTATCTCACTTGACTCCTCAGTATCGCTTCCCGACCCCTATGGTCCACAGGCAGCTTGATGACCCACTTCCATCTTACATTGTCTCCTGATTGTACCTCCACTTTTGGAACGGGTACAATATAATCCTCTGTCACCCCTAAAGTCACTATCTGCTACCACCTTTTATATTGTTAGTTCTTGTGAGTGTGTGTGAACATGTGTTTGTGAGAGTGGTGATTCCCTTTTACAAATAAAACTACATTTGGACCTTGCATTCTGTAGTTCTGTTTCTCAGAACTGGTATATATAGGCTTGATCCCTGCTTTTTGTTGCCCAAGCCCTCTCAGCTGCTGTAATTGAGCTACTAAAATTCCCCTATTAAATATTGATTGTGGGTGCCCTCTTAGGACTCTGGCATTTTGGGTAACAGTATATAGGTACACTGTGATCCTGCATCACATTCATAGCTTTGAATGTCTTACGGAAGTGACTCCCCTTCCCAAATTGCCTTGCTGAGAGTGGGCTAGCTGCATCATCCTGAAGCATCCTACTGTCTGTGCTGCAGACTTCTGTCGCTTGCAGCAACTCTAGAGTTTAAGGTGGGGTTGGGGGGCATTTATTATCGCGGCAATAGTGCCATCATCATTAATATGTACCTTAGCTGAATATGGAACAGTTATGGCTCTGTAACTATAAGTTTTGAATTTGTAACTGCAATGTAGGATTGTAGAATTCAGAGACATACCTGTGTTGGTCTGGAATATCAGTATGCAAAGGGATTTTGTAGCACCTTTGAGACTAACTATGAAAGAGGCTGTAGCGGTCATAAACTAGGTCTAAAACTTATACTACAACTTCTTTCACACAGTCTCAAAGGTGCGACAAGATTCCTTTGCATATAGCAATGTAGGATGGAAGCCATATTTTCTTGACTATTTAGTCAAGACAGGCTGTTTTATTTGTATTTTATCCCACTGTGGGAGAAAGGTGGTATATAAATCCTGGAAATAAAATAAATAAATTACTTTAAATAAATTATGTTACTTACATAACTAATAAAAGTACTGTATGCCCTTTCTTTAAGGAACAAATGTAATTCTTGCTGCTGCACTATTGTCTTGAAAGTATGGTCTTATCTTTGCTTTTAAAGGTATTTCTACATAGAGGACCCCTCATGCCAATAAGCTGAAGACACTGTGCATCTTTTTTTTCTTAATAGATTTTCTAGTGAGTTAGCAAAAAAAAAAAAAACCCAGAACAAAAAATAAAGGAAGGGTGACTGGTGGACTGGAGGCATGTTAACCTCCCATTAAATTAAGTGAAGGTGGCAGGGTGATGGCATGCTAAAAGCTTCATTATTTGAAACTTCTTTTAAAACAGCTGATGATAAAAACAAAATACATGTCCCAATTTTAACTGACGTTTGAACTAACTGAGTGCACATGACAATGCAGGAGAAGATCTGCGTATATCTTGCTAGATCCAATGTCTATTTGTATTGCAACATCCTTGTGTTCTCCACAGTGCCCCAGTAATGCCTGCTCTAACCCCCAAGAGGAATTAGCATCTGCAATGGGGTTGCCTGGTAAACTAATGGATAGGGCTCCAGTCCTTTTCATGGTTTTATACTGAAAAGACAATTTCACCTGGTGTTACTCATCATACAATCAATTGTTGTTAGCTGCCCTCGAGTCGGTTCTGACTCATGGCAACCCTGTGGATGAGACATCTCCAAGAATCCCTATCCTCCACTGCCTTGCCCAGATCCTGCAAACCCTTGCCCAGAACATCCCTGATTGAATCTATCTATCTGGTCTGTGGTCTTCCTCTCTTTCTTATACCGTCTACCTTTCCTAGCATTATTAGGGGTTTTTTTTAGTGATCTGTGCCTTCTCATTATGTGGCCAAAGTATGATAGCCTCAACTTGATAATCTTGGCTTCCAAGGAGAGCCCTGGTCTGATCTGCTCAAGAACCCATTTGTTTGTCTTCTTGGCTGTCTGTGGTATCCTAAGTACTCTTCTCTAGCACCACATTTCAAAAGCAAAGCAAAGCAGCTTCATTTATATACCGCTTCATATCGCGCATGGGATGTCTAAGTGGTTTACAACTGCGAGCTGATTGCCCCCCAACAATCTGGGTACTCATTTTAGCGACCTCGAAAGGATGCAGGCCTGAGTCGAGCCTCAGCCCTGGCTGGTATTGAACTCGCAACCTTGTGGTCTATGAGTGAGTGGCTGCAGTACAGGCATTTAACCACTGCGCCACCAATAATTAGTTTATTTTCTTTCTGTCCGCTTCCTTCACTGTCTAGCTCTCACATCCGTACATGGTAATTGGGAATACAATGGCCTGAACGATTTTGACTTTAGTGCTCAGTTGTATGTCTTTGCTCTTCAGTATGTTTTCCAATTCTTTCATAGCTGCCTTTCCCATTCCTAGTCTTCTTATTTCTTGACTGCAGTCTCCATTCTGGTCAATATTTGATCCTAGATATGGGAATTCTTTAACTATTTTAATTTTCTCATTGTCTAGATTGAATTTGTGTATTTCTTCTGTGGTCATTATTTTTGTTTTATGTTCAACATCAGACCTGCATTTGCACTTTCATCTTTGACCTTTCTTATTAACTGTTCCAATTTCTGAACGTCTTCTGATAATATTATGGTGTTGTCTGCACATCTTAGGTTGTTAATGTTGCTTCCTCCTATCTTAACTCCTCCTTTTTTCTGATTCTAATTCTGCTTTTCTTATGATGTTTTCAGCATATAAATTAAATAAGTAGGGTGATAGGATGCAGCCTTGTCTGACCCCTTTGCCTATTGGGAACCACTCTGTTTTCCTGAATTCTGTTCTGACAGTGGCCTCTTGTCCTTGGTACAGATTCCTCAACAGGACTATCAGATGTAGTGGCACCCCCATGTCTTTGAGTGCATTCCATAATTTTTCATGATCTATACAATCAAATGCTTTGCTGTAGTCTATGAAACACATGCTGATTCTTTTTTAGAATTCTTTGATGTGCTCCATTAGCCATTATATGTTTGCAAAGTGTTCCCTAGTGCCCCTTCCTTTTCTGAATCCTGCTTGCACCTCTGGAATTTTATTCTCCATGTATGGTTAGAGCCTATGCTGCAGAATTTTGAGCATTATTTTGCTTGCATGTGAGATTAGTGCTGTTGTCCTATAGTTGCTGCAGTCTTTTGTATCTCCTTTCTTGTGGATTGGTATGTATATCAAGCATTCCCAGTCTGTTGGCCACTGCTTTGTTTTCCATATTTGTTGGCACATTTCAGTTAGCACTAAAGTTGCATCTGCCTGTAGGCACTGTAGCAGTTCAACTGGGAAATCATCTGTTCCCGGTGATTTATTTTCCCCCATTTCCTTTATTGCAGATTCCACTTCACTTCTTAGAATTTGAGGTTCATCTTCATACAATCAATACCTGCTGAAATTCCCTCTTCTAGGCAACTATTCAAGGGAAAAGAGCCCTGTACCTTATTACCTGGCAACCCTGATCTGCACAACATGATACAGCACCAAACTGCACTGGTTTAAAGAGGATAATAAAATCAATAAAAGTATTAATATAAGCTGGTAGGTCTTATTTCCCCTCCTCTGTTCCCTCTGTGTGTGTGCTTGCATGAAAGCAGGAAAATATTGTTTTGTGTATGTGAACTGCCTTCAAGGTGGCCTTGATTTATGGCAATCCTATGAATGAGACCTGGCCAAGACACTCTATCCTTGATAACCCTCTTCAGTTTTGCACACTCAAAGCTGCAGCTTCCTTGATTGAGTCTTTCCACCTGCAATGTGCTCTTCCTCTTTTCCTGCTTACCAATTATTGCATTTTCTGGTGAGTCATGTCTTCTCATGAATCAACATACAACAGCCAACGTACAACAGCCTCAATTTAATAATTTCTATGATTCTTCATAGACCAGGAAGGAATAAAAATACATTGGATGCAATACACAGAAGAATTATACAAAAGAGATGACAAAATGAAGGCTACATGGAATAAAGAGCCATATGAAGATGAACCCCAAATTCTAAAAACTGAGGTGGAAACTGCAATAAGAGAAATAGCAAAAAAACAAATCACCAGGAACAGATGATATTCCAATTGAACTGCTGCAATCCACACTGACAGAGTCAACTCTAGTGCTTACCAACATATATCAACAGATATGGAAAACAAAATGATGGCCAACAGATTGGAAGTGATCAATATACATCCCCATCCACAAAAAGGGAGACAAAGAGACTGCAGCAACTATAGGACCATAGCACTGATCTCCCACACAAGCAAAATCATGCTCAAAATTCGGCAACATAGACTCCAACCATACATGGAAAGAGAAATCCCAGAGGTCCAAGCAGGGTTCAGGAAAGGAAGAATGAGACTGGGTGACCTTGGGCAAGTCACATTCTCTCAGCCTCAGGGGAAGGCAAGGGCAACCCTCCTCTGAATAAATCTCATCAAGAAAATGCCTTAGGGTCACCATAAGTCAGAAACAACTTGAAGGCACACAACACACACACACCATAGGGCACTGTTTCCAGGCCCTTCACCATTTTGGTTGCCCTCCTGTGGACACACTCCAGCTTGTCAAAATCCATCTTGAATTGTGGTGCCCAGAACTGGACACAGTGTTCAAGGTGACCAAAGCAAAATAGAGTGATACTATTACTTTCCTCAGTCTAGAGATTATATTCCCATTAATTCAGCCTGGAATCATATTGGGATTTTTAGCTACTGCATCACACTACTGACTCATGTTCAGCTTATAGTCTGCTAAGATTCCTAGATGCCTTTTGCATGTACTGTTCTCAAACCAGCTGTCCCCCATCCTGTATCTGTGCATTTAATTTTTTCTGCCTAAATATAGTAACTTACATTTCTCCCTGTTGAAATTCATTTTGTTAGTGTTCTAATCTGTTAAAGTCATCTAAACTACAGGGCTGGAGAGTCTACCTCAACATTAGGAAGAACTTCTGGACATTAAGGGTGGAGTCTCCTTCTTTGGAACGTCTTATAGGCTGGATGGCCATCTGTCCGGAGTACTTTGATTTTGTTTTTCTGCATGGCAGGGAGTTGGACCGGATGACCCTTGTAGTTTCTTCCAACTTCACAATTCTGTGATTCTATTTTGTGTAGCCTGTTGTCCAGTAGGTAACTAAGACCCACGGGCTTTACAAAACACGTGCTCCCACTGGAGGTTAAAACAAAACTTCTAGACCGCTTTTGTGCACCTTTGGATCAACAAAGCTGCCTGGATGTTTGGTGCCATAGTTATGGACACTGCCATAGTGACTTCCAAAACTTTCAAAGATCTGACACTACTGATGACCACACAGTGCAAAAAAAGTAAGGCACACAATAGGAGACATTTTCCTTTCATCAAAGTACTGGCTATAGTCTGTTTAGGGTCCTCTTTGCTTTCCTTTTGTAGTGAGATGTAGAATACCCTCCTGTGAGTATTAGTTACAGGTGGACATGCTGCTTTTCAGGAAAAAGCTTGTCTGGCAAAGCTCATCTTCACACTGATGGTTCTCCAGTAGGAAAGTTCTCTTCAACCAGGGAAATCAGTTCTAAAATACATAGGAGCATCATGGGGAAAACATTAATGGCTGTCTGGTGTCATTAGAAGGGTTATCTTGAGTTTAGTGTGTCCTCCAGATAGTTTCACACAGATCTGGAAGCTCAAGACTTGGAACAGGATGGGAATAAACTTTTCTTTTAACAAATGCCGTATATGTTTCTCGTAGCGATTAGGGATGGGAGTGGGTCACACCTGTGCAGTTCAAGTCCCTTTGTTTGGTACACCACTATATAAACTCAGGGATCCATCTTCTAGTTGCATCACCCTGGACTTTCTGTGTGTGTGTATGCCAGCTCAGAGGAAACATTATGGAGACTGGGTAGTGCTGGCCCTAGGAGTGTCTGGGTAGTATGTGTTGTTTAGGGCCCCAGTTCTACCAGTTGTTGTGAGAGGATACTGGAACCAACTAACTTAAGGACCATGATGCTATCTCTGCTACAGACAGTGGAGTCACTGCCTTTTGTGACACCCCATTCAGAGGGTTCCCAGTGGATGGGGAAGGACTGCTGCACCCCCTTCCACTAACTTGCTCACTTGAACCCCCCTCCCCACCTATGTGCCCCCTTCCCCACCAGTTACCCCCCTCCGCTTGCCTCTCATCCCCAAATGCTGCATTGCCCCTTTGCTCAGCTGCTTGTCCAGGGTGGTCGGGCAAGTGAGGCATCAGGAGAGGACAGAAGTGGGGAGCATTGCCACTCTTTCTCCTCCATCGCCAAACTTTCTCCCAGGGCAGAGCATCTGGGAAAGGTGCCCATTTGCCCCTCTTGCACCTATGGGGGAGGAGGGCCCAATTGGTGTCAGCCCTCCTCTGGAGTGTCACCCGGTGTGGTCCGCACCCCTGCAATCCCCCCACGTGACAACATTGGCTATAGATCACTGGCTTCATCACTGAACTCAGTCGAGCTTATTTTATAGCCGTAATGTATGTCACTCCATCCTGACACACATTATGTGCTGCACTCTGGTCTTGAAAGTATGGCCTTATCTCTGCCTTTAAGGGTGTTTCTAGATAGAGAGCTCCTTATGCCAGTGAACTGAAGGCACTGTGCATTTTTGTTGTTATTGTTGTTGTTGTTCTTAATGGATTTTCTACAGTGGGTGAAAAAAAAGCAGAACAAAAACTAGGGAAAGGTTCCCAGTGGACTGGAGGCATGTTAACCTCCCACTAAATTAAGCAAAGGTGGTAGGGTGATGACACGCTAAAAGCTTCACTGGAACTGCTTAAAGCTTTCCTGAAGTGATTTTATATTGAATTCCAGCCAGTCCGTCTCAGAACTGCAGAGCTTCTGAGAACAAGACTGGAAATGCTCATCTACATACATGCCATTTATGATTTCTCTCTTTTTCTCTCTTGCTCTGTGTACAAGTACATGCACACAAACAACTCTGCTGGTTAATTTATTTTAAAATGCCTTACTTGGCCTCCATAACAGATATATTTAAAAATACTTAATGAGGGCACTGCTGCTTCTTGGATATGGGCAGATTAGTGAAGCAACTCATATTAGCAATTTGAATAAGTTAAATCCCGAATTCTTTGAACCAGAACAGCGACGCAGAGCTCAGCTTCGGAGCCGACTGAGCAATCCCACTGCCAGTCCTTTGACTACCTGCCCATCATTTAACTTGGCGGCTCTTGCGAGCCTCAAGATGGCTTTCCATTTGGTTAGATTTTGACATTTTATTCAAGAAAAAGAGAAGCAGAGGAGGTGACAGTACAGCACAGTACAGCACAGCACAGCATGAAGGATACAAATCGGAAGAGACATGGCTGGGAGAATTGGAGAATGAGAGGAGCCTGTTAAGGACAGCAAACAGAGTCAGCCCAGTGATGTAACTGGGCCACCATGCACAATCTGCTGGGAAATTCTCCAGCCACTGCCACCAACACCAACACCAACACCATCCCTGCTGCTGCTGCCGCCTAAATGAAAGGGAGCTGTGTGGGAGGATGAACATCAAAGGGCTGCTTTTCTCTAGAGCCACAGGAACAGGGAAGATGATGATGATGATGATGATGAAAGAGCTGCAAGAGGCAAGAGCACACCCAGTTTGCAAATGAGTTTCCTTATCTAACCCACTGTTCCAGGGCAGAGAGAAGAGGGAACAGCTGCGGTTGCCTGCAACCACAAGTGCCCTCCTTGGAACAAATGGCTTTTAACTGATAACAGTTTGTAAATTTTGTTTTTGAGCTGGTACAACAAATAATCCTTATTGCAACAATTGTCAGGTTTCCGAGACTGAGTGTCTAGTCTCCTTGCTTTTGGCAGAGCTTGTCTTCCCTTCCAACATGCAAAGGCATTTACCCACCCACCTGTCAGTCACTCACTCACATGATATACATATATTCAAGACAGCATAGAAATTTGGACTCCGGTACTTTTATTGCTGTTAACTGCCTCTGAGTCGATCTCAACTCATGGTGGCCCGGTGGATGAGACATCTCCAATCCCCACTGTCCTCCACTGCTTTGCTCAAGTCCTGTAATTTCATACCCGTGACCTCCTTAATAGAGTCTATCCATCTAGCACAGGGGTAGGCAACCTTTCCCCTTTAAGGGCCGAGGGACTTCAGCTCCCAGAAGCCTCAGTCATGTTGGCCAATAGTCCCATGTTGGCCAATAGCTCCTGGGATTCTGGGAGCTGAAGTCCCTCGGCCCTTAAAGGGGAAAGGTTGCCTACCCCTCATCTAGCATGTGATCTTCCTCTCTTTCTACTTCCCTCCACCTTCTCCAGCATTATTTTTTTCCTAATGACTCATGCCTTCTCATGATGTGGACCAAAGTATGACAGTCTCAGTTTTGTCATCTTGGCTCTCAGGGAGCTTTCCGGCTTGATTTGCTCTAGGACCCATTTGTTTGTCCTTTTGGCTTTCCATGGGATCCTCAGCACTCTTCTCCTGCATCACTTCTCAAATGCATTGATTTTCCTCCTCTTTCTTAATTGTCCACCTCTTGCATTCACACATGGTAATAGGGAATACTATGGCTTGTACAATTCTAAATTTCACGCTCAGTTGTATATCCTTACTCTTTAGGATCTTTTCTAGTTCTTTCATGGCTGTCCTTCCCGTTTTTAGTCTTCTTTTGATTTCCTGACTGCAGTCTCTGTACTGATCAATATTGATCCAAGGCAGGGGAAATTTTTCAATTTCCTCATTGTCTAGGTTGAATCTGTGTAGAGCCTCCATGGCCATTATTTTTGTTTTCTTAATGTTCAACAGTAAGCCTACCTTTGCACTTTCTTCCTTGATCTTTCTTAGTAGTTGTTCCAGGTCTTTGATGTTTTCTGCTAGTTGTATGGTGTCATCTGCATATCTCAGATTATTGATATTCCTTCCTCCTATCTTCCTTCCTCTTTCTTCTGTGTCCAAGCCTGCTCTTCGTATGATATTTTCTACACACATGTTGAACAGATAGAGTGAAAGGATGCAGCCTTGTCTGACCCCTTTGCCAATTGGGAACCATCAATGTCACCATTTAAAAAAAATACCCACCCCTTTTGCTTCAATTTCCTTTCTCCTTTTTTCCCTTTTCATTTTGGGTTATAAATCTATAGATAGGGCCTGTGTTCTGTTTTTACTTGAGGTGCTATATGATTTACTGTAACTGTGTCAGCACCAAGAGCTCTCGACCTGAGTTGTCAGCTTGCAAATCCACCATGACCGAGCCACACTTGGTACCAAGGCCAGTGAGGTTACCCATGAGGATGTCGATTCATCTCTCCATGACAATTTGTTTCAACATTACCTTGACCTGGTTTATGATCACAGGGGTTGCTACTTTCTACCTGTTGATCCCTACTAGCTTCGCCGTCACCTCCAACGCTCAAGGTCTCCTTCTCCCTAACCATCACATCAGATTGTGACCAAGGCTAAGATCCTTAGAACCTCCACTCCAACCTGGCCACCAGTACCTCCCCAGTACTTCTCTTGAGAAGATTGCCAAGTGCTCCTGGGCCACCCCAGCCATGACTGCTTCGACCTCAAGGAAGATCGAGAACTTGTACAGGATCTCTCCCTCGGCTTCTTCTTGGTTGTTCGAACACCCTAAGCCGAATTCAGCAATCGTGGAGGGATTTCAACTATCCTTCACCCCTAAGACATCCACCTCTCCTACTGACAAGGAGAGCAAAAAGATCGATGGACTGGCGAAGAAGTTCTACACTGCTGCGGTGTTGGACCTTAAAATGGCCAATTACACTGCTTGTATAGGGGCATACGTACAACCCCTGATGGAGAGCCTGGAATCATTGTTACAAGAGGTACCTGACAACAAGAAGGCAATCCAGTCCGAGGCCCACTCCATCGGGGGCGAACAGATCATTTCAGCATGCCACTCCACTGACTATGCCTCCAAGGTCTTCTACAGGTCATTGGCCCTCCAACAACACGCTTGGCTCTGGGCTTCAGATCTTACACCTCAAGCCTGAGCCCTAATTGAGGACAAGCCCTTCGATGACTCCAGCCTCTTTAATAAAGAGACAGACGAGAAGCTGAACTTCCACATGAAGTCAGTGGCGAGGAAGCACAGTATGTTCTCGGCTTCGTTTTAGGCCTCCTCACATTGCTGCTATGGAGGTCAGTGCCCCTGGTAGCCTCCGTACCAAAAGAGATCATATCAACCACAGGAGCACCAATACCAGACTCAGGACCAACCACAGCAGTGCAACCTCTCACAATCCACCTCCTCTTCTGGCCACCGACAGCCCACTCAGCCTTGGTACCATCAAGGTTACTGGAAAAATAGGGTTGTCATAATTCTCTTCCATAAAACTGGGACAAAATATAGGACATTCAAGAAAAATGGAGGACATGACCAACTAAAAGCCCAAAACTTGATTTTTTTTTTTTTAAAAAAAATCATTTATATAAATCCATGCTTCTTAGTCATGCTCAAAATGGAGGCGATTTTGACATTCTTCCTGGACAGAAGGTTGAAATATAGCTCCACCTCCCAGAAATGACTTGAAGGCACACAAGAACAGATCTAATAAAATACATCTGAGGAAGTAAAATTAAAGATATAGAGATCTTGGAGCACCTCTGAGACTAAATGCATCTGAGGAAGTAGGCTTTAGTCTAGGAAAGCTCACGCTGTCAACTTCTTTCTTTCAGTTAAAAATAATAATAATATTAGAATTCAATGATACACAGATCTTGTCTCTTTATTCTTCTTGTCTCTATCCCTATTTCAGGATCCTGCCCCCCATCCCTGGCTGCTATTAAAAAATTAAAACCACCATGCCATATGTTAAGCCATCAAAACTGGAGAATTTACTTATACTGTGCAGAGAAGTGGATATTTCATACTTACGACTCTTTTTTCTTCTCTTTCTTTTTCTTTGTTTTTGTCCCTTTTTGTCCACAAAACCAAACTTGCCTTTATTTATTTTAACTCCTTCTCTGTTTCTTCCCCAGATGCAGAAAGAGAATCCAACAGGGAAAGGGGAGGGAAGGCAACCCATCTACCCATCAAAGAGATTTACATTCTAATTATCCCTGCCAAGAGCAGTTAAAGAGTACTTAAGAGACAATAGGCCTGTTATCACCTTGCTTTTATTTTCCTCCTTGCTCTAGTCCTTGCAGAGGAGTTTCAGTGCAAAGACTGGAGATTGACAAAGTGTGGCCTGGTCTGGAGCAAAGCAAGAATCTGGGATTTGTGGCTTTAAACATGCCCAGCTGGACGGGACATTTTTTAGACACTCCAATCCGCAATTGTCCCAGTAAAAACCATGAATTGGCAATCCTACAGAAAAAGGATCCTGAGCAAGTCAGGAAGGGGTTGTGAGATGGTGCTACACACTTTGTCCTCACCCCTTTTGGTGATAGACTGAGGCCCTTCCTTAACACCTGGGTCTCAATAACTTCTGACTTGTGGGTTCTTGATATCATCTGCAGGGGCTGTGTCCTCAAGTTCGAAGAGCTCCCGACCACCAGGGCTGTATTTTCCACCACCCCCTCAAACACCCTATACACTTTGCTGCAAAAAGGCGCGATCGAGCCCATAGACCCCACTCGGGCCCGTCACTGTTTCCACCCTCCTCCGTTATTTCATTGTTCCAAAAAGGGATTCCAGTCTTTGACCTATCCTGGACTTGCGTTTCTTGAATTACTTTATTGTTTACCTTAGTTTTTGCATGGTAACTCTTGCCTCTATTTTGCCGCTCTTGCAGACAGACCACTGGTTTGCAATGCTCGACCTGAAAGACACTTACTTCCACATTGGAATCCATCAAGACCACAGGAGGTTCCTCACCTTTGTCTCCAGACCTGAGATGTTACAGTACAGGGTGCTTCCCTTTGGGCTCTCCATGGCACCGAGGGTCTTCACCAAATGCATGGCCCCCATCACAGCCTATCTTCACCAGCACGGGATCACAGTCTTCCCCTATTTGGATAACTGGTTCTTCCCTGCTCCATCTCGAGATGAGCACCTCAGGGATGTCAAATTAACTCTATCACTCCTGAAGTCCCTCAGACTGATGGTTAACAGAGGAAAATCCAATTTGACTCCATCAAGAAAAATCAGGTTCATCAGGACTATCCTCGACTCCAAAAGTTCAATAGCCTATCGAACTCTCTCCAAACCAGTTTGAGATTGCCTGTCCCACAGGTGGATCAGAGCCCACACTATGCAGGTAGCGCTGGGACACATGGCTTCGACAACCTATGTCATCACATGGGCGAGACTCTCCATCTTCAATCTCATGGAGGATCCACCCACGAAATAGCTCACGGTACCAAGACCTGTGGCTGCATCACTTCACTGGTGGCTCGAAGCCAACAACGTCTGAATGGGATGCCATTCCTGCCTCTTAAACCACAGGTCTCCTTAACAATGGCTGCATTTCTGGACGGGTGGGGGCCCCACATCTCGTACCTCACAGTCAAGGACAAGTGGTCTCCATTGGAGAGACAACTCCACATTAACACACTGGAGATGTTGGCAGTGGAAAAAATACTCAGCACTTTTGAAACTCTCCTCCTGGATAAGATAGCACTCCTCTTGACAGACAACATCACTGTCATGTACTACCTGAACGAGTAGGGAAGAACTAAATATCAGACCCTCCTCAAGATCACCCTCCACATCTGGGATTGGTGCATCCCAAGGAAAATTCTTCTCCAAGTCGTCCACCTCCCAGGGGAGGAAAACAAATTGGCAGACCAACTCAGCAGGTCCTCGAACCCATGCCACATGTGGTGCTTCCATCCTGAGACAGTCTCCAATATTCTCCTCTTGGGGCAAACCTCTGATCGACCTCTTCACCACTCACCTTAACAGCCACTGCAGTCAGTTCTGTTCTCGGATTTGAGCACCAGGCTCCTGAAGAGATGCCTTCCTGTTCAAGTGATCAGGAAAGGTGGTCTATGCTTTCCCTCCCTTCCCACTCATCACGAAGGTGATAGTCAAGATGAAAGTGGACTGCTCTGACACCATGCTCATTACCTGTTGGTGGCCAAGACAGCCCTGGTTTGCTTCTCTCCTGTACTTGTCCTGGAGAGAATTGCTCCGTCTTGGGTTCCGTCCCAACCTCCTGTCTCTCCACAGAGGCCGAAGCTGACACCCGGACATTGAGAAACTTTCCCTGGTGGCATGGAGAATCCGTCCCTAGAGGCCCTTCCAGACTCGGTATGTACTGTCATCCAGGCTCCTCAGAAGCCTTTGACACAGAGTTCCTACCTGTTCAAGTGAACTTCTTGGACTTTCTCACCACCAGAGACCTTTCTCCATACCTTGTCTCAGTCACGACCATTTTGGATTTTTTTATGTCTGGCTGACAGGGGACTCTGCCTCACATCCATGATGTGTTACTTGTCTGCCATCTGTGTCACTGCCAGTTCGAAGACAGTCCTTTTTTCAAAGATCTTCTCATGAAGAGTTTTCTCAAGGGGTTCAACAACCTCCACTCTCCATCTTCGGTACTGACCCCAGCATGGAGCATGGACCTAGTGCTTTTGCACCTCTCGACCAAGCCGTTTGAGCCCATGGCCACGATAGACTTGAGATTGCTGAACTGGAAAACACCTTTCCTGGTGGCCATCACCTCTGCTCACTGTGTGGATGAACTTTGTGCCTTACAGATGGGCCAACCTTACCTCCGTTTTCACAGAGACAAAGTGGTCCTCCGTCCTGACATCACTTTCCTTCCGAAGGTGGTGACAGCCTTTCACATCAATCAGGACATTTTGTTGCCCACCTTGGCCACGAACCTGATGACGGATGCTGAGTGCCACCTGCATACCCTTGATGTCTGAAGAGTGCTGGCCTTCTACCTAGACAGAACCTCGGGTTCAAGACACTCCAAGAGACTGTTTGTCTGCTACTCAGAAGCTAAAAAGAGACTACCCATGACTGCTCAGAGATTTTCTAAATGGGTGGCTGATACCATCCACTTGTGTTACATACTGTCGGGTAGAAACCTTCTGGTCCGGGTGTGAGCACAATCAACTAGGATGGTAGCTGCATCCTCTACTTTTCTACTGGAGTGCCTCTGGAGGATGTTTGCAAGGCTGCTGTCTGGTCCTAGCCATTAACTTTCATCAAACACTACAGGCTGGACACCAGGGCCAGATGGGACACAGCCTTTGGGAGGGCAGTGTTGCTTTCTGGTTTGCACTAAAATAGTTTTATTGCACTGCATGCTTTATATGCCTTTTGAAACTAAGACAAATGACACTGACAAATGCACTTTTCAAGGTTTAAGAAGTTCATTGTTGTTAATAAAATATAACTTTTTTGAACTTTACGAATGGTGTCATGACACTCCCTCCTCCACAGACCAAAGCTTGTCAGTCTAACCCATTTGTGTGATGCGCAGAGACCACGAAGAAGTATAACAGGTTGCTTACCTGTAACGGTATTTCTTTGAGTGGTCATCTGCGAATTCACACAAATCCCACCCATCCTCCCCTCAATCGTGTCTTGCTCACTGATTAAGATCCTTTCCATCGCTGCTACGCAGCATACTTTATGAAACTGAGGAAAGAGTGGGAACACTAGGGGCTTTATAAGGGTGGGCAGAGCTACCGCCAAAAAGTTGCAAACAAAGTTTTGCCTAGTGATTCCAGAGGTTTCCACAGTTACCACAGCAGGTGCAGAAATAACCTATTTGTGTTAATTCACAGATGACCACTCAAAGAAATACCATTACAGGTAAGCAACCTGTCCATACATACACACACAGACACACAGACACACACAATTTTCAGTATATATACCAAAGGTGATAATATCCAGTCAAATTTGAATGGTAGCTGTTGGTGGTCTATTCACCATAACTTTAGCAGTTCCCTTGTAAAACAATCCAGGCTGGCAGCCATTGCCACATTGTAAAGAAATACCATATATACTCAACTATAAATCAACCTCATTTATAAGTCGGAGACAGGTTCTGGAGCCAAAATGGATTTTTGTATGACCCATGGATAAGTTGAGGGTAAAATTAGGGACATGTAACAAAGCATCTAAAGAATGAAGCAAAGGAAGACAATACCAAAAAAATTTGCAAAATATACTAAAGGCTGGATGGATGAGAAAACAGAAGGGGGTCAGTGCTTCAAGGACAGATTAAACTCTTGCTTTTCACCAGGGGGTGGTTATATATATATATATATATATATATATATATATATGTGAATTAAAGTACAATACTTACATTGTAAGTGAATAAATCGACTCAGTTTTTTGGGTCAATTTTTTTGACTAAAATTTCTAGATTTATACATGAGTATATACAGAACTCCTTTTTTGTTCAAGTTGTCTCCAATGGATAGCAACCCTATCTGAGGGTTTTCTTGGCAAGAACTGTTCAGAGGGGTTTCACCACTGTTTCTCTCTAAGGTCCAGAGAGTTTGGGTTGCCCAGGGACACCCAGTGGGTTTCCATAGCTGAGCAGGAAAGTTAATATTGGTCCCCCAAGACACCTAGTCCAACACTGAAAACCAATACATCAGGCTATCCCAGTCCTCTGTTTTTGTGTGCCTTCAAGATGTTTCCAACCTATGGACACTCTAAGGCAAACCTATCATGGAGTATTCTTGGCAAGATTTGTTCAGATTAGGTTTGCCATTGCCTTCCCCGGAGGAGGCTGAGAGAGTGTGACTTTCCCAGTGTCACCCAGTGGGTTTCATGGCGAAGCAGGGAATTGAACCGTGGTCTCCAACCCTCTATCCACCCTGAATCTTTTACCATTTAGCTTCAGGGGATGATCACAGTACTATGAGAAAGAAAGAAAAGGTCTACTTTTCCGCACTAGCCATAGTTTGATTCAACAGTATCACGTCTCCCTGTAGTTTGTGGGGCTTCCTAAGCTAAACAGCCCCAAATGCTGTAAGCCTTGTTTGTTTTTTAAAGTGGAGATTACAAAGACTGTAACCCTTGTTTGAAGGGAAGTTGCTCCAGTCCCTTTGATCATGATAAACTTCCCAGTTGTGCCCTTTTTGCATCTCAGTTTTTGTTGGAGCATCCAGAAAAAAAAATGTATTTCAGATGTAGTCACATAATGCATTTATTTAAAAGATAGTATGACACAGGGGGGTTGCAGACTGCCAGAAATAGTGCAAATTGAGTCCACTTTAAGGGTTAGGGTTAGGATTAGGGAATCATGAGAACTGTATTTTATTGTGGCACCAGAGCTCTCTGACAGAGAAGGCTCAATGTTTCAGGGGAAAAACCAATTCCCATGATTCCCTAGCACTAACCCTAACCCTAAAAGTGGACTCAATTTGCACTATTTCTGGCAGTCTGCAACCCCCCACAGGCAGTTTTATTTTCAGTTCTGTAAGGCTCTACCCTGACTCCAAGATCCCTTTCTTGCTCAATTATTGCCCATTTAGATCCCAGCAGTGAAAGTGTGAATGTGGGGAGAAAAATTGCTCCAGTGTGCATAACTTTAAACTTGTTTATGGGCCTTTGCAGACTGTTAGAAATAGTGCAAATTGAGTCCACGTTAACTGCCCTGGCTCAGTGCTAGGGAATCATGGGAATTGTATTTTTTCCTGAGACATTGAGCCTTCTCTGTCCCAGAGCTCTGGTGCCACAATAAACTACAGTTCCCATGATTCCCTAGCACTGAGTCAGGGCAGTTAAAATGGACTCAATTTGCACTATTTCTGGCAGTCTGCAAAGGCCCTTAGTTAAATTTTCATTTGCCATTTTAATTCCCATTCCCGCCATTTGGAGACATCCTGTTCAAGCTCATCACAATCCATTTTTGTTCTCACCAACCTAAATAATTTAGTGCCATCTGCAAAATCAGCCTCCTCACTATTCACCCTTTAAGATCGGGTCATTTCTGTTCGGAAATGTTAGAAAACCCTGATCTCAATACCCCTGAGAGACTTCACTGCTCACATACCTCCACCGCAAAAAAGGGACAATTGAGGTCTTATTTTCTGCTTCCTCTTCTTTATCCAGATATCGGTCAATAAGATGCCTTTGTGTTTTATTTTATGGCTGTTAGGTTTACTCAGGAATCTCTGGCGGGTGACTTATTGACTGTTGGAAGCCTTTTGGAAATCCAAGTAGACAAGGTCTAGTGGATCTCTCCTATCTGTAAGTTCATTAACACTTTCAAGGAATTCTACAAAGTTAGCAAGAGAAATTTTACCTTTTGCAAACACTATGCGGATTCTTTTTCAGCAGGGCTTGCCCTTCTGTATGCCTGATGAGTTTATCCTTAATAACACTCTATAGTAACATTGTAGTAAGAAAGTTGGCATATACATTCCTGGATTTCCCGCTTTTAAAATTAGTGTTACATTGGCCACTCACCAGTCTTCTGGTACAGAGCTGATCTTTTGGTCGTTTGACATTATTTAGATCATCAAGTTCACTTCTGACCTTTTAAAAGAGCTCTTAAGGTAGATGTTATCCGATCCCAGTAATCTGTAATTTGTCTTGAGCCACCTTTCTTGTCACCGGTATTTATTTGCCTTTTGGAAATGTTAGTTGAGGCAAAGGTATCTTCAGCATTGAAGAGAGATTAGGGGAGGGGGGACACCTTCTTCTCAACTTCCTTGGAATTCCTTTTGTTAAAAACCAATTTTTAACCAATAGCCCAAATTCATCCCCGCATGACTTCTTCCTCTGATGTATTTTAATGATTATTTATTGTTGATGTTGATGCTGTTACCCATGTGCTCCTCAAAATCTTTTTGCACCCCATTTTAGGCTTGTTGTATTTGTACAAGTTTGTCTTCTTTATGTTTGACTCATTTGGACAAGACTTCCAGTTTCTGAAGGAACCCTTTACTTGTAATAACACCCCTCACACTGTTTAATAGCTCTTTTGAGACACTGAATTTCTCTTAGATCTGTGGTATGAATTCTCCTCTGTTGGGGTAGCTTTGAGTAGTTTGCAGACATCATAGAGAGATTTGACCCTTTTGACTTTTCCTTTCGACTTCATTTTTAAAGGTTCCCTCATTTCATCTTTTGCATTTTAAAAAAGGACCACGCTGGGGGTCCCTGGTGCTTTCCCATTCACTTCCAAATTAAATTTGATACCCACGGTGGTCCCTGCTTCCAGTCAGTTCAGCCATACCCTACTCGTATGTTGCACTCAGTCTCATATAGTACTACTCAGGATCAAAGCCAGGTTTGCTTTCCCTCTATGATTCATGACTAGCTGTTCTAGATTAGCTCTCCTGCCCAATGTTGGGGGGTTTAAAACATCAGTTGGAACCAGCGCACCATTAAATCCCTAAATGTAGCACAGGGATTTCTTATCTCCAGTCAACTGATCATAGACAAGAGATTTCAGGTATATAAGTGAGGAGAGGTCTGGGGAAGAAGCTGGTGGACCAGCTGGGAGTCCATACAAGACACATCTGGCCAGGCTGTAGGTTGCCCATGCTTGCTTTAAAAGCCAAGATCAGCTTTTTCAGCCTGGTACCTAATGAATATTTCTTCCC
The DNA here is from genome assembly GCA_026167975.1 of Phrynosoma blainvillii. Taxonomy (NCBI): domain Eukaryota; kingdom Metazoa; phylum Chordata; class Lepidosauria; order Squamata; family Phrynosomatidae; genus Phrynosoma; species Phrynosoma blainvillii. The sequence continues at coordinate 159,454,714 of JANUYF010000002.1, read as the reverse complement.
TCTCCCATGCGGAACAGTCCACCAGTTAACATTTGGTTCATGGGTTCTTCTGGGGGGGATCCTACTCAGCTAGACATAGCAGTTAAACTCCCCTCTCTCCCCACACTTACCTAGCACTGACTTTACTATCTTTTTCGTAACAGGCAAAGTTTATCCTTGTCTTCCATTGCTTAGAATGGTTTTTAATATTTCTCCCTTAACTGTACTTTTTCTATTCTTTAATTGGTTTTACTGTCTAAATTTTACTGCCTTTACCCATTGGTAATTTTATTCAGGTATCTTGTTTTGCTTTAGTTTTTGTATTTTCTCTGTTTTTGCCTTGAGGCAACTCATAAGGCTGGATGGAAATCCAATAAATAAAATGTAAAAACAGTGACACACACAGCTGCATTATCTTATCCCCACAACCATGTGAGGAAGATTAGGTGAAGACCGTGAGTAGTACATCCAAAGTCATCCAGCAGTCTTTTCTGACCGGAGATTTGAAGTCCAGTCTGCCCTTTCTCGTACAACATGATGGCTCTTTCTATTCTACGAGATGGCTTAATGGGAGGAAACACCAAGGTTCACTTCCCTGAAACAATTTGCCTGTAAAATGGCTGAAACTCAGTGATCCACTGCAGACATTATATGAATTTGTTGTTGTTGTTGTTGTTAGCTGCTTTTGAGTCAATCTCGACTGACAGTGACCCTGTGAATGAGACCTCTCCAAGCCTCTACCTTCCTGTTCCTGTCCTCTACCTTCCTGTTCAGGTCCATGGTCTCCCTGATTGAGTCTATCCATCTGGCATGTGGTCTTTCTCTCTTTCTGCATCCCTCCACCTTTCCTAACATCATTGCCTTTTGCAATGATTCATGCCTTCTCATGATGTGGCCAAAGTATGACAGCCTCAATTTAGTCATCTTGGCTACCAGGGAGATTTCAGGCTTGATCTCTTCAAGGATCCAATTGTTCATCTTCCATGGTATCCTCAGTATGCTTCTCCAACACCACTTCTCAAATGAATTAATTTTCTTCCTATCTGCCTTCTTCACTGTCCAGCTCTCACATCCGTACATGGTGATGGGGAATATAATGGCTTGAACAATTCTAACTTTAGTGTTCAATTATATATCTTTACACTTCGAGATTTTGTCTAGTTCTTCCAGTTGCTCTTCCCATTCCTATTCTTCTTCTGATTTCTTGACTGCAGTCTCTCTTCTGATCAATGTTTGATCCATGGTATGGGAAATCGTTAACTATATCAATTTCTTCTTTGTGGTCTCTGCGAATCACACAAATGGGTTTTATCTGCGCATGCGCAGCCAGTTCGGAACCTTCTGCAATCACTGGGCAAAACTTGGATTGCAACTTTTTGGCGGCAGCTCCGCCCACTCCTATATAGGCCCCAGCGTTCCCACTCTCTCCTCAGTTCCTTTTGTCCACCACTACTGCAGTTAATAGGAACTTCGCTGGTTTCAGCTCTGGTTACGATTACTGGTAATTGATCTTGGATTGTTTGACCACCTCTTTGGATTGTGACTTGGAAGACGTTTGCCGATCGATTGACCACAGACTGCCTGACTTCGATTTTGGATTGTGAGTTTGGATTTGAAAATGGCGATGGCCTCTTTCAAGCAATGCACCTCGTGCAAATCTAAGATCCCCACATCGAACCAACATAAGCAGTGTGTCTTCTGCCTTGGGGAAGCACATAATCCTAAAGCTTGTGATAAATGTAAGAACATGACACCGCAAGCCCTTAAGAATATAATTTTAAAGCTTAAGGCAGCGCTGTGGGAGAGAGCTCTCGGACCTCCCCAGGAGACCTCTAGTCCTTCCGTGGGAGAAGGCCCCTCTTCTAAGGGTAAAGAGAGAGGGAGATCCAAGGAGAGGCCTAAGGAAAAGGCCGTAAAGGAGAAAAAGGGTGACCGAGGCGACGAGAGAGGCGAGGAGTCTTCTAAGAGGAAGCATTTAGAGCCATTATCTTCGTCCTCATCTAAGAGGGCCCGTTCGGATTCCTTGCACCGTTTTCCTTGCAGAGGAAGGTCTTCTTCACCTAAAAAGTATTCTAGGATTCGTGTGTCAGAGACAGCTAGAACGCCTCCAATTGTCTTGGTTTCAGCCCCACCACCTTCGGGACCCACCCTGGCCTCGGTACTGAGACCAACTGAACCTCCAACATCGAAACCACCTACTCCGGTTTGTATCGATACTGACTCAGATGATCAGATGGAAGAGGAGCCACCGACGCTGACTCCACATCTCTTGATCCAACCATCAACAGCAGGATCGAGGAATAGAGAGAGCCCATTGTCTGTGGGTCAACATACCCCAAGGCATTCCGGTATGGAACAGGAACCTGAGGAAGTAGACCCATGTCTCATGAAATATCCTGACTTACGCTTCGATGAGCAATTGGGCTCGTATCTTCTTCGTGTTCAGCCGGAACACCTACAGTTACTGGAACAATGCCGTTCTCAACCCATGCAACGGGATAATAATAATAATAATAATAATAATAATAATAATATGATTTATTTCTATACCGCCCCTCTGGCAAGCCAATCGAGGCGGTGAACAACAGAATACCCTAATACATTACAGCAAATTAAAGAACAATAATACAATGATACATTACAACAAAAATTAAACATCAGTAATACAATGGTACATTACAACAAATTAAACAGCAGTAATACAATAGTACATTACAGCAAATTAGCAACAATGATACAATGGTAATGAGGAAACATCTCCAATGTCAGCCACGTGTTCACGTGCTGTGTCGCACTCAAGTAGACAGCGATATCGCTATCAAGAACCCTCCCCGGTATCGAGCCATTCTTCTCAATACTGATCCCGATCTACCACACTGGAATCGGACTATAGAGGGACAAGTCACCTACTCCCCCTAAACCTATGGTCAATCTTGTGGCCGCTTCTCCGACGGATGACATCAGATCTTTCACCAATCAGGTGATCCGTATGGCGCGTGCTCTGGAACCTGACATTGCTCAAGAGAACGAAGAAGCACTGGATCAGCTTGAAAGGAGAGTGCATGGAAGAGTACCTGTCTTACCAGCCATTGCTTATATGCCCTCTCTTGAAAAAATTGTTAAGAGAGCGTGGGCTACTCCTGCCTCGGTTCCATCTACATCGAGGCGGATTGAAATTTTATACCAGATTGCCGCTTCGGTACCGGCATGGATGGCGGACCATCCAGTTCAGAACTCTGCTATTGTCGAAGGTGCTCAATACATCTTCACACCTAAGACTTCTGCCTCCCCAATGGACAGGGAGGGTAAGAAGATTGATGCCATAGCCTAGAAAATCTATGGAGCAGCAATTCTGAATTTGAAGGTCTCCAATTACATCGCCTGTATGGGTGCATATGTACAACACCTAATGGAGAAGTTAGAACCTACACTAGAGCAGTTACCGGATGAAGACAAGCTGTATGCGATCGGCCTACAGGTGGAAACCCACACTCTGGGTGGGCAACAAATTGTAACAGCCCTCAACTCCAAATATTGGCTTCGTCTGTATCACTTTGCCGCCACACCTGGCTTTGTGCTTCAGATTTAACTCCTCAAACCAAGGCCACAATTGAAGATATGGCATTCGACGAATTGGGTCTCTTCCATACCAAGACGGATGAAAAACTTAACCTTAAATATAAAATGAAGATGGCTGCCCGCAAACATGGAATGTCGTCTTCTCAGTCGTCGAAACGCCATTTCAGCTCTTCCTATCAACGACATTGGCACAAACAAACACACCGCTCTTATCAGCAACAAGATCTGACACAAGCTCAAGGTCAGCCCCGCAGACGTCAGCCTTCCCAATCTTCTTCCTCCTCTTTGGGTCGCCACCAACAACAACAGCGGCACCGTCAAGATTTTAGGAGGAAACCCTTCGATACTGTGAAAAGGAGGGCATGAGATTCCTGTTCCTTCTCCCTGCACCGATGTTTTTAACCTTTATATTGTAACAATTTTAACCTTTGTAAGCCGCCTTGATCATATCTATGGAAAGGCAGGGTAAAAATAAAATTTATTATTATTATTATTATGAGATGGGGCTGCACACTTCGTTGATCCTCCCTTTGGCGACAAATTAAGGCCTTACTTTAACACCTGGGCCTTGATCACATCCGATTCTTGGGTGCTTGACATCGTTTGTAGGGGCTATACCCTTGAATTCGAAGAGCTCCCTCCAACTGGAGCTGTTGTTTCCACCAACCCCTCAAACACCTTACTCGATGAAGTGCATGCCTTGATGGACAAAGGAGCTATCGAACCCGTAGACCCCTCTCGGGCTCGATACTGCTTCTCACATTATTTCACAGTCCCAAAAAAAGACTCTGGTACCAGGCCCATATTGGACTTGAGGGCTCTTAATACTTTTATTCAGTACCGACGGTTCCATATGACAACCCTTTCTTCTATTTTGCCCCTTCTGCAGAAGGACCACTGGTTCGCGACAGTCGATCTCAAGGACGCATACTTCCATGTGAGCATCCAAGAAGATCACCGGAGGTTCCTAGCCTTTGCAGTTGGGACCAATGTTTATCAGTACAAGGTCCTTCCATTCGGACTATCTTCGGAGCCGAGGGTCTTCACCAAATGCATGGCCCTGGTTGCAATTTACCTTCATCGGAAAGGGATAACGGTCTTCCCTTATTTGGACGATTGGCTCTTTACAGCACCGTCTCGAGAGAAGCTCCAGGACATTCAGTTTGCACTGTTGCTGTTAAGAGATCTCAGACTGAAGGTCAACGAGGAGAAGTCCAACTTGACTCCAACAAAGTGAGTCAGATTCATTGGTGTAATTTTGGACTCTGAGCAGGAAAAGGCCTTCCTTCCAGAGGACAGATTCTGAGTGCTGACTTCCTCCATCAACACCTGCCTCAGATACAAGCGGGTCAAGGCCCATCCTGTACAAGTGGCGATGGGACATCTAGCGTCCATGACCTTTGTGACACCATGGGCAAGACTTCATTTAAGACCGGTACAGTCTTGGTTCCTGTCGTCGTTTGACGCTATGCGCGACTCTCCATCAAAGTGGTTGTCGATCCCGACACAAATCGCTTCCTCGCTCCGCTGGTGGCTCCGTCGGGACAACGTCTGCGTCAGCATGCCATTCCTACCTCCTCAACCAGACATCAATCTAACCATGGATGCTTCCCTAGAAGGATGGGGTGCTCATTCACGAGGACTGACAATCAGAGGATTGTGGTCACAGGAGGAGAGGGCCCTGCACATCAATGCCCTAGAAATGCTTGCTGTGGAGAAGGCTCTCAGGGCGTTCCAGCCAGAGCTGTTGGGCAAGGTGGTGCTGCTCATGACGGACAACACCACCGTCATATATTACCTGAACAAACAAGGCAGCACCAAATCTCAGACTCTGTTGGACATCACCATACACACTTGGAACTGGTGCATCGACAACATCTTATTGCAATCAATTCATCTTCTGGGAGAAAAGAACGAATTGGCCAACAGACTCAGCAGGGCAGCCAACCCCTGCCACGAATGGCGTCTCCATCCCGAGGTGGTGACGCACCTATTCTCCATTTGGGGAAAGATGGAAATCGACTTGTTTGCCATGGAGGACAATACTCATTGTACAGCGTTCTCCTCCCAGGTGCCAACACGGACCTCTCGAGGCGATGCCTTCCAGTTCGAGTGATGCGGAAAGAGATTCTACTCCTTTCTGCTGTTCCCACTCATAACCAGGGTAACCGCCAAAATGAGAATGGACAGGACGGACGCCATCCTGATCACACCGTGGTGGCCAAGACAACATTGGTTTGCCCCGCTCCTGCAGTTGTCTCAAAAGACCTACCGTCGCCTGGAGCCTCACCCCGATCTTCTAACCATCCATGGGGGCAAAGTGTGTCATCCCGACTTGGACACTCTTCCCATGGTGGCGTGGAGGATTCAGCCTTAACATCACTCTCCATTCCACTGCAGACTATAATCAGGTTGGCTCAGAAGCCGTCTACCAAAAAATCTTATTCCTTGAAGTGGAAGAGGTTCCTGGACTTCTTGTCAGCTAAAGAACTCTCTCCATCTCGTGTGGCAGTATCGACAGTACTGGAGTTCCTCCTGTCCCTGACCAACTCGGGTCTGTGCCTCAACTCTATCAAGTGCTATCTCTCAGCCATCTGTTTGCACTACCAGCTGGAGGGCAGGCCTTCTTTCTTCACGGATCCTCTAGTTAAAAGATTTCTTAAGGGACTTAACAACCTACATCCACCATCCTCGGTACCGACGCCAGCATGGAGCTTGGATCTTGTTTTGTCTTACTTGTCTACTAAACCATTTGAGCCAATGGCTACTACTGACTTGAGACTGTTGACGTGGAAGACAGCGTTTCTTGTGACCATCATGTCAGCTCGTCGGGCTGATGAACTGTGTGCCTTGCGGATGGACCAACCCTATCTCCGGTTCCACAGGGACAAGGTGGTTCTCCTTACCGACATCACCTTCCTACCAAAGGTGGTGTCTGCCTTCCACATCAATCAGGACATCGTGCTGCCCACCCTGGCCCCCAACCCGACTACGGACATCGAGCAAAGACTGCACACACTGGACACTCGGAGAGCTTTGGCTATTTGGAGCACACCTCGGGCTCGAGGCGGTCTGAGAGACTTTTTGTGTGCTATTCCAAACACAAGAAAGGACTGCCTGTCACACCCCAGAGACTATCTAAGTGGGTGACCTCTACAATTCATCTCTGCTACGAGTTGGCAGGCAAACCTCCACCGGGCTGGGTGCACGCGCACTCCACCAGGGCGGTAGCATCATCCTCTGCCTTTTTGTATGGAATACCTCTAGAGGAGGTATGTAAGGCAGCTGTCTGGTCCCAATCGATGACTTTTATTAAACACTCCAGGTTGGATACATGGGCCAGGCATGATGCCTCCTTTGGAAAGGCAGTGTTGTCAGGTCTACATTAACATTTGTACTGCCTATAAATGATTCTTGAACTCAAGACAGTTGAATATATAATGTATGAATTCTGTTGCACTGAATACTGATTATTACTGCAAGAATGGTTTACAATATGTTGGCACATGACTTGACGTATACTTGAATTGACCACAAGTGAATTACAATGTCTTTATTATTGATGCTTGAATTTATTACAAGTAAAGTTTACAATGCTTTGATTTCACTTAAGCACTTGAATGTAATGACTGTTGGGTTACATTTCAATTCCTGAAACACCTGAATCAAGCAAACACGTAATGCTTTATTTGAAGATAACATGTGTTGTTACAATAAAAATCCTTGTTTGAATTCGTAAGCTTGGTGTCAGGACACTCCCTCCTCCACTGACTTTAGCTTGCTAATCTGAGTAACCCATTCGCAGAGACCACGAAGGAGGACAGGTTGCTTACCTATAACAGTATTTCTTCGAGTGGTCATCTGCAAATTCACACAAATCCCACCCAGCCTCCCCTCAGTTGTGTCCTGCTCTGATTTAAATTCTTACTGTCGCTACATTAGCGGCGTACTGGAACTGAGGAGAGAGCGGGAACGCTGGGGCTTATATAGAGGTGGGCGGGGCTACCGCCAAAAAGTTGCAATCTAAGTTTTGCCCAGTAATTCCAGAAGGTTCCGAACTGGCTGTGCATGTAGATAAAACCCATTTGTGTGAATTCACAGATGACCACTCGAAGAAATACTGTTACAGGTCAGCAACCTGTCCTTCCTCATTATAATGAAATCCTCGGTGGTTTTTTGTTTTTTTTAAGTTTAACATTAGGCTTGCCTTTGCACTTTCGTCTTTGAGTTCCTTTAGTGATTGTTCCAGGTCTTTGAGGTTTTCTGGTAGTAATATGGTGTCATCTGCATGTCTCAGATTATTGATATTCCTTCTTCCTATCTTCACTCCCTTTTCTGTGAACAGGCCTGCTCTTTGCATGATTTTTCTGCATACAAGTTGAACAAATAGGGTGAAAGGATGCAGCCTTGCCTGACCCCTTTGCCAATTGGGAACCATTCTGTTTCTCTGCATTCTGTTTTTACAGTAGCCTCTTCTCCTATCAGCACTATCAGTTGTAGTGGCATTCTCATAATTTTAAGAGCATTCCATAGTTTTTCATGATCAATGCAATCAAAGGCTTTGCTATAGTCTATAAAGCACACACTAATTTTCTTCTGGAATTCATTGGCTCACTCCATTATCCATCATATGTTTGGGATGTGGCCCCTAGTGCCTCTTCCTTTCCCGAACCCTGCTTGGGCATCTGGCAATTCTCTCTCCATATATGATTGGAGTCTCTGCTGCAGAATTTTGAATGCTCACTTTCAATTTAACAATTCAATTTTGGGAAAATTTAGCACAAATGAAGTCCACGCTATTAGAGAACACAAATGAATACACCTACATTCCTCAGTCATCTGTGCTTGAAATGATCATTTTTGGCTATCAGTCAGCAACACAATGCTGGAGATTAACAGGTTTAGGCCTGATTATGACACACCCAGAGCAATGATGAGTCTACCTAAGTCATCCCATGCTAATGGAGATTTGTAGTCCTCCACCATCTCTCCTCCTATAAAGGGTTTCCAAGTGCTGTAGGCTGAACAAGTGTATGTGTCTCTAAACCATTTCAAAGAGAATGAAATGACAAAACAAAGACAATTCCTTTAGATATGTCCATAGATTTATTTTTTAAATTGCTTTATATATTTATACTATTTTTAAAAAACAATCCACCCAAAATGCACACATACACACCTCTGCCCCTCCACTGATCCTAGCAAAGCTAAAAATTGAGAGGGTAAGCTGTGCCTCAGAGCGGATATGCCAGGATTCACACTCAGAACAAAAGTGGTTACTTGGTGCTACATTCATTTCCAACCAGGTTTCCACAATATTCTATTGGTGCAAAGATATCTGAAATAGAGATCATTTTATGGCTCTTTAAAATGCACCCAAAAGGAGGAAGGGGAGGGGGCAAAACGAAAAATTGGTGACACACAGACGGGGGGGCGGGGGCGGGGCGGAGAGAGAGCAGAAAAAAATAATTAAATAAAAATTGGACAGGAACAGAAGGAGAAAAAGCATAGCTGTGCATGCCAGAAGAGGGGAGAATGAAAAGGCAGAATGATGTTAGAGAGACATTGGAGTTGAGGAGGAACAGTTTGCACAGAAAGTCATCCAGGTTGGAGAAGCAAGCACCATACACGGGACACCTGTGCGTCCTTCCCAGCAAGCAGTCCAGTTAGTTTGATTTAGACCAGATCTTTGCACTGCCTCGGAGGCTGTGGAGGAAAAAAAATATATTATTTTTTGGAATCAGCATCAGCAGGATACCCAAGTAGGGGCTTTACAGATTAACAATCCCTTCCCCAAGTATAGGGACTGAGCTGCAAAGTAGGACACTGGGGTTGTTGTGCCCCACAGGCAGAGAGGGAGGAACTGGCCTCTGACTGGGGATCCATCTTACCCTTTGCCCTTGGATGCCTTTTTGCTGGCCTGGCGCTGGTTGGTACCTGGAGCAGGCTCCCGGAGTTCTGACAGATGCTGCTCAGGGTCCTGGGATGTTGCTGCAGCAGCTGCTGCTGTCGTCACCTTTATTGTCTTTTTAAGATTTGCCACCTGCTGGGGCAAAAAAAAAAAAAGGGGGGGGGGGAAGAGGAACAAAATTAAAGTGCCAAATTAACATACATATGGATCAACACCAAAACTAAGATCTGACTAGCTGCCCTGTCCCCACCATCCAATCTATTGCAACCCATTCAGGAAGACATGGCTTTGTCTCTTTGAAGGCTACAGCAAATGCTTTCTGGTGTTTTGGATGACCACTATATCTCACTATCTGAGACTGCATATTCACAGAATAGGTGAAATACACCAACAAATATGAAAAACAAAGCACTTGGGGCCACCTTTGACCGGCCCTTTGAGGTACTGCTTTTCCTGGACAGAGATAACCTGGTAGTTGTTCATGCACAGGTGACTCCCAAACAGACAGCTACAATGTACTCTGCATCATGAGTCAGTCAGACTGTTGACAGGAATGTCATATAAAACACAGAACACTGGCTTTAAAGGAATTACATTAGCTTCTAGTCTGAATTCATTATGCGGGTGATGACATATAAAGGCTTAAGTAATTTGGAACTTCAAATACTTGAAAGAGCCCCTCTCCTCACATGCACCTGCTTGAGGACTGAGATCTGCTAGAGAGGTTCCTCCTCCATTTCCCACAATTGGGAGCAACACACAGTGTGAGAATATGGGAGTGTGAGAATTCAGCTGCTGTGGAATGCCATCCCCTTCAAGGCCCAATTAATACAAATGCAGAGCTATGTGTTTAAACAACTGTTGTTGTCAAAAGTCTTTACAGTTTAACAATTTTTACTAACTCCATTTTATTTTAGTTGTTAAATTATATATATATATATATATATATATATATATATATATATAATATTATTTTACATATTTTTCATATAAATTATTTTATATATTTTATATGAGTTTAAATTATTCCTCCTTGATGTAAATTTAAATTGTTTGAAACCATGTAAAATGTATTTATAGGCTATGCTAGGATCTTGTAATAAGGAGTAAGATATACATATTATAAATAAATTCTTCTTCGTGGTCTTTGCAAATCACACACATGGGTTATTCTGCACCTGTGCAGCAAACTTCAGAATCTTCTTAGAGCTTTTAGAAGCATTTTGGCGGTAGCCCCGCCCACTTTCCAACTGCCTTATTGGCCGGCTTCCCGCCTAAACCCTCAGTTCCTTTTATCCGCCAGCAGCAGCAGCATCTAGAGGAACTCTTCAGAGATTCATTTTCCTGTCACACTTTTTGAAATTTCAATTTGACAGGATCAATCTGCGTTTTGCTGATATATTTTTTAACAGCATCGTTCATATTTTAAGAGGAGCACTGCGATTTCTGAGAGAATCGTGTTCTTACATGAGAATTTAACTTCTGAGGTGAAGTTATTTTAATGGCCGCTGAGGTAACATTTTTTCTAAAATGGCCCCTCACCTCTCTGGCGTGCTTGGCAAAGCTCCTTTGTACCCCTGGGGACAATTTTTCTTTCTGAAACAACCGCCTGCCTCATTGGCATGCTTGGAAAGTCCCCTTGTACTCCTGAGGAAAAAAAATTAAAACGTTGCCCACCTCACTGGTATGCTTGACAAAGCCCCTAAGGCCATTTTTACTGCTCAAGAGAATGTCTTTTATGGCCGCTCGCCCTGCTATCGTGCCTGGCTAAGGCCAATCGTACTTCTGAGAAGTTTTTATGTGGCTGCTGACCACTACGTCACATGTCTAAAGCCCACCGCACTTTCAAGTCAAATTGATTGAATGGCTTTTTGTCTCACAGTAGCACTTGGCAAAGGCCCATCCTTCTGAGGAGTCGAGGTTAACAGCTCTATTGAATGAGCTCAGCTTAATTAAGGCTGGTGGGCAATTGGGAAAGGATCTACTTGGAGTTATCCTTCTCGTTCCCAGCCCTACCTTGATTTTCGTCAGTCCATGACTCTCTGGGATCAAATGATTGGCTTGCAGCCCGACTTCGATCCTCATTGGTCTCTGACCCTCTGGGGTCAAACCAATTGGCTTTTAGCCTTACTGCAATGCTCGTCGATCCCTGACCCTCTGGGGTCAAACCAATTGGCCCTCATGGTGTCTATCCCAAGCATCAGGTGGTAGCCAGACTGGCATGATGGTGTTGCCACAATTTGTCCTGATACTCCTTCAGGAGAATAAATATTAAGGGCCCAACATCAGTACCATTCTTAAGCTGCACAGGAGGATTCAAATGCAGCTTCTGAGGCAGTTACTGGTACCACCGCACGCTCCTCATTCACAAAACCTGGTTGATTTTGAAGCTGTGATTAACTCCTCTCAAGGCCATTACAGCTAACACTGGTTCAGATTCGAGGCTGTGGTTATTGATTCTATACCAAAGTCTACAAACTGCATGCCTCATCGAATCCGAGTTGGGTTTAAGGTTGCTCCCTTGATACCAAGGGATGGCAGAGTCATCGGCCAGATATGCAGTGTTAAATTTCCCTCCTTGCCAAGACTCAATATCATGGCTATCCTTATATAGCTGATTCAGAGGACGTGCTGCTCCCTCCATACCAAAGGAGGACACCACCATTCACACATTACATTCTTATGAGGATGTGCTTTTGTCTCTGTTCACATGCTAATATGTAGATACCCTTGATGGCTTATATTGTCCTCCGTACTGCGGGTGACTAAATTCCACTTAATGTAGACATTAAATCTGACCCCTGAGTTGTTCCCCATAACCCTAGGGGCACTACCCATGTGCTTTCAATATGGACAATCCTCCACTCATCACTCTCCGTTCATACTGATTGTCAGTACCATCACCTGACCACAGGACTGGAGGATCACATTCAATGATTGGTTTGCTCTCTCTATATCTAGGGACACTACCATTATGCGCTCGGTACCAGCACAATTGAGATTGTCTTGTTCCCACCATGGGGGGCTTTGATACCATTGCTCATGCTCTAACGCCAAGCTATTCCTCTATCACTCGCTTGATATGAATATATTCGGGGATATGCTTGGTCCCTCTGTACTGGGACCATGCCATCATTTCCTTTAAGACTGCCAAGTCGAAGTCATGATTATGCTCACATACTGAGGGCCAGTATCACTCCAGGTTTGCCACAACAGTTACTGGGGTAGTCATACTTCCTTTTCAGATTAGCCTTAATGCCTTTGTTTCCTTCCTACTGATGGCTTTCAGGACGTACTTGTTCCCTCCATGTCAGAGGAATGTTTTTCACTTCCCCTGTACGAATGTCAGTGAATGCGGTTGGCATTTCCTTTCTAAAGGCAACTACATGTAACGGGGAATACATGTCTACGTCCCATACGAACACCTTTTCCAAGGGGTTCTTGTCAGTACCACTCACATCCATGAAACATGTGGCAAACAACTGTTTGGTCTCTAACTGGGATGAACCCATCTCATATACTGACCCTTGATTTCAGTGCAATCTGCTTGGGCCTCATTGCAGATGGGGACTGCGTCAGTTCTTTCCTATTTGCCGCTCTGAGCAGGAACACCCTCTGGGGACATCCCTCCAACTTCACAGATCTGTCCACCCCTGTGGACACTTCGAGCTCTTGGGACATGCATACTTGTCCCATCTCTCCAAACTGACTGATGTCATAACATCTTGGTTCTCCTGAACCTCTGGTCTCAAGATGTCATTTTGGTGAGGTGGCAATATTTCAGGTCTCCACCTGCAATCCTGCCAAGGCTAAATATGCACTCTGCAAACGTCCTGGGAGTTCTCTCTCATGCACTGGAAGCCTGTGCTCCCCCCCTTTATTGCACCCCAAGTCTATACAATAAAGGGTTTCACACCATTGTCATACGGTCTGCAAAGCTCATGCTGGCTGTGTTCCATTGGATTAATACTGGAGCTACAGTTGTTCCCCCTAAGCGTTAGGGGTAATATTCTAACAACACAACCTGTCTTATGATTTGTCCCACCTGGCTAGGAGCTGGACTTTGTGGCTCTTAAAGTTATTCCAGCTCCCCAGTTCTAAAATTCTTCTTCTCATGACCCATTCATGATGGATTGACACCATATCAATCCTGGTATACTGTTGCTTATCAGTTCTGACAGTTCCTACCAAGCCATGTTATCCTTGATACAATCTCTGCAGGACATCACGGGATGGGATAACATTCCCACAGGGATCTCTTTCTACTTGACAGTGTGAAACCCCTTTCCTTTTATAATGCTATGACTAGTCTTCTAGTCATCACACCAGCCACTGTTATTTTCTCTGGCATTTTCACCAAGAACTACATGTTTTATGCTGATAACCTGAAACACTACATTCACACACAGCATGTCTTGTGGGTCACAACAATTGGATATTGCAATCTTCTCACTATTCCCTGTTATATTTTGTTGTGACTAGATGAGGTACTATTCCTTCTCTCTGATGTCCACCGCTATTACGGAAATTGTTACTGGAGCCTTCTCTGTATGAATGGACTATCCAAATGTCTTACTGCCCACTTTGTAGTGCAGGCACTTGCTTTCTGCCACCTGTGCTGGTGATGCCCAACCATTTCACATTGTACGTCCAAGGGGACACTTAGCCCTAGACTATTTAGCGTTCTAGGCTTTGTCTGGCGATGTCATAATCTTCAAACAATGGCTTTGGGAGGCTTTATCAGGTCACTGCCCTTTTTCCACTTGAAAGATTGCTCTTTTTGACACATCTTCAATTTTGAGGGCTTGGTAAGCCCCTTTTTCCTGATTGCCAATGTCACGACCTGTGCAGACTCATATTGTTGCAAGTCTGTTGCCCTTCGCATTAGCTTCCATTCATCTCCTTGGATCAGACAGAGTCTGTATACCTTGCCTTCTTGTTGCGGTATTTGTCTACTATTCCTTTACCGCTTAAAGTAGTGAGCTTTTTTTGCTTTCACACCACCTACCTACTGGCTAGCTTCAGGGTAATTTCCATTGCTAACAAACCTGTGCTGTCTAGGTCAGAGGTTTTTCCCCTGACCTTAGCTATACACCCGGCATGTTATCACGGACCATCAAAGTCTATCAACAGTCTGTGCAACATACAGGTTAGCTGGCAAGCCTGTTTTTTCTGCCACTGTGCATGTTCTCACCTGCACTGGTGACTGTTTCCACTACGTCTCAGTATCGGAATTTCAGCTTGATTTACATAAGGTCATCATACTAGTGGGACTGTTCATCCCTAGATTTACATTCCTTGGGCTCAGATTCACAAATATTGATTCTGTTTGGGAGCAATGTGCCTCTCCTATGTGGCATGGCACTCCCTCCTCCACAGACTGAAGCTTGTCAATCTAGCCCATTTGTGTGATTCGCAGAGACCGCGAAGAAGGACAGGTTGCTTACCTGTAACAGTATTTCTTCAAGAGGTCATCTGCGAATTCACACAAATCCTCCCCTCAGAGTGGTGCCCTGCCTCTCCTTCAATCCTGGGCTGCTGCTTTGGCGTCCATGGAACTGAGGGTTTAAGCAGGAAACTGAGGGTTTAGGCGGGAAACCGAACAATAAGGCAGTTGGAGAGTGCGCAGGGCTACTGCCAAAACACTTCTAATAGCTCTAAGAAGGTTCCAAATGGCTCTGCACAGGCACAGAATAACCCATTTGTGTGAATTCGCAGATGACCACTTGAAGAAATACCATTACAGGTAAGCAACCTATCCTTCTCCATATGCACCCATATTCCCTTCTCCAGATGCCCCCACATTCTGAGGTTAAATGGTTAATTATCATAGAGAAGGACTTCTAATGGTGGCACCAAAATGAAGTAGCCAGGGTGGTCAGAAATGGATCCCCAAATGTTGTTAGATAACTTCCAGCATTCCTTGCCCTCTTACCATACTAGCCAGGGATAACCGAAGTTGCAGTCCAACAACATCTGCACAACTACCAAGTTGCCCAGCCCTGCTCTTAACCTGACATCTTCTTTACTGTCTTTTAGACAACAAGTACAGATTTCGTATTCTCCTACGTGTTTAATAATGTCTTCACATTCCTTCAATTTCCTTCTTATTACTTATTGATTCTTTATTTGTTTAGCTTTTTGTCTTAAACTGGCTGGTTTATTGTTTTATCTGCCACTATGAAGGTTTCCAACAGTCGTACAGTCGGACCTCAACTTTGGCAGGTTTAACCTTTGCAGATTTGATTATTTGGAGATTTGCCATCAATAATGAAATAATGAAATGGTGGTGTTTTTGTTGTTGCTGAGTTTTGGGTTTTTTGTGGGGGGGTTCTGGAGTTTTGCAGCCTACTGTGGAAAATCACAAACATGTGTAAACTAGAGAATGTAAAGAAAACTTTTTAAAAACTTAGTAAATCATAAATGCATAAAATAACACCAAGTATCCCTGCTTTCCCTTCCACCCCTGCCAGTGCTGGCTACCCCATCAGCTCTCCTCCTCTGTCCACAAAGCCCAGCATGCCCCATGACGACGGGATGGAAGTGGTGCTTCCCTCATGTGCCTTAGCCCATAGAAATAGGAATATAAGGAGTTAAGGTTGGAGGGGGAGTTGAGAAATTTGTGGGTTTTCTACTTTTGTGCCCCTAACCCTTGTGAATATGGAGGGTCAATCGTATTCTATTTTCCATCTTGAAAATTGAAATGCCTTTAGTACCCCTCTGGCATCTGAGGGAGAGAATATGAGACAGGCATGGCTCCAAGTGCCTACCACCAGCAGCAGATGAAAGGCCTTTCCCTCCCTTCCAACTGCCACTGCTGTGGCTCAGAGGGAGCGAAGAAGAGGCAGACACAACTCCAGCATACCTGGGCCCAGCAACTGATGAAAAGCCCTCCCTCCATCCCAACTGCAATAGCTGTGGTTTCTGAGGGAGTGAACAGCAGCCAGCATCTGCTGGGTTTAATCCTCTCCCCCACTGCCATCCCTTTTCCCCTATGTGTCATGTCGTTTTTAGACTGTAAGCCTGAGGTTATGGAACTATCAAATTAGTAATTGTAAACTGCTCATATAACGTGCCATGTGCACTGATGGTACTAAGTAAATAAATAATAATCATACACACATACATATATGCAGAAACATGCATAAGAAGGTATATGTGCTCAGGGAAAGCAAAGAGTTTGCTAGATTTTTAATGTCCTGTCTGGTTATGTTATATGTTAAGTGAGAACCTGACTGTGCAATTTCTAGTTGTTGATACATTTTGAAAAATGAAAGTGCTGGCCAGAGAGCAAATCCACGAACCAGCAAAAAGCCATCTATGTTCCAGCAATATAAATATAGCATCAGCCTAAATGGAGAACATAAAAGGCAAGCAGCAGGTTGCCAACTAAGGTAATGAGGACATTTCAATTTCATCATCATGTCTGAAATCAGATGGAGGCTCTGCTACAGCCAGGTACACCCACCTCACTCTCAATTTGCTGTTTCAGACCCAGCTGCTGCTCTTTGTGCAGATTGGCTCGGCTAACTTGTTCTTCAATGCTTGAAAGAACAACCTCACAGCCCTGGCACCTGTAAAGAAGAGGCAAAAGGTGAGCTGGCAGTACAGGGGGCCAGAGATGACCTAAGCAGGCAAACACTCAGAAGCATCTGATTAGGAAATCTGGAAGAAAAATGTGCACCAAAAGAACGGGGATAATAAATAATAATAAATAATAAATGCTATTTATATCCTGCACCTCTGCCAAGCAATCTAGGCGGCTTACAACAATAGATATGAGTGATCTATTCTCATAGGAGTGTTCAAGAGGTAGAGAAATGGGTAAGACAGCAGAAGCAGACCTGGTAGGAGATTGCTTACACAAAGATACAGGTACCGTGTTAAGGAATATGGAATTGAATATAGAATGCCACAGCACATACATGAAAGTACCACAAAAGGCATTCTGCTAAGGGTAGGCCCAAGGCTGGCTGCACGCTGCAATCTTAAGAAGATAAAAAAAAAAAAAAAAACACCACAGGGTATGACAATGAATTTAGTTTCCTGAGAGTGCCAGCTTTCTGTTACAAAAAGAAACCTCCAAAAGAAGTTTCTAGCAATTCTGTGAGATGTGTTAAAAGGTGTGAGGTTACTGCCTGGTGAACCTCATAAACAGGGAGGAAGGAACTGCCAGCAGTGAGGGAGCAGGCCTTTAGTGTTCCTCTTTGCCCCTCTCTAGGGCTCAGAAAAGAAAAACAAGCCATGCAAAACAAAAATGCCTAATTGTTCTTATTTTAGGGCTTTCCCTTGTTTGCATAATATATACACACCACAGAATTCAACTCTCTGTGCTACAGAATTTAGATATTTCTAGAAGAGGACATAATACAGTCGTCTCTCCATATTCACAGGGATTAGTGGAACAAGACCCCCATGAATATGGAAAATTCGTAAATAGCGTGCAAGCCTCACCCACCTCCTCCTACAATGCCACACAAAGCAGAGATGTGTATTTATGAGGTGGGTGCCTTTGTGATTCTTGAGATACACTCCAAACCAGCTTGTACAAGCAGAGAGAACCTTCCTTACCATTCCTGAAGTGTGCGAGTGATGGCGCTGAGCTCCTCCCTGCGGATATCACGGCCAATGCTATAATCCACCTCTAATCGTTGATTGCGCTGGTCTAGGCTTCCCCGAAGTACATCTGCATATACAGCCTCGATCACCAAGTCCTCTAGCTGGCGCACATTCTTCAGCTGGAGCTGCTCCAGCAACACTGAGTAAGGAATGCACTGTAGGGACACAAGCCAGTGTGAGGTGCAACCTCCAGAAGAATAAGGATAGACCACAACAGGGTGAGCATATTACCTTGAGCTTTGAAGCCAGTGTGACAACAGAGAGATGCCGCAATTTGTTCTTCTGAGCCTCTGTTAAGGGAGGCAGATTCCCAGATTCAGCTGCTCTCAGGAAACAAGAAGAGAAAGCACAGAGGTTAGATTCCCTCACTTTCAGTACAGATTTGGATCCACTCTCTCTTTCCATGCTCTAATGTTCTTCCAGTTTCACTTGATCACAAGGTGCCATTCTATCCTCAATGCTATTCAACATCTACATGAAACTGCTGGGAGATAATCTGAAGGTATGGGGTAGGGTGCTATTAGTAGGCTGATGACACCCAAATATCTTTCTCCCTACCTTCAAAAACAGCCAAGGCTAAAGATACTGTGTCTTTTTTGAATGAATGCCTGGAGGAGGCAATGGGCTGGATGAAGAAAAACAAACTGAATCCAGACAAGATAAAGGTGCTTACTGTCAAGGGTCCTAACCTGGGTATGAAGGTATGTCAACCAGTCCTGGATGGAGTTACAGTCCCCTTGAAAGACTGTGTTCACTGCCTGGGAATGCTTCTGGATCTGTCACTCCAAATGACATCTCAGATAGACGCAACAGCCAGGAATACTTGCCATCATCTTTGGCTGTTATGCCAGCTGTACCCTTTCCTAGAGTTGGGGGACCTAAAGATAGTCGTGCACACACTGGTAACCTCAAGGCTGGACTCCTGCAATATGCTGTACATAGGGCTACTTCTGTACCAAGTTCAGAAACTTCAATTAGTTCAAAACATGACAGCCAGATTGGTTCCTGGTACAGCTAGGAATTATCATATTACACCAATATTAAAATCACTCCACTGGCTGCCAATTACTTAGTTTCCAGGCAAGGTACAAAATGTTGCCTATTACTTTTCAAGCTCTACATGGTTTGGGTCTAGGTTACCTACAGGATTGCCTCCTCCCTGTATCTCTGGGGGACATTTACTCCAGTCATCCAAGACTAGGTTGGAAACGGTCAGCCAGTGGACTTTTTCTTCAGATACTCCAGACTATGGAATGACCTGTCAGAAGACATTCAATAGCTGAATACGCTGCTTTAATTTAAAACAGTATTAAAGACCAGTATTTTCTGGCAGGCCTATCCACATTATTTTTAAATTATGGATTTTAAATTATGAATTTTGAAATATGCATTGATTGCTTTAATATGTATTAGTCTTATATGATCTTTTAAAATGATTTATCTGTAAACTGGTTTATTGGTTTTTAACTGATATGTGTTGTATTTTAATCTTTTTTAATCTGTTGCTGATCCATGGGAAGAGGTGGGTAAGGAATAAGTATTATTATTATCATTACTAAGTTCTGTTCACATGTCAGTTTCAGACTACCACCACCCCCAATCCAAACTCCAGAGGTTTCTTCTCCACTTCAGATACAGCTTTACCAATACACCAAAATTTACATAAGTAGAACACACGTATTCCCAGTAATTTATTCAAGCATTCAGTAATTCTATATAATCTCCCCTCTCCTTTTGGGTTATAAATCCTGAAGGCACAAAAATCAAATCATTCTAGGAAAGCTATAAAAATGTAGATTGTGCTTTTTAGACTATACCTCCTCCCAACAAGTTCAAATGAGTGAGTGGTTATCACTACTGCCTCAGAGACTAGACAAACACTGCTATGCACTACACAAAATATTTCAAACAAATAAAAAAACACCTGACTTTCCAACAAAACCCATATGTGATTTTTAAAAAGTCACCAAAGGGGAAAAGGGGGAGGATGTAAAGAACTGAACCAGAGGATGGAGGAAATCATAAAGACCATAAATCACTGGCAAATTCCAGCATGACAGGGCCCATAAACTCAGCTCCTTCATAATCTGTATAACTTCCAACTCATATTCCTCTGTTACTCTAGGCAACACTGTTCCTGCACTGGTGCTTCCCATTTCCAAATTTAGGTACAAGGCTTTTGTACACCCAGTTGGTACAATTGCATTTGCTCTGTCCTTGCTTTGCTGTACCTTCTCTCTTATCAGCATTTTCCTCCCTTGTCTATTCCTGTTTCCTGAGGATAAGAGGAAACATACCCAGGTAATCTGAATACGTCCCATAGGCAAAGACTGTGAGGAGGCGGAAGACAGGGGAGAACTCACTGTCTGCTAGCTGTAAAGAGGGGTAGAAAATAACAACATTCAGTATAAATAATGGAAAAATGGCAACAATTCTTACTGCTTATGTTTTTCCCCAGTTTGCCCTCAAGACAGTGTGCTTCCACAATTTTCATTTAATTGCTAAGGAAATGAAGCTTTTCTTTCACTGTTATAAAACACAGGATTTTCAAAATGTGAGCAAAAAGTGAATATCGTGGGCCAGTTGCCTGAACCACACTAAGGGGGGGTTGCAGACTGCAAGAAATAGTGCAAATTGAGTCCACTTTAAGGGTTAGGGTTAGTGCTAGGGAATCATGGGAATTGTTGTTGTTTTTTCTGAGACATTGAGCTTCTCTGTCAGAGAGTTCTGGTGGCACAATAAAGTACAGTTCCCATGATTCCCTAACCCTAACCCTTAAAGTGGACTCAATTTGCACTATTTCTGGCAGTCCGCAATCCCCCTAAATCACTGGTGGCCTGCACTTTCACTGAGGAAGAAAAAAGTTGTTTGTCTGAGCCTGGAAGTACTCTTTCAAGTAATAAAAGCAAATTCTCTGTACATAGAATATTAAACGGCAAGGACAGAGTCCTGCTAGTCCTAGACACCTTAGCTCACTATGTGCAGAATTTCTGTTGCTGAATGAAGTAACAACACTTAGTAATTTGACCATAATAATAATAATAATAATAATAATAATAATAATAATTTTTATTTATACCCCACCCCTCTGTTACTTACAACAGTTAAAATTACATCAAAAGAAAGACTAAAAACCCCCAAACCCCACCCTCCATTAAAAAGTATTAAACTAAACATCTATTAAAAATCATAACCTAAATCATAAAAATGAAATAGAATAATTGAAACGACTACAAACAAACAAGAGCAGTAGGCAAAACCAGAAATTGAAAAGGTAGAGAGGTACAGTTCCTGAGGCTGGGATCTAATCAGGAAAGGCCTGCCAAAAGAGATCCGTCTTCACCGCCTTTTTAAAGCTACTCAAGCTCGTAATCTGACAGATCTCGTCTGGCAGGCCATTCCATAATCACTTAAAATCTAGAATGGTATAAACCAAAGAACTACACCCCAGTGAAAAGTATTGAACACACACATACTCTTCAAATATTTCCTCATTACAGTATACATTCTATTGGAAGGAATGCTGCATTTCACATGTGTTCAAGTGCAACACTGTTTAACTCAGTAAACGGATCCTTGTTCAGTAAGAAAGCCTATTAGAGATGCATCCACACTGCAGAAGTAAAGCAGTTTGACACCACTTTATACAGCCATTACTTTATTCTAGAGAATCATGAGATTTGTAGTTTGGTGAGGGACCACAGCTCTCTGACAGACCAGGCTGAATACCTCACAAAAGTACAAATCCCAGGATTCTGTAGGATAGTCTTGGCAGTTAAGTGGTGTCAAACTATTTTAATTCGGCAGTGTGGACACACTGTAGACCAGGGGTAGGCAACCTTTTCCCTTTAAGGGCCGAGGGACTTCAGCTCCCAGAAGCCTCATCCATGTTGGCCAATAGTCCCATGTTGGCCAATAGCTCCTGGGATTCTGGGAGCTGAAGTCCCTCGGCCCTTAAAGGGGAAAGGTTGCCTACCCCTGCTCTAGACAACCTTGGGCCAATCAGTTTAACTTTCCTCACAGGGCTGTTCTGAAGATGAAGAAGAGGGGAATCATATCCACCAACTCAATGATGGAATAAAGGTATAATCACCCATAATTTGTCAAGATTTTAAAGAAGGCTGAAAGAAAACACATATCACCGTAAAACAACTTTCTTCTGCTGTTAAATATATAATCACAAGATGCTTCTGCCACTGAAAGATGATCTGGAAGAAGACTTAACAGTAGTCTCTGAACTTTTTACATTCAATACCGACATCGGCTGAAATTCTGATTAATACAAACTAACACCTTAGCCTCAAACACACACTAGTCTTCCCTTGCCTATCAGGACAAAGACAGAGAGAAGTGTGTCTGCCCTTACTGTTGACCTTGAGGGATCATGGATGGTTACAGGAATCCCAAAGAACCCAATAAAATTCTTTTAATAGCTGCCAACGCATAACACTTCTCCACCGATTATAAGAAAAGGCCCCTAATCCCCATCCACTAATGCTAACAGATTGTAACAAGAGTCCAGTGGGAAACCTACTAAAACCGCTCTGAGGGACATTTGCCCAGGGATGCTAACACGGACATCTTTACTTTGGGAAGCAAGTTGGTGAGGTCTTTTTAAATAATCATGGTACCAAGACAGTACTAAAAGACAGAACTGAACCTGTGCACTGGAGACTGGTTATTGAGAGACAGGGAGTCCTCTGACCCCTCCATCTGCCTACCTGGAGCAATACAGTGTTCTCCCGAGTGTTAGGGCTCACCTCTCGAACGTTGGGCATGTCAAGCAACTCTCCAAAGACATAGATGCCAGGGGCTTCCAGCACTTGATGGATGAGGCTGGCCAGGGCAGCTCCCCGGGCAGACTTTGCCAGCAGCAGGAACTGCTCCTGGTTCTGCCCTGTGACTTTCACCTCGGCAGCCATGGAGTCTCCCCTCGGTCTGCTCCAGGGCCGGGCTGCGGACCCCACAACCTAAAGGAACAAACAAGCATGACAAGCAGAGCTTTTCTTTCCCCATTTCCCCTCAAGCAACCAGTCCCTAATTAATAGAACTGGACATTTATACCAAATACAGTTATTTGATCATTAGAATATATATATTTAAAATTACATGATTTATAAGTCATTGTTGTTGTTCTGTGCCTTCAAATCCTTTCCAGCTTCTGGTGAACCTATCATGGGCTTTTCTTGACAAAATTTGTTCAGAGGGGGTTTGTCATTGCCATCCTCTGAGGCTGAGAGAGTGTGACTTGCCCATGGTCATCCAGTAGTTTTCCATAGCTGAGCCAGGATTCGAACCCTGGCCTCCAGAGTCATAGCCCAATACTCAATACCTCACTACACCATGGTCATACCACACACACACACACAAAAAAAGGTTCTGGGCATGTCACCAGTAGAAACAACAGATTAAAAACTGTATAAAACAGTCAAAATAAAACAGCATTAAAATGTCAGAGAGAGCCAGCATGGTATAGTTGTTTCAGTGTTGTATCCTGGAGACTAGGGTTTGATTCCCCACCTGGCCATGAGAGCATGGGCAAGTCACACTCTCTCAGCCTCAAAGGAATGCAATAGCAAACTCCCTCTGAAGAAATTTGCCAAGAAAACTTCGTGATAGGTTTGCCTTAGGGTCACCATAACTTGGAAACAACTTGAACACAACTAACAACAACAACAACAAATGTGAGCTTTTGTAGACGTGACTCTTCTTCCTCAGATGAACATTTAATCTACATAATACATTATGTTAATGTATTAAGCATATTGTTCCATATCCTAATATCACAAACTTCTACAGTCTAATAAGTGTTTCCCCTTTATTAGTACTTTAATTTTCAATGCCTTTCATATATAGATTCCTCCAACTTCGTGTGGTGTTGTGGTTTGAGGACTATGACTCTGGAGACCAGGGTTTGAATCCCAGGTCAGCCATGGAAACCCACTGAGTGACCTTGGGCAAATCACACTCTCTCAGCCTCAAAGGCAATGGTAAACCTCATCTGAAGAAACTTGCCAAGAAAACCCTGTGACAGGATTGCATTAGGGTGGCCATAAGTCGGAAATGACTTGAAGGCACATAACAAACAATGCACACACACACACACATAGGGTGACCTTGGTCAAGTCAGACTCTCTCAGCCTCTAAACAAATCATGGCCAGAAAACTCCATCATAGGGTTGCCTGAAGGTCGCCATAAGTCAGAAAAGACTTGAAGGCACATACGCACACTGTATTCACACACACAGAGAGACATATAATATAAAACACACATACACGTTATACACACACACACACACGTATATAATATAAAACACACATACACGTTATATACACACACATAAATACACACACACATATATAAAACACACATGTACACATTATATACGCACACATACATATATACATACACACACACATACATATATAACATACACGTACATGTTATATACGCACACATACCTATATTCAAACATACACAGACACATTATATATAAAACACACATGTACACGTTATATTCACACGCATATGTATATATATATATATATATATATATATAAAACACATACATGTTATATACACACACACACATATAACACACACGTACATGTTATATATGCACATGTACCTATATTCAAAAACACACACACATATATATAAAACACACATGTACACGTTACACACACACACACAAACATATAAGATACAGGTACACGTTATATACGCACATGTACATATATTCACACACACACACATATATATATACTGGGTGACCTTGGGCAAGTCATACTCTCAGCCTCAGATGGAGACAAAGGCAAACCTCCTCTGAACCAATCTTGCCCAGGAAACTCCAGGATAAATTTCCCTTGAGGTTGGAAAGGACTTGAAGGTGCACACACACTGTATTCGCACACACTACACAGACACACACTACAGGGTAAGCTTGGGCGAGTCACACTCTCTCAGACTCAGGGGAAGGCAAACCTCTGAGCAAATCCTGCCAAGGAAACCCTGTCAGAGGGTCACCACCATAAATCGTTAACAACTTGAAGGCACACAATACACACACAGATACCCCCCCACACACATATATATGTATATACTGGGTGACCTTGGGTCAGTCACACTCTCTCAGCCTCAGATGGAGACAAAGGCAAACCAAAGAACAGCCAAAGAGCGCGAGCTCCCAACCCAAACCGGCCCCTACGGAACCCAGAAACCCAGTGAGGCTGAGAGAGCGTGACTTGGAAACCAAGGCCTACTCCCTGAGGGACCCCTACCTGGAGCCTCCGCCTTCGCCGCCTCCCGACCCCCTCGGCCACAGACGGACCACTTCCGGGTTGGTGACGTCACAGCTGCCCTCCAGGCCCCTCCTCCCCGAGCTCCCCATTGGCCACCTCCTCCCTGACAGACGTCCCACTCCTCTTTAAGGAAAGCGTCGGTTAAACTTGGCTTCCCTCAGTGGTTTCGGACTTCAACTCCCAGAAGCCCTAGCCGCCTTGGCCAGCAGTCAGGAATTCTGGGAGCTGGAGTCCAAAATATTTAGAGGACCCAAGTGGAGGAAATGAGTGGGTTAGGTGAAGGGTGACCAGATGTTCTAATAACCACAAAGGAGGACCAGGCACCGCCCAATGTAGGGCCTTCAAGAAACATGGAGGACACGACCAAATAAAAGCTATAAAACACTCAAATCAATACAAATTCCTGCTTCTTAGTCGTATAAGTGTATAATAAATGTCATTTATAAAGGTAAATTACCTATGCTTCTTAGCCACGCTCAAAATGGAGGACATTCTGGAATTCCTCCTGGACAGAAGGTTGTAATGGAGGGCGTGTCCTGGAAAAGGAGGACAGGCCTGGTCACCCTGGGCGCAGGCCGCTTCTCCTTCTGTCCAGGAGGAATTCCAGAATGTCCTCCATTCAGGATGATCAGGCGTCCTCCTTTTCCAGGACATGCCCTACATTTCAAGCTGTGCAGGAGGAATTCCCCAATGTCCTCCATTCATGGTGACCAAGCCTCCTCCTTTTCTAGGACAAGCCCTATATGTCCTCCATTCATAGTGACCAGATATCCTCCTTTTCCAGGACATGCCGTAAATTTCGAGCTTCTGTCCAGGAGGAATCCCCCAATGTCCTCCATTCATGGTGACCAAGCATCCTCCTTTTCTAGGACAGACCCTACATGTCCTCCATTCATGGCGACCAGGTGTCCTCCTTTTCCAGGGCATGCCCTACATTTCAAGCTTCTATCCAGGAGGAATTCGAATGTCCTTTTCCCCTTAATTTCAGCAGAAAGGACAAATGGAAGGAATAATTATCTGTATGGAAATTTTATTGTTGTAAGCCGCCCCAATTGCTCTGCAGAGGGGCAGGATAATAATAATAATAATAATAATAATAATAATAATAATAATAATAATAATAATAATAATTTAAATGTAGATTCAGTTGCTGGTAAAGTACAATTTTAAAGTATTTGTCTTGCTCAGAGCTCTAGAAGCCAAAAAGGTATTTTAACCAAGATGGTTCACCAGAAATATATGATTGTGTTGGACTATGACTCTGGAGACCAGGGTTCGATTCTCAGCTCAGCCATGAATCCCATTGGGTGACCCTGTCACACTCTCTCAGCCTCAGGGGATTTTCTTGGTATGAGTTGTTCAGAAAGGGCTTACCCTTGCCTTCCTCTCAGGCTGAGAGTGTGTGACTTATCCAAGGTCACCCAAGGGGTTTCATAGTCGAGCTGGGAATTGAACCCTGGTCTTCCTGCTCTGCCATGAAACCCACTGGGTGACCTTGGGCAAGTCACACTCTCTCAGCTTCAGGGGAAGGCAATGGCAAACCTCCTCTGAAGAAACTTTGCCAAGAAAACCCCATGATAGGGTTGCCTTAGGGTCGCCACAAATCAGAAATGACTTGAAGGCTAACAACAGCAGCAGCATGTAATAAAATACAGTATATATGCAAGTGTTTTTAGCTTTTATGTGGCCTTTATTTGTTTTTTTGAAATAATTTTTATTAATATTATTTCAAAACTTGTTAGATAAAAACAAAAACAAATTACATTTTTACAACAAACACATTCTTCTCACAAACAAATATAACAGTCATTCATACAATGTTTTGTCACTTCCTTATCTACAGCTTTTTGCTATGGTATAATTTTTTTCAAAACTTATAAATATAGACTATCTCCACACTGAAAATATAATAGTTTTTACCCTACATTTTTCCTCTTATGAACTG
Source organism: Phrynosoma blainvillii (assembly GCA_026167975.1). Classification (NCBI taxonomy): domain Eukaryota; kingdom Metazoa; phylum Chordata; class Lepidosauria; order Squamata; family Phrynosomatidae; genus Phrynosoma; species Phrynosoma blainvillii. The sequence continues at coordinate 159,427,379 of JANUYF010000002.1, read as the reverse complement.
CATACAGGTTGTGGTTGTGTGCCTTCAAGGCATCTCTGACTTATGGTGACCCTAAGATCATGAGGTTTTCTTGGCAAAATTTGTTCAGAGGAGGTTTGCCAGTGCCTTCCCCTGAGGCTGAGAGAGTGTGACTTCCCCAAGGTCACCCAGGGGGTTTCATGGCCAAGCCAGGATTTGAACCCTGGTTTTCAGAGTCATAGTCCAACGCTCAAACCATTACACCCCCCTGGCTCCAACCAGAGTACGTACCAAAGTACAATAACATCCCAAATCCACAAAACAGTGCTATCTTCAGTGGACCAACTGAAATGCATAATATACATGTTGCAAGCTTTCAAAGCTCCACTGGCTTCTTCATCAGGCAAAGGTGTTCAAAATCCACAGGTGAGGGGGCAATGACAATGTTAACCTACATTTTGTCAAGACGTTGTGGTTGTCCTCAGTTCAGATGGCATGGGACATTATTTATGCAAGCAGGGCCTTCCTTCTTCTGTGTTTTAAAATACATGGAAGTATAACACAGAATGCAACAATCCTTTTAGTACTCCATGTGATTTCAGAATTGTAGGCATTCCCAAGTAAGGACCTTTGCAGACTGCCAGAAATAGTGCACATTAAATTGAGGCACTGTCCTGGCTCAGTGCTAGGGAATCATGGGAACTGTAGTTTATTGTGGCACCAGAGCTCTCTGGCAGAGAAGGCTCAATGTCCCAGAAAAAAATACAATTCCCATGACTCCCTAGCACTGAGCCAGGGCAGTGCCTCAATTTAATGTGCACTATTTCTGGCAGTCTGCAAAGGCCCTAAGTAGTATTTACACTGCAATTAAAGCTACATACATATTGTTATTCCTGACAATTAATGAATCTGATGTGTCAATCTATTGGTTTATTATCCTTATTGGTACTCCCAGGTTCTCACTTAGAATCATAGAATCCTAGAGTTGAAAGAGACCCCAAGGGTCATCCAGTCCAACCCCCTGCCATGCAGGAACTCAAAATCAAAGTATCCCCAACAGACGGCCATCCAGCCTCTGCTTAAAGACCTCTAAAGGAGAATTGCTATATTGCAAAGCAGCTTTTAAGACAGGTGTGTGTGTGAGAGAGAGAGAGCACCTGGGAAATTACTTTTTAAAAAGAACTTTTACATTCAGCATGCAGCTTGCGACATCTCCTCCCACATTTTTTGCTAGGATGGGCATTGCATTTGTTTAAAAAGTGACTCATTACATTATTTGAATCATTTCATTGTTTTCTCCTACATTCATAAAAAAAATAAAATAAAAATAGGATTGATGAGAGTGGCATACTACGTGGAAAGCTCTGATCAAAATGCCTCTAACATGCTTAAGAAGTCTTTTAAAAGAAGTTCTTATTAGGTAACTCAAAAACAATGTTTCCCATCCATAACCTGTTTCGGGGTGTGTGTGTGTGTGTGTTTTTTAAAATGGCACGTCGTTATGCCCTCTTCCCCCAAAAATAAATGAATTAAAAAATAGAAAACCTACTACTTTGTAGCATGTTACATTTTGGTGTGGTGTGTGTACGTGTCCAGGTGTGTGCTCTGTGCATGCACCAAACACACATTTGGCATAATTCAGGAGCAGTGTTGCTAAACATGTGCTTCAAGTTTAAATCCTACATGTTTGGCTAAATTTAGCACTCCTGGGAAATAATCCAACTAAACACTTCTCTTTCCACCTCCAGAATGGTAGCCCATGTTACTCTGTTGCACCAAAACCAGTGTTGTGAAAGGCTATATGGGGTAGGCAACCTTTCCCCTTTAAGGGCCGAGGGACTTCAGCTCCCAGAAGCCTCAGCCATGTTGGCCAATAGTCCCATGTTGGCCAATAGCTCTTGGGATTCTGGGAGCTGAAGTCCCTCGGCCCTTAAAGGGGAAAAGTTGCCTACCCTTGGGCTAGCAAATACACTATGCCATGAATTGTCTAAAATCATAGGATCATAAGGTTCGAAGGCACTTCGTGACCCATCTACTCCAACTCCGTGCTCAGTTCAGGATCTCCAAGTCAACCATACCCAGCAGGTAGCTGTCCAGCCTCTTTCTGAAGACATCCAGAGAAGGAGACCCCCATCACCACTGTAGGTATGATGACCGCTATGGAGAAGCACTGGCAGATGGGAATGTTCAGAGCAACCAGGAGAAAGGATTTTAAAATAACAAAAGAAGTCCAGTATTATAGGAGGAGTGTGTTATGTGGGAAGCAAGTCAGTGAGGGAACCTGAACATAGTAAATTTGTAACAACTGAAGATGTATATATACACTAATCCTGTGTTGGCGAACCTGTGAAGCCATCTCTGAGGGCACGTGGTGGCCACAGCAAGTAGGGGTAGGGCAGGGCACACACGCTTAGCTTGGTTTGCCTCGGGAGAGCCAGGCCGCAGCAAGGACGGCTGGGAAGGTGCGTGTGGTCAGCCCGGCTCCTTGCTGCGGCCTGGTTCTCCCATGAAAAACTGAGCTGAGACAATGAGGAGCCATATGCGTGGTCCTTCTGGGTGGAAGTCCCACTCCTTCCAGGTGGATGTTTTGTCCCTTCTGGCCAGAAGGCCTGCACCTTGCTATGGGATTCTGGGAGTGTAGTTTGGTGAGGTGTAATGAGGTCATCAGGCTGGCTCTCTTTGTTGTTGTGTGCCTCCAAGTCATTTCCAACTTATGGCGACCTTAAGGCAAACCTATCATGGGGTTTTCTTGGCAAGATTTCTTCAGAGGAGATTTGCCATTGTCTTCTGAGGCTGAGAGAGTGTGACTTGCCCAAGGTGTCCCAGTGGGTTTCATGGCCGAGCTGGGATTCAAGCCCTGGTCTCCAGAGTCACATGTTCAAACCACTGGCTCTCTTTGTTCTTGTTATTGTGCTGTGCCTTCTGTGCTTTACTATGGTTGCTGTTGTTGTTGCATGCCTCCAAGTCGTTTCCAGCTTATGGCCCAGAGCACCCTCCCTCCCTTCCGAATGCTGGATCCTGGCGACCCTAAGGTGAAACGATCATGGGGCACGCTTCATCAGAGGGGGATTTCCATTGCCATCCTCTGAATCTGAGAGAGCATGACTTGGATGTGGGGCTGTACAGACAGCCCCTAAGGGGCGGCTCTGTGCTGCCCCTGGGAATGCCGGATTAGGGCCACGGCAACCACATGATGCAGCCCTGATCCGGCAATTTGCCACTCCAAAAAGAGCTGGCAAATGCCGCTCCTTTTTGGAGCGGCAAAAATCCGCCATTGCCACCATGGCGGTGGCTTTTCTGTGCTCCTTTGGCGCAGTGTGTCTGTATGCTGAGCCAAGGGAGTGCCCTGACACTGCCCGCCGTGCAGTGGAGCAAACAGCGTGACAGCAGCATCGGGGCAGAGTCGGGGCAGCCAGCATGCTGTTGCCACAACCCGACTCCATCCCCAGGCCGGCTCTTTTGGCTGGTCTGTACAGGGCATATGTGGTACCTTCAAGTCATTTCCGACATATGGCAATCCTAAGGTGAAACTACCATGGATTTCTCTTGGCAAGTTTAGTCAGAGGGGTGTTTGTTAGCCTGAGGCTGAGAGAGTGTGCCTTAGGTTTTCCCCCCTTTAAGTTCTACCCATGGGAAGCTAGAAGTCCCGCCCCCAGAAGTCCTGCCCCTCCAGAAGTCTAGCCTACGAATGTCCCCCCCCCAAAAAAAAAAGTCCTGCCCTCGGCACACAGTGACACCTGGTGCGGGAATGCCACTGAGTTCGGGCACTTGGTCTCTAAAAGGTTTGCCACCACTGCATTAATCCCTCCACATTCTCTGGTGTTAGGGGCACAAAGGCCCCACAAATGTGGAAAAACTGTAAATAACAAAAAAACTCTATGTTTTTACCTGATAGAACACCTCTCTAGGAATCTCTAGGTCCTCCAGTGCAACTCTGTGGTCAGCATCTGCCAGACACTGACCATTGAATTATGTTGGAGGAGCTACAAATGCCTAGTGAAGTGTTCGCTCTAGGAATCTCTAGGTCCTTCAGTGCGACTTTTGGTTAAAGTTGACCACAGAGTTCCACTGGAGGACCTAGATCAGAGACTGGCAACCTACGGCCTGGGGGCCAGTTAAGGCCCCGGGCCCCAGACTTACTGGCCCAGGCCGAAGGTTGCCGCCGTTGCCGCTGCCGCGCCCCGCCGACGGAGCGCGTTTTTGCCACTCTGCGGCTGTGCTCGCTGCAATCGCCATTTTGGAAAACAAATTTTTGGCCGCGATGCGTTTGCGCATGCGCAGTACACTTGCGCATGCGCAAACGCATCACGGCCGCGATTTGGACTTCCAAAATGGTGGCTGTGACATGCGACGTAGTGGCTGCGGCTGCGCGCACCACGCCGGCGGCCGCGGCCACAGCGGATTACGTGCAGTGGAGGAGGGTGCACGCATGTGCATGAGCGCGCGCACGCCGCCATTCCCCCCCCCCCCTCGGCCCAGCCGAGACCGGCCCAGGTCTCAAAAAGGTTGCCTGCTCCAGGGAGAACATACTAATAAAGTGGAGGGACAAGTATATACTGTAACAAGGTACCAAGAAAGATACTATCAAGAAAGATACTATCTTGGATACAACTACCAAGAAAGATACTATCATAAGTTCTGCATGGAAATAAAAGTTATTTTCTTCTTGTTCACAAAGGAGCAGCCTGAAGTGATTTATGTATTATATCAAAACACACTACCAAGAATATTAAAACAATTTAATAGCAGAAACACTTAAGTCAGTGAGAGGACCAAGGGTTAGAAAGATAGTTCTAAGGGACAAGAAGCCTCAAACCAGGGGTAGGCAACCTAAGGCCCGGGGGCCGGATGCAGCCCCCCGAGACCTTTGGACCGGCCCCAGGCTGGTCCTGCTGCCGCTGCCGCCACCCTCCATGATGATATTGATTATTGTTGTTATTACTTGTTCTTGAGGTTTTCTTGGCAAAATCTCCACAGGGGTTTTGCCATGGCTTTTCTGGGGCTGAGAGAGTGTGCATGCATATATTTTTAATTTTTAATTTTTTTTTTTAAAAAAAATTATTTATTTATTTATTTATTTATTTATTTATTTTTGGTGCTTCGGCCCCCCAATTGTCTGAGGGACAGCAACCCGGCCCCCGGCTCAAAAAGGTTGCCTACCCCTGCCTCAAACTATTTAGGTTAAGAAAGGAGAAGAATCCTGTGGAACCTAGTGGTCACAATATATTTTAGGATCTGAAAGACCCAGTGTGGTGGGATCCAAGAGGCACAGTGTGAGGGGATCTGAAAGATCCAGAGTGAGAGATCTGGCTTCCACAACTGCAGCTCTATCTGACTCAATAACCAGGCTTCATGGATGAACCAAAAAATATTTGAAGTTGAAGGCTTTCACGGCCGGCATCCAAAGGTTTTTGTGGGTTTTTGGGGCTGTGAGGCCGTGTTCTAGAAGAATGTATTCCTGACGTTTCACCTGCATCTGTGGCTGGCATCTTCAGAGAATGAAGATGCCGTCTCTGAAGAGGCCAGCCACAGATGCAGGTGAAACGTCAGGAAGACATTCTTCAAGAACACAGCCTCACAGCCCAAAAAACCCACAAAAACCTATATAAAAATATTTATTGAGAGGTTCAGCAAGGTAGACAAGTGTTTGTCAGAATTGGCTTCACAGACATAAATACAAACATATAACCCCTTCACACTTAAACCCCCCTTCCCTGCCCATTCCCTCTTCCTTCTCATTCCTTTCCCAGGAGAGCAACCTTGAGGCTCTGTCAACATCCCTGCCTCTCTCCTTCTCTGCCTCCCATTCCCAGCAACAAACCTGAAACCATTTCAACAACAATAACAACAAATTCCTCAGTTGTTCCTCATCACTATCCAATACCATCTATAACCCAAACTATCCTAACCAATAACCTCTGATAGGGGACCTCAAAGAGACCCTGACAAGAGGCAATTAGTTGCATTGCCAAACCAGTCTTAGGAGCTTATCGCACACCCAAAAGAGGCGTCTTACCTCTTCTGGGTTCAGTCCTCGATTCGGGATACACCTGGATGTTATCACACACAATTCGCCAACAATTCTGCCACGATGCCACCTGCATCCAGCCCGGATTCAAGGAGCACTCAGACAGCCAATTTTTAAAGTTGGAAAACTTCCATTTTCGAAAAAGTGCCGGCTGAGCATGTCTTCGACCCAGGTTGTATGGAGCCAGTGGCATCACAGCAGAATCAGCGGTGAATTATGTGTGATAACATCCGGGTGTATCACGGATTGAGGATTGAACCCGGAAGAGGTAAGATGCCTCTTTTGGGTGTGCGATAAGCTCCTTACTGTCAAGAAGTTCCTTTTGATGTCCAATCCAAATCTACTCTCCTGTAACTTCAGACCATAGACCTGGTCCTACCCTCTGGGACAGCAGAGAACAGGCCTGCTCCCATCTTCTTGGGTCCCAGGATTGGGAGAAAAGAGGGGTACACATCAGTGTAATAAATAATAATCTTCAGGCCTCTGCAGATGGGTGGCGCAGAGCCACCCCAGGAAGACCATGCCACGGCCCCAATCCTCCCTTTTGCTGGCCCGAAAAGAGCCGCAAAATGCCGCTCCTTTTAGGGGCGACAAAAGGCTATCCTAAGAGCCGGTGCTGCGGCTCTTCCTTGCCCTTTTGGCGTAGCATGTTTAAACGCTGCGCCGGGAAGGAGTCCTGATACCACATGCCGTGCATAACCGTGTGCAGCGTCAGGACAGCGTTGCCGTGGGGTTGAGGTGGCTGGCGTGAGGCTGCCCCACCCCATCTCTGCCTCCAGCCCAGCCCTTTGGGCCAGTCTGCAGAGGCCCTATATCTCTTATCATCCTCATTGTCCTTCTGTAAGCCTGCTCCAACTTGTCTATATTCTTCTTAAAATAAGAATGGAATGCACTACTTCAGTGGAGGCCTGCTCAGTGCAGTTCAATACAGTGCAATTGAATGCAATACTCCAGAGGAGACCTGATCATCATAATCTTCTTCTTCTTCTTCTTCTTCTTTGCCTTTTTTGAAGAAAGGGGCAATGGGACTATTACTTTCCTGAACTTGGGATTTTATCACATGACACCCATTCTTGCCCTGATCACATTAATGTGCATACATACCAGATTGGGAGCATTATTATGCAGACCTACTGCACTTCCCTTCATTCATATGGCTGGGCTGTTGCTGGTCCTGCATGCTCTCTTCCATCCTTGTCCCTAATCCTCCCTCCCTGACCTATGTCCTATCCAGCATGTCTTTCCTTTGTGTGTGTTTCGCCTTTTTAAACACAATTCAGAAGTTGTGCTAATGCATTTTAACACAAAAAAAGCAAAACAAAACAAAACAAAAACACTGGCTGTTTTAGAATAGCAAGAGTAGGGGGAGATGAAAGGAGGAGATAATGGCACAATGTGATCCCACAATCCCAATAACTGTCATTGGATAATTTACCGCACCTGTGGACTTGCACTATACCAGCACAATTGGGAGTTTATTGATGGGTTTTCCCCATCAATGTCAAGGTGCGGGCTATTGGGGGACAAAGCAGTGACAAGAGGGAGACGGTGTCATGAGACATGTAATACTTCTGAGTCCCATATCCCCCATCCTATACCTGTGCATTTGGTTTTTGTAATCTAAATGCAGAATTTTGCATCCGTTTCTATTGAATTTTGTCTGCCTAATTTTCTAGTTTGTCTTGGTCCTTTTGAAAAATAGGTTTATTTCTCAATGTGTTAGCCATCCCTCCCAGTTTTGTATTATCTGAAATAAGGACTGCCTCCCCACCATCATCTAAGGGCCGATACAGACAGCCCAAAAGGGTTGGTACACAACCACCCCTGGGAGTGGCAGATCGGGGCTGCAGCAACCACACACCGCGTCCCCGATCCTCCTTTTTGCTTCCCCAAAAAGAGCGGGCAATTTCAGCCACGGCGGTGCCATTTCAGCCATGGTGGCGGCACATGCTGTGTCAAGAGGGCGTCCTGACGTCGCATACCATGCGAATGGGCACGCAGTGCCAGGACAGGATCGGGGGGCGGCATGCAGCTGCCCTGCCCCAACTCCATCCCCAGGCTGGCCCTTTGTGCCAGTCTGCAAAACCCCTAAGTCACTGATAAAAATCTTGAAGAGTCCTAGGACAGACGCACTCCACTTGAGACCTCCACATGGTGCCAGTTTGAAGTGCAGATGATGATGATGATGACTCTTTGAACACAGTTTTCCAACCATCTGACAGTGTTCCTATCTGTTCCAAATTTAATGAATGAATTTGCTAATCAAATGGGGGACCTTATCAAATGCTTTGCTGAAATTCAGATAAATGACATGCACAGCATTCCCACCATCTACTAAACTAGTGATGTGATTTTAAAAAAAAAGATATAAGATTAGTTTAGCAGGATTTGCTCCTGACAAACCTATGCTGGCTCCTACTGACCACTGCATTGTCCTCAATAAAAAAAACTTCCAGACAGATTCCTGTATAATTTGTTCCAATATTTTTCCTGGTATTGAGGTCAGGCTGACTACTCTTTAGTTTCCTTGATCATCATCACCTCTTCCTCCTCCTCCTCCTCCTCCTCCTTCTTTTTGAAGAGAGGGATAATGTTTGCTGTTCTCCAGTCTTATGGCACCTCACCCATTATCCAAATTTTATTTTAAAAAATGATGCAAGTGGTTCAGAGAGTACATCAGGAAGTTCCTTCAATCCTCTGGGATGCAGCCCTGCCAGATGAACTCATTTAGGTTAGCTATTGTGATTTCTGACTAATTCCCTATCAATCTTGAATTGCAAACTAGATTCCTTGCCAAGGTCTCTGCTGATTCATGGAAACACACTGTTCTTTGGTGGGTGGGGGGCAAAATATGTATTGAATAGCTTGACTTTTCATTATGGTCTGTTAGCAATTTATCATCTTGACTAAACACACCCCATTTATTTAAGTTATTTATTTATGTCATTTCTATGCCACCTTTCTCCCTGAAAGGGACCCAAGGTAGCTCACAAATAAAATCATTTAAAATGTTTTACAACAAAAAATTTAAAACAATTAAAACCAATTAGCTAAAAAGAGTATAAATGACATAAAACATGCACATGTTTAAGAACATATCTAAAGCACACACCCTGTATAAAAGCCTCCCTGACATGATTATATATTCAAAGCCTTCTTGAATAAAAATGTCTTTGCCAATTGGCGAAACGAAAGCAGGAAGGGGGCCAGTTTCAAATGTTGGGAGCAGCCACCAAGAAGGCTCTCTCTTGTATCTTCACCAAGTGAGCCTGTGGACGTTATCACACGTGGGTCTCAAAGCAGCAAGAAAGCGGTATGGAATCAATCCAGAACTATACCGGTATAGACCCCACAAGACGGAAATGGCTATCAGACGCAACTAGCATCATTGCGCAATTAACGAAACCGCGATAGATGCGCTCCTGGGAACCGTATCTGCCGTTCACACACAAGTGAGAAGATCCCTTCAAGAACCCAGCAAGGATGTTCTTGCTGCCCGATCAAAACAGGAAGTACACGTCATAAGATGCTTCCTCACAGATCCATGGGAAATAGCGCAGGGAACCATGGGTCATGTCGGGGAAATGCTCCACGATACGTATCTCGTGATCAGACATACGGCGAAAGTGGTATTATTCCGGTATCATTCTGGTCGCACAATTGTAATTCCCCAAGAAACCGGCATTCAAAACAACGGGGATGATGCCGCATTGGGACGGGGTTGGGACGGGGTTCTGTGCGACGTCGTGCGAACACACGGGGGAAAAAACCGCAATAGGACGGGATTGGGTGTGGATTCTTTCTGCTTTAGGCCCCGTGTGATAACGTCCAGTGATGGTGGTGGGACCAAGAGAAAGCCTTCCTCAGTAGATCTTAGGACCCTTGCAGGTTCATATGGGGAGATACAGTCTTTCAGATGGTCTGGAACAGGGGTAGGCAACCTAAGACCCGGTGGCCGGATGCGGCCCCCCAAGGCCTTTGGACTGGCCTCAGGCCAGTCCTGCCACCGCCGCCACCGCCCCCCGCCGCCGCCGCCACCCACCATGATGATATTGATTATTGTTGTTATTACTTGTTCTTGGGATTTTCTTGGCAAAATCTCCACAGGGGTTTTGCCATGGCTTTTCTGGGGCTGAGAGAGTGTGCATGCATATTTTTTTAATTGTTTAATTTTTTTTAAAAAAAATATTTATTTATCTAACTATCTATTTATTTATTTATTTATTTATTTATTGTGCTTCGCCCCCCCCCCCAATTGTCTGAGGGACAGCAACCCGGCCCCCAGCTCAAAAAGGTTGCCTACCCCTGCTCTGAAACTAAGCCATGTAGGGCTTTATAGGCCATGACCAGCACTTTGAATTATACCTGGAAATTAACCGGTGAAGCTGTTTCGACAAGGGAGTTATATGCTCCCTATAACTGGCCCCAGTCAGCATTTTGGCCACTGCATTTTGGACCCATTGAAGTTTCCAAATAGTTTCTAAAGGCAGACTCACATAGAGTGCATTACAGTAGCATTTTGGACCCGCTGAAGTTTCTGAACAATTTCCAAAGGCAGGCCCACATAACGTACATTACACCCCCCTGTCTTCTTGGTCATTTTCTTGCCTTGACTGTATCTGAAAACCTCATTTTTTGTTGCGCCTTCCTTGCCTAGCCAGCTCATTAAAGTCATTAAGAGTTTTAGCTTTCCTTAGACTACTTCTGAAAGCTTGGGCTACACTTCTGTACGATTCGTCCTTCCTTCCACTCTTTATACATACTCTTTTTTTCTTTTCACTTCATCCTCGAGCTTGCTGTGCAGCCTCACCAACAAGAGCAAAAGACAAAAAAGCAAAGTTAGATATGTCAGTATGTGTGTCAGATTATTATGCAGACCACGAATTATTACATACCCCATCAAATGAATATGAGATGACCCAATTCAGTAAGGAGAAGAGTCACTCATAATGGTTGTAATTGTACTACTAAGTACTAATCCCTGAGGATGAATTGACAGATTCGTAGCAGAAACAATGATGCAAGTAAACAACAAAAGCAAGACAATTACTTTCTGTGGTGAGTTAACTACTCCCAGTCCCTACTGACTCTAATGTCAAGATCCAATGGGACACTTCCACGTCCATTGGTATACTTTTGTATCTAACACCAGTGGAACTGAGCATCCTTCCTGCATTTCTTAGCCCCACAGAGCAGATTTTTAGCTCCATAGGAGGGAAGGAGACTTGCTTTTTCTGTTAGAAACAGTGGGATCCAACAGAAGTGCACCACTGGATCATAGTCTAAAGGCCTAAGCAGACTGCCAGAAATAGTGCACTTTAAATTGAGGCACTGCCCTGGCTCAGTGCTAGGGAATCATGGGAACTGTATTTTTTTCTGGGACATTGAGCCTTCTCTGTCAGAGAGCTCTGGTGCCACAATAAATTACAGTTCCCATGATTCCCTAGCACTGAGCCAGGGCAGTGCCTCAATTTAATGTGCACTATTTCTGGCAGTCTGCTTAGGCCCTAAATTTCAGTGTCACATTTGCTAATGAACTCTGATTCAGTGGCTTCACTCTGGAAATTGTCCTTCAAAGAAAACTGAAATATTCCCCACCATCCCTGCTAGGCATTTGAGTGTTATCATAACATCTTCCTTACCCTGTACGGGTGCTAAAATGGACTTCTCCTAGTTATTCCATAACTCAATAACTCTTCAGGTAGGTTCCCTGTGAAACTGGTAATTTTGAAAAGAACATTTGGAATGGAAAATCCCATCATACAGCCATACATAAAGCACATTTAGAATGTGGGACCTTTCCAGGAGGCTACACTTGACTACTTTTTAATTAACAGTTTAGAAAGAGGTGCCATGCACAACTTGTCAAGGTGAATAGCTGTTTGATAGTGGGCCTCAGAGGTGTGATTGGGAACTGAACTTTACTATTGCTGTGTGTTTAAGTTCTGCCATGTGTTCTTAAATAATTTCTTAAGCTAGAATATTGTGAATGCTATGCAGCACTTTATGTGATGCTAAAGGCACCATCTGGCATTGGAGAATTGCTGTGGTTGTCTCAGTTCTCAAGCAAGGAGACATTCCTAGCTCTGGACAAGGAGAAAGTTTGATATTCTGGCCGTCTATTGCCACCTATTCCCAGCAGCCATGAGGTCTCCCAGACTCATTGTTAAGATGTTCACACTTGTGCAACATCAGTGTACTAAAAAGCCAGAAGCAAGGGATGGAGACTAGGGAGAGAGAGAGTGGGTTCATGCACTTGGACCCATTGTGCAGTTTGGAGGAAAGTAAGGAACGGAGCACCATTTTTGTGACTGTAAACCTTTCCACTGTACAAGTCCTGACAGCAGTGTTGCGGGTCTTAGGAGAAAATTTCCCAAGGGCTGGCAATGAGCATTGCACAAGGCCCAGCAAGTGGGCTTGGAAGAATTCCCCACATATCATGCATCTTGTAAGTAAGGTAATGTGGGATGCAATACCTTGCCGTGATGGCGGAAACAGCTGCAGGTACTGGATATATTTTGTTGCAAGGAGCTTTGATGTGGTGGTGGAAGGGTTCTGCTCTGGGATGCCAAATTACTTGGTTAGCCAGGTTTTACCCAAATTTTCCCTTTATACAAATTGCCCTCACGCCACAATCAATTGTCCTAAAAGAAGTAATGTGCCCCCAATCATTGCCTGACCTACCTCACAAGCACCCATCCCCTGTGACATTACAAGGGCCCACCCCAGAAACACCCCAGAATAACAAGAAACTACGGAGGGTTGCAGACTGCCAGAAATAGTGCAAATTGAGTCCACTTTTAGGGTTAGGGTTAGTGCTAGGGAATCATGGAAATTGTTTTTTTTTCTGAGACATTGAGCCTTCTCTGTCAGAGAGCTCTGGTGCCACAATAAACTACAGTTCCCATGATCCCCTAACCCTAACCCTAAAAGTGGACTCAATTTGCACTATTTCTGGCAGTCTGCAACCCCCCTACCCCACCCTCACCCCAGTTTCACATTTTGGTGGTGAAATCTCAGAGAATGGGATGATCTTGACCTGGCAGCCCTATGTGACAATGCCATATTTGAATCCCTACTCAGCTATGAACTCACAGGTTTACCTCGAGCATCATCCTGATGCACAAATTACTTGGTGGCTAGAATGAGGTAATCCCATGTAAAAATATAGGGGAAAAATGCAGGATACTAATATGATAGATGGGACTTGCCATGCAAGAGGTGAAACAACTTGCTTCAAGGAGTACCATAAATTGAGACTTTTTCATGTACAGTGGTCCTTGGTATCTGCTGGGGTTTGGTTCCAGGACCCCCTATGGGTACCAAAATCCATGGATGCTCAAGTCCCATTAAATACAGTGGTGTAGTGAAATTGTGTCCCTTATATAAAATGGCAAAATCAAGATTTGCATTTTGCAATTTATATATTTTAAAAATATTTTCAAGCTGTAAATGCTTGAATCCATGGATACAAAAATCCATGGATACAGAGGGCCACCTTTATTAGGTCTAGAGGAGATATCATTTGGGCTCCACTTCAGACAGCAAAACCACTATGGATAAACCAGTAGTATCAGGCAATGTTGCTGTTCCTTATAAGAACAGTTTATTTTGACTGCAAGTAAAACACAGGTAGGTGTACAAAAAGGTTCTTTCAGCAGTTCTAAAAATCAGAAACTTTGTGATATTTTGAGGGACACATCAGCAGCTGGATTTTTTGGACTCTTCCAGATGGAGCAAATGTATTGTGGGGTTGCAGTATTTGTTGTAATTCTTTGGTTGGTTGGTTGGTTGGTTGGTTTTAAAATCCAAACAACATTTCCATTGTCCCAGACTATTTTCTAGCAATTCCCAGTACCAATGGCAACATTCTATTCTCACCCTTTAATGGTTTCTTTTTAATTCTGAGACATAGCAGAGCAATATGTTCCCTTCTTTTCTCCAGCTTTCTTTTCTTTTCTTTATATTATTGTTATAGCACTATAGCATTGTCTCTTAAAAACGTTTTTTTAACGGGGAAAAATCAGAGAGGAGAAAAATTGTCCTTCAGATCATAGGATCAATGAACCATGTTCCGGTTTAAAAAATATTTGAAAGACTCCAAGTGCAGATTCAAGAAATCACTACAAAAAACAGCCCCCAAAAGAATGGAATGAGTGGACACAGGTGACAACATCTGGCAAAAGGCAGCAAAACCTTTTCATGAGAACTCATTATTATTTAGACCAGCACTTGTACTGTAATACTGCCATGTGGCTTTTTAATGGCATTAGCATATTGCCCTGATTTCATATAAGGCAGAGGTGGGAATTACAGGGCCCTTCAGATGCTCTTAACAGACGTAGGGCTGATGCAGACCGGCCTAAAGGGCCAGCCTAGGGGTGGTGTTGGGGCAGGGCAATCGCACGCCAGGGCAACTGTACGCCAGTCGCCCCGACTATACCCTGATTCCACCCCAACACCGTGCACCTATCCGCACGGTGGGTGGCATCAGGGCACCCTCTTGGTGCAGCGCGTGCACACACGCTACACCAAAAGGGCGCCAAAGAGCCGTGGCGGCAGCTCAAAGGGACTTGGAGTCTTCCAAATATTTGCTGCTCTTTTGGGGGTGGCAAAAAGGAGGATCGGGACCGTGGTGTGTGGTTGCCGCGGCCCCAATCTGCCACTCCCAAGGGCGGGCCAGAGTTGCCACAAATGGGCCATCTGCATCGGCCCCTAGGCAACACAATAATAGTTCAACAACATTTGGAGGACCACATGATTTCCACCCCAGATATTAGGGATGGACTCTGCCTTGTCCAGGGAAGGTAGCTACACTGTTTTTTTTCACACAATCCCTAATACAAGGATTCCCAACCTGTGCTCCAAGGAGTCCTTAGGGCTCCATGGGCACTTTCCAGGTGCTCCACGGCCACTCCAGGAAAATGAAAGAAATGAAAATTGAATGAAATCAAAGAATAAGAATACATTCTTATATATACTCCTAAACACCATTAACTTGTAAGACATAGGGTTGATGTCTAAGGGGCTCCGCCATAGAAATAAGGGCTCTGCGGATCAAAGAGGTTGAGAAACCCTGCCCTAATATAAACTGTTGACTTTTAAAAGCCCCACTAGATGATGGTGGTGGTGGTGATTTCTGCCCTTTTCTCAGACTGGGACTCAAAGTGGCTTACAATGATTAAAAATGTATATATTAAAAAGTCACAAGATGCAAAAGTTAAAACACACTTAAACAATCAGAAAAAAAATGAAAGCCAAGTAAAAACATAGATTATTAAAACACACACATCCCACCAGCACAACAATTAACAGTATCCAGCACACTGTACAAGATGGGCCTTATATCATCACTCCTCAAACGCCTGTTGGAATAGAAAAGTCTTTGCTTGGCTGCAAAAAGAAAGTAGGAAGGGTGCCAGTCTAACTTCTCTGGGAAGAGAGTTCCAGAGCAGTGGGGGCAACCACTGCAAAGACCCCGTCTCCATCAGATCTACCTGGAAAGGGGGTAGAATACAAAGGCCTCCCCAGCAGATCTCAAAATATAGGCTGATTTGTAAAGGAGAATACCATCCTTCAGATAACCTACAACTGAGTCATGTAGGGCTTTAAAGGTCATAAAGGCTTTAACGCATGTCCAGAAGAGGGCAACCAAAATGATGACAAAGTCTAGAAATCAAAAAGCCCTATGAGGAGCAGCTGAAGGACGTGAGTATGTTCAGCTTGGAGAAGAGAAGATCAACAGGGGACATGATGGCCCTATTTAAATATTTGAAGGGGTGTCATATTGAAGATAGAACAAGCTTGTTTTCTGCTGCTCCAGAGAACAGGAGTTGGAGCAATGGATACAAGCTACAGAAAAAGAAATTCCAGCTCAACATTAGGAGGAACATTTTGACAGTGAGAGCTGTTCGATAGTGGATCACACTCCCTCGGAGGTTGGTGGAGTCTCCTTCTTTGAAGGTCTTTAAACAGAGGCTGGATGGCCACCTGTTGGGGAGGCTTTGATTGAGAGTTCCTGCATGGTAGAAGGGGGTTGGCCATAAACTCTATGATTTTATGATTCTATAAGCAGTATGTTGAATTGTGCCCAGAAATGTACCAGTAGCCAGTGGAGCTATTACAACAAGGGAGTTGCATGTTCCCTGTAGCCAGCTCCAGTTAGCAATATAGCTGCAAACACTCTTCAAAGGCAGCTCCATGTAAAGCCCATTTCAACAATCTAACTGGGATGTAGCTACAGCATGTGTCTCCAAGGGCAGTTCGGGCCTCTCAAGGCCTCGCAAACGCCTCGCAAACGCATTCCTGCCCACCGCTGAAACTTGAGCTTCCAGGGTCAGAGTTGAATCCAGGAGCAAACCCATGTATAACTACTTTCATAAGCCCCAGTATTTTATAGAAACACCTAACTTGTTTCTTCCTCTGCTGCAGAGGGGCTCTGCTTATACTTCTGTTACATCAAAATCCCATCACCATCCCACAAATCCTAATACTTCAGGGCATGTGAAATATGTTCTGTATGGGAGAGTCATTGTATATAGGTGATCGGGGTGATCAAAAGCAGTTTGGCACTGGCTTAGCGCTGAGACACTACTAGCCTCCACAGCTCTCCAGAAGCAACACATTGTTTATTTTTTATGTGTTTGGAGGCACTGATCCACACCAAGGGCCTCCCCCACCATTCTATGTGGATGCACCATTGCAATTCAAGCCTTTGTATGTCAAGAGACACTTGTCCTCCCTGAGGGGCCAGACACCCTGAGCACAAACCCAGCCCTAGCTTGCGCTCCTGCATTCTTCCCACTAGCCTGCTTCTCCAGCTGCCTTCATCTCTGGTTTTATCTCTCTATCGATCCACGACTCTCACATTCTCTGACACGCTTGCTGCTTTTCATTAGTCAGATAAAGCCAGGCAGCCTCATTGTCCATTTCAGCCTGTCTCTGCCCTTCTCTCTGGAGTGGCTGCCTCCTCCCTGCCTGCCTGCTCCTTGCGGCAGTCTTCACCAGAGCCTCCTTTTCTTCTCTTTTGGGAGCCTGCATCCCCTTAGTTCCTCCTCAGCCCCTACTCCCTGCCTCCATAGCAGCTCGAGATGACTTCTGCAGCACCACACCATATTTTTCCTCTTGCAATCATCAACACAATGTTCTAGTTCATTCTGTAAACACTGAAAGAAGATGAAGGAGGGCCTCTCCAATCTCCCCCCTCCAAAAAAAAGCATGCTGATTTGTGGTGGGCAGGCTAGTCCAGTCTCATCACTCAAGTGGCCATTACACCCTGTGCTTGTTGTTGTTGCTGTGTCCCTCCAAGTCATTTTTTAATGATGG
Source organism: Phrynosoma blainvillii (assembly GCA_026167975.1). NCBI lineage: Eukaryota > Metazoa > Chordata > Lepidosauria > Squamata > Phrynosomatidae > Phrynosoma > Phrynosoma blainvillii. The sequence continues at coordinate 159,410,068 of JANUYF010000002.1, read as the reverse complement.
CAGCCCTAAGGCAACCCTGTCATACAGGTGTACTGTAAAGAGGAAATGTTCTATTTTTGAAAAGATAGTAACAGGTTTTTGGGTGGTCAGAATCAAGTGTCATATTTCAGCATGCACAACACAGGCAATCTGAACGGCTGCACTATCTGGGTAGAGAATTACATTTTCTATGGTATTATTAAGTAATTAAAGGGGGGTTGCCATTGCCATCCTCTGAGGCAGAGAAAGTGTGACTTGCCCAGTGGGGTTTTACACTCAAGCAGGGATTTGAAGCCTGGTTTTCAGAGTCTGTTGATTGCATGATCGCAGGTTGGCAGTTTGAGGCCCGAGTGCTGCATGATGGGATGAGCTCCTATCACTAGTCCCAGCTTCTGCCAACCTAGCAGTTCAAAAGCATGCAAATGCAAGTAGGTAAATAGGTACCACTTCAGTGGGAAGGTACACTGTGTTCTGTGCAATCATGCTGGCCACATGAACACAGAGTAGTCTCTGACAACGCTGGCTCTTTGGCTTAGTAACAGAGATGAGCACCGTCCCCTACGGTCGGACACGACTTGACAACCTTGTCAACGGGGAATACCTTTATCTTTACAATATTGTGATGCTCCCAAATACTCCTAGTAGCAAAGCAGAAAACACTGACTTTAGCAACACTGACAGCCACTTCTAGTGCTACCTGCCCTGGAGTGTCAGCCATCAGCTACTGATCACATCATCACTGCCAGTGCTGCCCCATGAAGAACCCTTGCAGGGAAGGCACAAATCCAGGCACAGAAGTTACTAGAACACCATCAGGATTCCCCCAGGAACATCAGCCATGATCCTCAGGTAGGACAAGTCCTTTCCCCACTCTCTATTTTAATTCTCCATTTTGATGCCTCATTTGCCAGAATAACTTGGTTGGCTTTGGACACCGTGCACTATGAATTCGGTGCCTGGGGGCAGTCATCATTTGCTGCTCTGTTTTAGGCACAAGATGTCTTGGAAGTTTATCGCATTCCATTTTTTTGCCCGATCTGGCCGTGAGCTAGGGATGCACATGAATGAGAGGAAACAGATTTTATCACACTCGAAATAGTCGGCAAGCCATCACCATGGCATCACCTGACCACCATCCATCCCCAAGCTGCATTGAGCCAGCCGATTTTTGCTCAGCTGTAAAGCTTCCGTCCTTGGAAAAATCGGTTTCAAGTGCGACACAATCCGTTTCCCCTTGTTCATGCGCATCCCAAGCTCATGACCAGATTGGGCAAAAAAGGGAATGCAATAAACTCCTAGGGCTCAGCTGCTTTGTTAGCATCCCAGATTCTCTGCCTAAAGCAGCCATCTCACATGGCTTTGTCACAGGGCTGCTTCTGAACCTCTTCTTAAAACTAAAGACCAATGTAACAGAAAACTGAGCTCACAAAGATTTTTCTTTTCTCAGCTGCCGTAGAAGACTGAGTTCCTCATACTTTAAAAGGAAAAGAAATAAAAGAGGAATGGAATTGTCTTCAAAATAGATGAGGTTAGAGAATGGAAGATGAATTAATGTTTTGTGCTTTTTCTTTTTGATAAAGAAGAAACAAGGTATAGGAGAAATATATTATATAAACAAACAATTGAGGAAATCACACGTAAGGAAGTTGCAATAAGATTAAAAACTATAAAAGATCAAGAAGAATGAAATCCCAAATCTTTAAAGTTAAACAAATAGTACAGATTGGTGTAAAAACACAAAAAGGGAATGTTTGTTTATGGTTTATGTGATGTTTATTGTGTAGAGCATAAAACAGTTGGAAGAATCTGTTAACAGAATATTAATAGATTGTTTATAGAAAAAAACTGAAACTATTTCCATTAACTATAGAGATGTTAAGGGTGTGTGGAGGGAAGGATGGGACAAGAATGTATAGGAATGTATGTTCGATATGAAGTTTTAGGATGAATGTATTTTATCTGTATGTTTGTTTTGTAGTTTGTATATATGTTTGTGAATATAATAAAAATTTATTTAAAAAAAAAAGACTGAGTTCCTCATGGCTCCATGATGGAGACAGTTCAGGTACACTGGCTCTGAAGATGCTGTACAGAAAATCTGAAGAAGCAGGGGAATTGTTTTGCCCCCAAAGGATCTTCCCACAGGACAAAAAAGGAGACAGCCCTCATGACACAGATATTTGGGGAGACAGAGTTGGCACCATCAACGTGCCTCTTGAAATACTGTATTTACCAGTCTTCAGCCATATCTGCTGGATACTATATTGTATTGGTATTATATTCCTGAAGACTGTGAAGTTAAAAGCTCCTTTACTCTGCCTGCCTGGGCATTAACTGGGGATCCTAATCCGCTAGGATTTAGGGGGGTTGCAGACTGCCAGAAATAGTGTGAATTCAGTCCACTTTTAGGGTTAGGGTTAGTGCTAGGGAATCATGGGAACTGTTATTTTTCTGAGACATTGAGCCTTCTCTGTCAGACAACTCTGATGCCACAATAAAATACAGTTCCCATGGTTCCCTAACTCTAACCCTAACCCTAAAAGTGGACTGAATTCACACTATTTCTGGCAGTCTGCAACCCCCCTTATATATGTGGTAGTGGTGTCACTAAGCCACCCATCTGTAAGAGTGTGGTGGCATTAAGCACGAACATAATTCTTGGGATACATACAGATGTGGACAACAGCAGGCTCGACGTGAAGACACAGGGCCATTGCATACCTTTTAATTGTCCCAATTTGGCAGAGACAGTCCCAATTAATCCTCTCTCATCCCACTTTTTCAGCTGCTGATCCAGTTCCCCACTTTCCCCTTTAGTCCCAGTTTATTTCAGTTCCTGCGAACAGAGTTCAATGTGCAAAAATAGTCAGCCCTCAATTAATCTGTGCAAAGGAGGAGAGGAGTGGGTGGGATCTTGCTCTTCCCTGTAGGCTCAGGCAAAAGGTAACTGCTGCAGCCTTTCCTGGTTTGTCTGTTCTTCCTCAAAAATAACTTTTTGCTATTTTGACCACACTCAGATGTTGCTTGGCTACATGTGTCTATAAAATGTTGGAGGGTATACTTTCATACTTCCCAGTTATAGCACTATGATTCCATTTTAACCGCCATGGCAACATCCTGTGAAATTCTGGGGTTTGCAGTTTAGGGAGCAGCATTTAGGATTGCCACTCAAAGAGCTCCTCTAGTGCGTCAACACACTACAAAACCCAAGATTCAAAGCAGAATCATGGGCTATAATGATGTAGTATGAAAAGGCTCATAGTAGCCCTTTTGTTTTCAGAGTGCCTGTCTTAAAAGTGGTATCCCATGTTATTTCATATGCAAGTGAGTTAGCTAAGCTTCAGTTGTGCTATGGCTGCAACTGAGCTGCAAAAATCACCTCGTTTGGCACCATTTTAATTGCCCTGCTTCAATTCTATGGAATTCTGGAAATTGTAATTCTGTGAGGCATTTAGCCTTCTCTGTCAGAGGACTCTGATGCAACAACAAACTACAAATCCCAGGATTCTATAGTACTGAGCCATGGCAGTTAAAGTGGTGTCAAACTGGATTATTTCTGCAGTGTGGATGCAGCCTATGTAAACATTCCCTGCCTACACATGGGATAGGCAGGGATCTTGCACCAGTCACTAACTCTCAGCCCAGTCTACCACACAGACGAAATGGAAGGGGGTAGGGGGTGGAGGAATACATACGGTGCCTTGAGCTCCCTGGGAGAAAGGATGGTGCATAAATGTAATAAATACTTAATATTTACAAACATAATAAATACATGAACAAAAACATAACAAACCATTGTAATGAATATTACGATGGATATAACAAATACGTAATATTTATGAACGTAATAAATACCCAAACAACTAAATGCACAATAAAGCATTGTAATAAATCCTAAGTAACAAGTCCTTTAAAAAAAACCTCATAATGTATGAAGAAATCCTTCATGCTGTTGTCCAGTCTGCATTGGTAATGTGGTTGCCTCATACGAACATTGTTTTCTATCTTCTTGTATAATTTTCATGCAAGGAAATGTATTTTGATAGAGCTTGAAATACCCCCCCTTCCAACTACAGCTCCTGGATCCACCTAGCCAGCTTGGCCATGGCTATTTTTTAAGGCATGGAAAAATACACTTTTGCAAGGGTACATCAACAGGACGATGCCAGAACACCAACAATGTCATGCAGTAGGGGTTGATCGCTGGTGCTGTTCATGCATTGCTATCCGCCCCTTTGAGGTCAATCAGGGCAGCTTACAGTATTAAAATACAATACATCAACAACCCACATTCCTCCCCCCTTTTAACAATATCTCCAGATCCCCGTGGTGCAATAAAGTTCAGCCTTTTGGTAGCATATGTGATTTTTCATAAAATTTTGGACACATGTGGAGTTTCCTCTATGACTCCAGACTGACCTCTGAGGGATGCTAGCCATAATGTCCTAGATCATTTAGGCTCTGAGACATCTGCCCAGGACAGATGGAAAATTCCCTACCAGACAGGTTTGGGAGTTGCCAAAAGGGAAAACCATTATGCTGGAAAAGACACATAATAGTGCTTGTCTTGAGTCTCGCACTTAATGGGGCAGTGATCAGATTTGACTGCGCCCTTTTCTCTAGCCTCCCTTCCTTAATAGTCTCGAAACCAAATGCATTATTTAGACTGGTCTCGCACCTAGGTTTAACAAAGCTAAGACTATCTACGCCTTTGTCCTGGCTTCAGCCAAGCCATTTAGTCAATAGCCAGAAGGCAGAAATTGCCTATTTGAACCCTGAGATTTCTATGTTCCACATGCTATCTTTGGAGTACATGCTGACTCCACGTCGGTCTGTGCTCTGATCATAGCTCCCTCGGCCATCCTTCTCCCCTCATTTTTGCGGCCGTACATCATCATCATTATCATCAACATCCACAGCGGATCCCGAAGAAGCCTTCGGAAGTGAGTAACTCCCTCAGTCTGGCCCATCTCAAGCTATTCCCACTTTCACTCCTTTATTCCTAAGTGTTCAGTGTGTGTGTGTGCCATATTTGTGTGTGTGCAGTTTCCCCTTTTAATAAATATTTAGACTTTAATTGGAGAAGCCTGCCTCAGCGTCATCCGTTGTGGAATTCCTTAGTCCTCTGGTATACATATCGGTACACAGTCTCGCGGGGCTTTGTTAGGACCCCACTCTTGCATATTTGAGCTAATTATAAATTACCCTGATTAGATCCTTCCTAACACTCTTCCCCACCTCCAGAATATGGCCTGCTATCCTCCTCCTGTGGCTTTTTCCTCCCAGAAAGATTCTCATGTTGCACCATTTAGATCTTTGCTTTTTGGTTGACCTTTTCCCTGGTTGCATTTCCTCTTCAGCTCTGTGCTTTTCCTAATTATAATATATGTGGCTGAAGAATCTGAAAAGGCCTGGAAATTCGTGACTGATTGAATCTCCTCTCCCTCCCCACCACAAGAAAAAGAACAAAGTCTGAACACCAGGAGAAAAACCTCATATACTTTATATTACTATGCACCAGGGTAACAGAAAAGCAATATGCTTTGGAAATGTTGGTGGCCCCTGGTCCATCAGCCACCACACAGATGAGAGAGCCGGAGAGAGATCTTTGAAGCTGCCTGCAGAAAAGCTAAGCCCAATATATGGATTAGCAGCAGTGTGGCTTGTCAATAAGGTTTTGTGCATGTCCCGGGAGAGCTTGAGATGAAAAGGCTGAGGAAAGGGAGAAAAACCAAGATAATCTGCAACACAGACCAGTGTGTGTTTGTGAACTCCAAAGGCTGAAACATTCATACCTCACAAAAATACGGTACTTATAATACCTGTGTGCTCCAGTGACACATGCAACAGATGCGCAGAATTCCTCAGATGAATTCATGTCAACATGGAATCTGTGTTTTGCACAAATGCAGGAAAAAAATGGCACATTCAGTTTCCTGAAAATTTTGGCTTTCATTCACCTCGCCATCCCCAGCATGTTTTTTAGAATATGTGGTTTGAAGAGTTTTGAAGGTATACTGTACAGAGGAAATGTTCTATTTTTGTAAAGATAGTGACAGGTTTTTGGGTGGTCAGAATCAAGTGTCATATTTCAGCATGCACAGCACAGGCAGTCTGAACGGCTGCACTATCTGGGTAGAGAATAATATTTTCTACTGTATTATTAAGTATTTCCATTTGGATCCTTAAGAAATGCAGCTGTCCAGCCCTTAAAACTATACAGTAAGAAATGACACCAGGATCCTGTACAATGAATAAGTAAAAATTTCAAATATAATGTGTTAAAAACGGAATGGCACGGGCACTAGACATACATGCATGTCTCCCCTGCTTAGCAACTTTTCAGAGCATCTTGCTCTCTGTTCCACTTTTTTATTACCGTAATCAGACTTTCTCCTTCTGTTTCCTAATTTATATGTATCCTGCTAAATACTAAAAGAAAGATGAGTAATGTATGAAGATTTGACAGATCTGCAAAAAGGAACGTGTAAACTTGAATTCAAGTCTCTAGAACAGTTAATATCCAAAGGATGTAATTGTGGTTGGCTGTTGTATACAGTTAAGAGAAAGATTTATCAAGGACAATAATACAATGGGTATAGGACTGACTGACCATAGCACTAATATCCCATGCAAGCAAAATTATGCTCAAAATTCTACAACACAGACTCCAACCATACATGGAGAGAGAAATCCCAGAGGTCCAAGCAGGGTTCAGGAAAGGAAGGGGCACAAGGGATTACACTGCAAACATACGATGGCTCATGGAGCGCACCAGGGAATTCCAAAAGAAAATCAGTATGTGCAAAGCCTTTGACTGCATAGATCATGAAAGGCTATGGAATGCCCTTAAAGATATGGGAGTACCAACATGTCTGATAGTCTTGATGAGGAATCTGTACTCAGAACAAGAGGCTACTGTCAGAACAGAACACAGAGAAACAGAATGGTTCCCAATTTGCAAAGGGGTCAGACAAGGCTGTATCTTTTCACTCTATCTGTTCAACTTGCATGAAGAACATATTGTAAGAAAAGCAGGCTTGGACACAGAGGAAGGAGACGTGAAAATAAGAGGTAGGAATATCACACTGGAAAAAGAAATGGGATATTAGTGCTATGCTCCCGCCAATATCCCATAAGTATCGTGCAATAATGCAACGCTTTTCACACAATATTGCGTGATGTCATAATTATTGCATGTGATTTTGCCACTATATTCATGGGATAATCGCACAATAATGACAACATCGTGTGGAAAACGTTGCGTTATTGCCTGATATGCACGGGATACTGTTGGAGTATAGTGCTAATATCCTGTTTCTTTTCCGGTGTGATCAAATATGCAGATGACACCATAATACTAGCAGAAAACCTCAAAGACCTGGAACAACTATTAAGAAAGATCAAGGAAGAAAGTGCAAAGGCAGGCCTATTGTTGAACATAAAAAAACAAAACAAAAAATAATGACCACAGAGAACCTACACAAATTTGAATTAGAAATAGGAATAGTAAAATAATTCTCATACCTGAGATCAAACATTGATAGAAATGGAGATGGCAGCCAGGAAATCATAAGAAGATTAAGAATAGGAAGGGCAGCTGTGAAAGAATTTTTACATGACTTACAAGTGGGAAAATGTGATAGGCAGTAACAGATCTTACCAGGATGGAGTTCAGGAAGTCAAGCTATGTTGAATGGATGTTTGTGTTTATGTTCTGTTGTGTATTGTATGATTGTAATTTTTGTTTATGTTTATATGTGATTTTATGTATACAAAATTGTATAATTTTTTTAAAAATGAAATAAATTAATACATATAGCAGCTTAATTTATATGTATCCTGCTCCAGGTTGCTTACATGGAACTCCAAGACAGTTATCAGCCTATCCATCTACATGCTGACTAGAGACCATCTTTTACTTTGATCCCCATGCCATTGACTTCTAGAGTGGAGAAAAGTTCCACCTTTGAACCTTTGGGTTCACAGGAACTTCTCAGAGCAACTTGCTCTCTATGCCCCAGTTTTCACTGAGATGATGGAACTGTGCTTGGATTATATTGCTTCACACTGCAACTGAGGTCTCCCATGAGGACTAAATAGTCCCCCAGTAGGAAAAATACCTAAATTCGAGCAAGAAAAAGTCAGCATGTCAGGAGGAAGTGTAGAGTAGGAAACTCCAAAAGTGCAAGGATGGATATCATGAGTTGGTTTGATCCTGAATGAAATCGTTGTCATATTAATGTAGTAAAAATAGAGCATCACTGCAAATTTACTACATGTATTTAGAAACATACAACTCACCATGTGCTTTGATATTACCTTCATTCATTTCCCCCCCTGAGAAATAGCCTTGCCAGCCTGGTTCAGTGTAAAACAGAAGGAGGGTGTCTTGTGATACCATTAAAAGTAGCTAACTCATTTTAGCATAAGCATTCGTGAAAAGTAGGACAGATTCCACAAAACCTTACGCTGAAATCTGTACTCTTAAAAGTGCTACAACACCCCTTTTGTTTTCTTTTTATCATTAAATATTGATATCGTATGATGATTTTCATGCATACATGTACAAAGAACCAGACAAAAATCTGTACTTGAATTCAAATTTATGAAAAATTGGTCTAAAGAAGGATGAGTTCTTGCAATATAACTATGTGGGTTTTCCCAATTGTTGCTTCCATATCCACTCATTCCATTCTTTTGGGGGACTAATTGAAAAAATTTCTTGGATCTGCGCAAGGGAATGTCAAGGTTTTCTTTTAAAACAACAACAGAGACATGATTTGCTGAGGTAGTCTCATGGATTGAAGAGCAAATTTTCTCCTCTGAGTTTTAAAAAAATATATTTTTAGTTACAGTCTTGTAATGCAAAAGTGTCTTTTCATTGATGCACTGACTACAGCACTATACCTCTAAAAATAATTTGAAAGGACAAGAGAGGACAAAATTTTGTTTGGATACGTCTTGAACTAAAAAGAAATCCATGTTTGGATGGGAATAAAATGCTATAAAACCCCTGAAAATCAAAGCAACAAATACCACAACCTCCTGAGGAGGAGCCCATAGTGAAACCTGACACCTGTTTATTTTGTATGTTTGTTGTTGTTGTTGTTGTTGTTGTTGTTGTTGTGTGCCTCCAAGTGTTTATTACTTATGACAATCCTAAGGTGAACCTATTATGGGGTTGTCTTGGCAAATTTCTTCAGAGGGAGTTTGCCATTGCCGTCCTCTGTGGCTGATGTAATGTTAATAGGTATTAAAAACTGGAGACAGGATCCAAAGAAAACATGTAAGGATCATGTATGTGTGGATGACGGGAACCTGGAAGCAAAGGGGTGACTGGGAGGGTGTACTGGGAAACAACTGGGAAGGAAAGAGGAATTTCTTATCAAGGGACCTTCTGTCTTCCTCCATGCTTGCATCCACTGTCATTTTTATCAGGGATCACACACATCCTTCTGCTACTGACCCACATGCCTGACCTGGGCCATTGCCTTCACTTTCCAGCTTCTTTTCTCCATTCCAAGCTATGCTTTCACATCTGGTTTCTCGTCCTTCATTCATCCTTCCAGGCTGAGTGAAAGAGAGGAATCTAAACAAATTAAGGAGAATATCCTAGAAAGCCCAGAGCCAAAGGTGGCAACCCCAAGTCCAGCATTCTGCTTGTATGTATTTAGGATATTTCACATGTTAAAGATCTGGGCAAGTTGCACTCTCTCAGCCTCAGGGGAATGCACTGACAATGGCAAATCCCCTCTGAAGAAACTTGCCAGGAAAACCCCATGATTATGTTCCTCTTAGGGTCACCATAAGTCAGAAACAACTTGAAGGCACACAACAGCAGCAGCAGCAGCAACATACACAGCATCCACTGTTGAGATTCCTGGCAATAGGCATTAATGCATGATGAGGCAAGCAATGGCAGGCTCTGCCTGGGACTTCCATTATATAATTCCTACATATAATTCCCTTGCATGTACATAACTCCAAGATGCAACAGCATTTACTTTTTTAAAAAAAGGATTCCTTGCCAAGCCCTTCTTCTGCCCCAGTTATTTATCACATCTTTTTTTTACACATGATGCAAAGAGAGGGCAGAAAAGGAAGATCCCAAAGGGCCTAAATTAGCAGTTATTTCATTTCAGCAGTCATCTGAAGTGTAACAAATTCTGTAATGTAACAGCTGTGGCCTGGTACTGGTAAGTAAAAAGTAATTAGCTGCCCATCCTCCAGGAAAGAGAAACATCAAGATGTGGCACCAACAGAGAAGGCCTGGAAATGGCTCTGGCTGGGAATATTATTATATGAATCTGTGCGGAGTGAGAAGGAAGGAAAGCAAACAGAGACCGACGGCTGAAAAGAAGCATGGCTTCACTTATCAAAAGGCACGTTTCTGGCCCACATGGCTTTATTGATCAGGTGGTAGCCAAGATAATCTGTGAACCCCCATAAACTCATAGGTTGAATCAGGTTTTCAGTGCTCAGGAGGAGCAGTAATGGAATAAGTTGTGTGCAGTGATTTTTAAAAACTGCTTGATTTAGATAATTGATAAAGCTCACAGAATTAAGTCCTCCTTGTGCAGAATTCAGGGGTTGTTGCATGAAGCTGAGTACACACAATACAGAAAAATAATTTTAAGCCCATGTTACCTGGGCTGCATGCACACTGCAGAAATAATCCAGGTTGAGACCGCTTTAACTGCCATGGCTCAATGGTATAGATTCCTGGGGATTGTCGTTTTGTGAGACATTTAGCCTTCTCTGTCAGAAAGCTCTGGTGCCACAACAAACTACAATTCTGCAGAATTCCATAGTACTCAGCCATGGCAGTTAAAGCGCTCTCAAACTGGATTATTTTTACTAGTATCGACATGATAAAGAACTCATCTAAACATTAGCAAAAAAATACATCTAAAGCAGCCACCTCTGATTGTAGAACCCAACCAATGTAGATCTCGCATAGTATCTTCAGTACTCCAGACCCTTCCAGTACTTTCCCTTTTCTTCTTCTTTTTTCTTTTAAAAACATTTTTAACTGGGTGACTGGGCACAAGTCAGAGCAAAGTGCCAAGGCTCTGGCTGCCTGCTGTCTTGATTCCTCCAGAATACCTCTGGGTCCCTATGTGGGCATTGAAGCAATCCCAGCCAACCAGTAAAACTTTTTTTATTTTATTTTTTAAAAAAAATGAAGGAAGGAGAGAGTGAGAGAAGGGGATTGTCTTCTCATAACCTTGGAAATGGGGAGGAGGAAAAAACAGAGAGCAATTGGCAGGTGGAGCTCAAGCATTGCTGCAAAAAAACACAAGCCGTGAACCAGAGGGAAGAAGAATGGCATGCAATGAAAAAGGTGGTACAACACAAGCGACAAAAGAGGAGCAAGTAAAAAGGCAAAGTGGAACGAGAGAGAGAAAGAGAGAGGGAGGAGAATGTGTTGCCTGTGAAAGAATGGTGGAAGAGAGACACAGAGCAAGTGAATCAAGGCTGAGGCGCACATGAGCCATTCAAAAGGAGCCTCCTGAAGTATTCTTGGGTCTTCTGTGGCTGCATTCTGGAAGAATTTATTCCTGAAGTTTTGCCTGCATCTGTGGCTGGCATCTTCAGAGGGTGGTGGCATGGAAGTGTGTGGGGTATATATATACTTGTGTGATCCTGGGTTGGAAGGAAGTGATTTATGCATTAATCTCTGTGTTCATAGAATCATAGAGTTGGAAGAGACCCCAAGGCTTTCCAGTCCAACCCCCTGCCATGCAGGAACTCCCAATTAAAGCATCCCCGACAGATGGCCATCTAGCCTCTGTTTAAAGACCTCCAAAGAAGGGGAATCCACTACTCTCTGAGGGAGTGTGTTCCACTGTCGAACAGCTCTTACTGTCAGGGAGTTCCTCCTAATGTTGAGGTGGAATCTCTTTTCCTGGAGCTTGCATCCGTTGTTCAGGGTCATATTCTCTGGAGCAGCATAAAACAAGCTAGCTCTCTCCTCAATATGACACCCTTTCAAATACTTAAACAGGGCTATCATATCACCTCTTAACTGCCTCAAAAAGACTCTAAATGGACGATTGCTGTGCCTGGACACATTTGTTGTTGTTGTTGTTGTTGTTGTTGTTGTGTGCGTTCAAGTCATTTCCAACTTATGGTGACCCTAAGGCAACCTCTGGGCAGGTTTCTTCAGAGAGGGTTTGGCCTTTCTGTTTGCCAAGCAAACTTTATGATCGACACATATTTAAACTCTATGATTGGTACTTTAAATTAGATTTTAATTGATGTCGATTTAATGTATTTTTAAGGGGGGGGTTATATGTTTGTTATAATGTGTGGGTATTATTTTAATGTAAGCCGCCTTGATAGCTTTGGCTAAAGGCAGGGTAAAAATAAAATATTATTATATTATTATTATATTCCGCAAACATAAAAATCTGTGAATGAAAAGAATGAGTGGACAATAATGCCTTGAATGACGTAAATCTACTTCCTCAGATGCATTTGGTCAACACATCTGGTCAATACAAAATACACCAAATACATCTGAGGAAGTAGACTTAAGTCTATGAAAGCGTACACTGCCAACTTCTTTCTTTGAGTCTGAAAGGTGCTGCCAGAAATAATCCCGCCTGAAGCCACTTTAACTGCCTTGGCTCAGTGCTAGGGAATCATGGGAGTTATAGTTTATTGTGGCACCAGAGCTCTCTGACAGAGAAGGCTCAATGTCTCAGGGAAAAAAACTACAATTCCCATGATTCCCTAGCACTGAGCCAGGACAGTTAAAGTGGCCTCAAGCGGGATTACTTCTGGCAGTCTGATCAGGCCCTTAGGAGGCGCCTTGATCTGCCCAAGGCGCCTTCAGTCCCGCTCCCTCAGACCCGCTCTCAGTGCCAAGCGCATTCACACGTGCACTCAGACACGTGTATCTTGAGGGTGTGCTGGAGAAGGAGAGGGACTTGCGGGGGGAGGGCGCAGGCTCTTCGGTCTCTTCCCCAGCCTTCTCCCCCCCCCCTCCAGGGTCTCCTTTGGCTCCTGGGGCGGAAGGCAGAGGGAGTGGAGAGCCCAGCATTCCTGGCGTCCGGAGGGGCGGGCTGGCTGGTAAGGGAGGCAGGGCCCGCAGCCACAGGGGAGGCCCAGGCCCAGGCCTAAGCCCAGGCCTAAGCCCAGGCCCAGGCCCAGGCCCAGGCTGATGGCGAGGCTGGCTGGCGGGTCCCTTGGCAACGCCCGGCTCCCTAGCAACCGAGGAGGCAGAGGGAGAAGGAGGGAGGGAAGGAGAGACAGAAAGAGAGGGAAAGAGAGAGAGAGGGAAAGGAAGGAAGGAAGGAAAAGAGAGAAAGAGAGAAAGAGAAAGAAACAGAGAGAAAGAAAAAGAGAGAGAAAGGGTCAGAAACAGAAAGAAAAAGGGAGAGGGTGAGAGAGAGAGAGAAAGAAAAAGAGAAAGGGACAGAGAGAGAGTGAAAGAAAGAGAGAAAGAGAGGGAAGAGAGAGAGAGAGAAAGAAAGAAAAGAAGAGAGAGAGAGAAAGGGACAGAGAGAAAGAAAGAAAAAAGAGAAAGAGAGAAAGAGAAAGGGACAGAGAGAGAGAGAAAGGGACAGAGGGAGAGCGAATGAGAGAAAGAGGGAGAGGGAGAGAGAAAGAAAGGAAGGAAGAAAGAAAAAGGAGAGAGAGAAAGGAAGTGAGAAACGGAAAGTGTGTGTGTGAGAGAGAGAGAGAGAGAGAGAAAGAAAGAAAAAAGAGAAAGAGAGAAAGAAAGAAAAGAGGGAGAGAGAGGTAGGGATTGAGAGAGAGAGAGAGAGAGAGAGAGAAAGGGAGAGAGAAATGGACAGAGTGAAAGAGAAAAAGAGAGAGAGAGAGAAAGACCGAAAGAAAGAAGGGGGAGGGAGGGAGGAAGAGAGAAGGAGAGAGGAAGAAAGAGCAAGAGTGAAATTGAAAGGGAGAGAGAGAGAAAGAGAGAAAGAGAAAGGGACAGAGAGAGAGAGAGAGGAGGGGGTCGGGGGGACACACACACACACACAGAGGACCCTCCATCATGGGGGGGGGGGGCTGAATCCTTTCGGGGGGGTCGTTCCTGAGGGAGAGTGCCCTTCCTCTGCCTTCTGCACATGCCCCGGGGCCCTCTCCTCCTCCTCCTCCTCCTTCCTTCCTTCCTTCCTCCCTTTAGAGGCCAGTCTGGCCAGGGCTGCTCGCCCAAGAGGAGCCCAGGGAGAAGAGGCAGAAGGCGGGCCAAAGGGGGCTGGGAAAGCAGGAGTCCAGAAGGCTGCGTCCACACTGCAGAAACAATCCGGGTTGAGCCCGCTTGTGAACCGCCGTGACAGCTGCGTAGGACTTTCCAGTGCTCAGGGGGAGCAGCAGCGTCTGCAGGGGCTTTGAACGCTGCTTGTTTTGCGCGATTGAGAAAGCTCATTTGAAACCTAGGCTGCATCCGCACTGGAGAAAATAATCCGGTTCGATACCGACTGAACTGCCAATGGCTCAAGGCTGTGGAGCTACGAGGAGTTGTAGTTTGTTGCTGCACCGGTCCTAGGCTCACACATCTGTCAGATGTTAGACTCACACATCTGTCAGGGCATTTAAAAGGTGGAGGGATCAAAGTGGATTATTTCTGCAGTGTGGATGTAGACTAAAAATAATAATAACAACAAATAAATGCAGAAATAAAATAAAACCATCATAGCCCAGTCTGGAGGAGTATTGCTACATGTAGTTTACAATTGGGCTTATTCAAGAGGAAGATTGCAACTGTAGAGGAAGGAAAAGAGGGGTACTGGAATGAATAAAAGCAGCCTTTACTTCCACTGAGGCTGCATCCGCACTACAGATATAATCCGGTTTGACACCACTTTAACTGCCCTGGCTCAATAATGACGTGGAATTCTGGGAACGGTAGTTTTGGTGAGACATCTCGCCTTCACTGTCAGACAGCACTGGTGCCACAACAAACTGCAATTCCCAGAATTCAGGTCTGCTGCCACTTGCCTTCCCCTGAGGAGGCTGAGAGAGTGTGACTTGCCCAAAGTCACCTAGGGGTCTTTGTGGGTTTGTCTCTACATAACACAAAATGGACCCTTATTTCAATTCGAGGAATCACTTTGCGCCATGGCAGTCCAAGCGGTGTCAAAGCGGGTTATTTCTGCAGTGCGGATGCAGCCACTTGCCTCCCATCCTCGAGGGCTGCAAGACCACCACCCTCCATACTCCTGTCTCCCCTTTCCCCCCCGAAAAGACCCCCTGAGAGGAGCGAGTTGCTCTGGCTCAGTTCCCAGAATCCCATAGCTTTGAGCCATGGCAGCTAACGCGGTATCAAAGCGGGTTATTTCTGCAGTGTGGATGCAGCCCGGATCCCCTCCTGCCCTGTCTCTAGAGAGCGTCGAGGGGCCCCCCTCATCCCCCTTCCTTCCTTCCTTGCCTCCCATCCACTCCCTCGAGGGCTGCAAGACCACCACCCTCCACCTTTTTTTGGGAGGGTCTGAAGGGGGACTGTCAGTGGGTGGTGGGTGGGAGACTCCTTCTTTGGAGGTCTTGAAGGATGTCCATCTGTCCAGGGTGCCTTGATGGTGAGTTCCTGCATGGCAAGAAGTGGGTTGGACTAGATGACCCCTTGGGGTATCTTCTAACTCTAGAATTCTAGGATTCCTTGCTAAGCTTTTCCTCCCATCCACCTCCTCGAGGGCTGCAAGACCCACCACCCTCCACCTTTTTTTTGGGGGGGGGGGTCTGGAGGGGGGGTGGGTGGCAGCCTCCTCTTTTGGAGGTCTTAAGGATGTCCAGCTGTCTAGGGTACCTTGAAGGTGAGTTCCTGCATGGCAGAAGTGGGTTGGACTGCCCGAATCCCCTCCTGCCCTGTCTCTAGAGCCTGGGAGGGACCCCCTCAGCCTCCTTCCTTCCTTCCTTCCTTCCTTCCTTCCTTCCTTCCTTCCTTCCTTCCTTCCTTGCCTCTCATCCACTCCCTCCAGGGCTGCAAGACCACCACCCTCCACCTTTTTCGGGGGATCTGGAGGAGGGTTGTCAGTGGGTGGTGGGTGGGAGACTCCTTCTTTGGAGGTCTTGAAGGATGTCCCTCTGTCTAGGATGCCTTGAAGGTGAGTTCCTGCACGACAGAAGTGGGTTGGACTGGATGACCCCGGGGGGGTCTCTTCCAACTCTAGGATTCTAGGATTCCTTCTCCTCCCATCCACCTTCTCGAGAGCTGCAAGACCACCACCCTCCTCCACCTTTTTTGGGAGGGTCTGAAGGCGGGCTGTCAGTGGGTAGTGAGTGGGAGATTCCTTCTTTGGAGGTCTTGAAGGATGTCCCTCTGTCTAGGATGCCTTGAAGGTGGGTTCCTGCATGGCAAGAAGTGGGTTGGACTGGATGACCTCTGGGGGAGGTCTCTTCCAACTCTAGGATTCTAGGATTCCAGGATTCCTTGGTAAGCTTCTCCTCCCATCCCTCCAGGGCTGCAAGACCACCCCCTTCTTTGGGGTGGGGGGGGGGGTCTCTAGGGGCTGTCAGTGGTGGTGTGTATGTATGCATGTATATTTGTGTGTGTGTGTGTGTGAACGTGGTCCAGCAATGGCGAGCTAGAGTCCAGGTGGACCGAGGAGAGTCGGACGGAGGGAGGCAGGGAAGAAGGAGGGAAGGAGGGCATCCTTGGCGAAGGAGGGAGACAGAGGAGAGGAAGGAGGCGAGGCTGGGAGACCAGGGGCCATGGAAGCCCACCCCTGGAGCCTCCTCCTCCTCTTCCTCCTCTTCCTCGGGGCCAGGAGCACCGAAGGACCAGGACCAGGACTCCTCCGACCCTCCGATCCCCACCAAGGTGAGCTTGCACCCCTTCTCCTCCTCCTCCTCCTCCTCCTCCTTCTCCTCCCCAATGATGGGGGGCTCCCTTGGACTTCTTCCCTGGTGGGGGGTCCTCCACTTGGAGGGGAGTCACAGATGGGGGTCCCACCCACACAGACCCCCTCCACCTCATGCTCCAGATTGGCTTTGGGGTGCCCCGTCTTGGAAGTGTGTGGGGGGGGCACCGTCCCCTCCTCCTAAAATGGGACTCTGGGTTATTGGGGGGGGGGGGACATGGAAGGAAGGAGGAAGGGTCTTTCCCCATCCAGATCCCTCTCTTCTTGCAATCCCTGGGTTTTGGTGCTGATGGGAGTTGTTTTTGGGGGGTTTTTTGGTCGTGGAAAGAGAGGCTGAAGAAGAAGGGAGGAAGGCTATTCTTGTATTTTGTGTGTGTTTTCTCTGTATTCTTGTATTTTGTGTGTATTTTTTTTGGGGGGGGTCTACTCTGTGGTAGAGTAGAGCCCCTAGAGACCTACTTGGCCAAAGGGAGGAGGGGTCCCTTCTTTGCAGTGTGTGTGTGTGTGAGAGAGAGATAGAAATTTGGGGTGTCTCCTTCTCTGATCAAAGAGAATAGGCTCCTTCCAGAGAAATTTGGGGACCTCCCCCCACATATACACACTGGTCAGTCTCTCTGTCTCTCTCTTCCACACACACACACACACACTGCTTTGCTTTCCATTGCTCCCTGCTTTTCCCATCCCCAGCAAGGCTGCATCCTCCAGAGCTCCCCAGCAAAGACCTGTTGGTTGTGCCCAAAAGCGACTGGGAGGGGGGGGGGAAAGCAAGAAAGGAAACAGGCAAAGAGAAGGGGGCAAAGAGTAGAATTACTGATCCTGGATCGCATGGATTGATCAAGGAGAGGACCCCAAGGAGGACTCAGACTCAGACCCCCAGGAAGCATCACACACAGACAGCAAGGCTTTTGGAATAAGCCTTGCAATAATAGCCCAGGAGCTCTCTGATGTAGAGGCAAAGTGGATGGGAAAGCAAGCATCAAGCATCACATGGATTGAGCAGCCCCTTTGGAAGACCAACCAGGCTGCCTCCAGACTGCAGAAATAATCCAGTCTGAGCCCACTTTAACCGCCCTGGCTCCATGCTGTGGGACTCTGGGCATGGTAGTTGGTTGTGGCACCAGAACTCTCTGGCAGAGAAGGCTAAATGTTTCGCAACACTACCGTCCCCAGTATTTCATAGCATTGAGCCATGACGGTCAAAGTGGTGTCGAACTGGTTTACGTCTGCAGTCTGGATGCAGCCTAAGAGAACCAGTGTGGTTTGAAATCGGACTATAACTCTAGAGACTCTGGTGCCACAACCAACTACCGTTCCCAGAATCCCATACCATGGAGCCAGGCCAGTTAAAGTGGGCTCAAACTAGAGCGTTTGCTCTGGCGCCACAACCCACTATAATGCCTAGGATCCCATAGCATGGAGCCGGGGCACTTAAACTGGGCTCAAACTGGATTACTTCTGCAGTGTGTTCGGCAGCATTGTGTTGTGCACCTTCAAGACATTTCCGACTTATGGCGACCCCAAGATGAACCTATCACAGGGTTTTCAGTAGCGTTACCTAGAAGTAAACCCCGCTTGTCTCAGTGGGGCTTCTCTGTCAAAGATGTGCTGATGCTCCCAAGGACAGGGAATGCAACCCACTCTCCTCCATCCTTCATCCCTGCAGGTGAGTATTTGGAGCCTAGGCCATCTCTTCCACAACAGGTAGGTAGCCATGAAGTCCACTCTCTCTGCCCTGAAGGAAAATCCAGCTGCCACATTAAGGCTCCCCAGTTTACCATCAGAGGCAGCAGCAACAACACCCTGGAAGGATGAGAAGCCCCCAACACTGGGTGCAGTTGCAAACGCTGGTGAATTTTTGTAAACAGTACATTAGCTGCCACCAATGTGAAATCACACAACTCAGCCTTTGAAGACAGCAGGACTCCCACTTTGGAAAGCCCCAGTGTTTGTATTCCCAGTCCCATCTTTCCAGCCTCTTTCTTTCTTTCTTTCTTTCTTTCTTTCTTGTTTGTCAGATCTGTAAAAGAGATGCCTGGCTGGATCAGACCAAGGGTCCCTGTAGTCCAGCATTATTTCCCCAATTGCCCAGCAAGATGCCTCCAAAGCTCTCGGCGGCAGCAGCAGCAGCAGCGTGATGTGATAGCCATATCCCATTTCCCTGCAGGCTAGCACCTAGCCCTTGTCAGAGGTATACTACATCTAGCCCTGGAGGCTCTCTTTGGCTTGCCTCAGCTAGGACTGTGTTCCATTAATTTGCCTGTTCCTTTTTAAACAAACAAACATCTCGAGGCTTTTTTCTGCATGTTGTGTAATTAATTCTGAAAGTGAGCTTTTCCAACGTGTTTGCATGACGAACGGCTTCCTTTCATCTTCCCTGCATCTGTTGCCCATCAGATTTTATTGAGAATCTTCTTTGTTTACTCCACACTATTTGCAAGCATTTAATATATGTCTATCAGGATCCCTTTGGGGCATCTTCATGCTCCCTTTCCCTTTTCCCCCCGAACTTAGTGGATCTGTCTCACCAAACCCACAGAGAGGCACGCTTCGCAGGCAGCTGGTTTATTTATTGATGCTCGCACTCCTCCTGATGGAGGATAAGAGTCTATTCATCTCAGGTCTTGGCCAGTGTGGGATTCAGAACAATGGTACTGGATCCCACCCACCTTCTCTCGGTTGTAGGGCCGGTTTTTCTTCTGCCTACGTTGCTATATTTGTATGACTATGGAACATCCTCCGAGCATGCATGCGAAAGCCAGAAGAGACTTACTGAAATCCAACTCAAGGCATTTCTGGCTGAGACATTTTGAAAGCTGAAGCAGAGCATCCAAATGGCACATGCCTTCCTTCCTTCCTTCCTTCCTTCCTTCCTTCCTTCCTTCCTTCCTTCCTTCCTTCCTTCCTTCCTGCAGCTGCAGTGAAGCATAGGCACTCTCCTGCCCAGGACCCACTGAAATGAATAGAAGGGGCTGCACAAGACCAGGGGAGTCCTCTTGTACACCTTTCATTCATTCATTCATGCACAGGGGTTTGCACAGGTTGGCATCCCTGGTAGGTTGTTGTACCTGCCCCTGCCTTGTGGGGTTGCAAACTATTTCTCATTCTGCCAACCTTAATAGTGGTGAAAATGTGCCGCTTAAGGGTGCCAGGGTTGTCTCTCAGGGGAATTGTGCTTGAGAAAAGAATCCAGCACTGATTTAAGTGTTCGGAGCACAGAATGAAAATCCCAGCATACTTTGGAGTAAATCATCCCAGGCTGCGTCTGCACTGCAGAAATAATCCTGTTTGACATCACTTTAACTGCCGTGGCTCCGTCTACACTGCAGAAACAATCTGGTTTGACATCACTTTAATTGCCGTGGCTCCATCCACACTGCAGAAATAATCTGGTTTGTCGTCGTTTTAACTGCCATGGTTCCATGCTCTGGAATTCTGGGAAGCAGAGCTCTGGTGCCTCAACAAACTACACTTCCCAGAATTCCACAGTGTGGAGCCATGGCAGTTAAAGCGGCATTAAACCGGATTATTTCTGCAGTATGGATGCAGCCTCAGTTCAAAATCCCCCTGATTCTCTTTTAGGTATATGTTTTGTTTCCCTGTTGAATTTGTTTTCTTACACTGGATCTCATTATGCCTTTATCTGCTGGAGTGAAGATCTGTTGGCTGTCAGAAATACTGTACAGAACACAGAAGTTCTGGGAGCCTAAGACAAAAACATAGGAGCCTTCTAGATAAACACTGTTATGTCAGGGAACAGTCAACTGTGGGATTAATAAGGGAAAGCGACACTTCACTGATCTCCCCAAATTCTCTGAGGATGTCAGGCAGCGTGTAGAACAGGGCAACCCAGTTGATTTAGTGCGGTTGGATTTTCAGATGCTTTCCACAAAGCCCTTCATCAAAGGCTCTTAAGAAAACAAAGTCATTTCGGAATGAGAGGGCCAGTCTTTTTGTGAAATGGTAATGAGTTTTTTTAAGAAATTGGGAATCCAAGCCAGCCAGAGTGTTGCACTGATAAAAGCCATGCTCCTTTTGGGAGGGTCAACATTACCGTTAGGCAGATTTGGGGATACTTAAAAGGAAGCGTACAGTTAGTGTTATTTAATATATATATATATATATATATATAAAACCAAAGAATGATTTTTGCAAATAACTCTTTGGTTTTCTGCCTTAGGCACTGAAATGCCTTCTGTTATTCCCCTGTTTGGTTGAGATGTGCTATGTTGAGGGCTAGAATGATGATGAGGTAGGAATAAATAGTCAGTTGTCATGCTTGAAAGGATAAATAGGAGGGTGGGAGTAAGCATCGGTATCAGGAAATCGCTCTTAAACATATTCAATCTTGACCTCAGAAGAGGATTGGCGGGTGCTGAGGTGGAAATATTTGCAGCAGGTAAAGCATTGAAGTCCAGAGCGTATAGCTGTCTTCTGGAAGGTCATTACACAACTGGGTGACTTTAGCAATAAAATGGCAAGTGAAATTCAGCGTTGGGGATTGCAAAGTAATACAGTTGGCCCTCCTGAACCACAGATGTTTTTATCCATGGAGTCAAGCATCCACCCATTGAAAATATTCAATATATATATATATATATATATATTCCAAAAAGCGAATCTTGATCTTGCTATTTTATATTTTACTACACCATTGTCTTTAATGGTATTAAATGGGGGGAATTGTGGGTTTTTTTATTGTAATTGTGTTTTATGCTGTAAACCGCCCTGATTGGGCAACTATTGGGCGGTATATAAATAAATTTTATTATTATTATTATTATTATTATTATTACTTGAGCATCATCCATGGATTTTGGTATCCACCGGGGAAATCTGGAATCAAACCCCAGCCCAGGGGATACAAAGGGCCCACTGAGCATACTTGGCAATGGTGGGAGAGGTAGAGAAATCCATATTATACGTATTTAAATAAAGGCAAAGCACGCCTATTTTAACGTCATTCTGTGAAACCGAAACAAAGGGGAATTTACATACTTCCAGGCTGTGTCCAATGCTCATTTACCTCCACGCGTATCTGAGATGGATGTGTTGTAGAATAAATGGGAAATGTGCAGAGGAAGGCAACAGAAAGATGGAATCACTTGCATAGCACCTGGGGCTGAAAAGATGAGATGATAAGAAAGGGGTGCAATGGGGACATATGGGGAGATAATGAATCTTCCAGAGTTAATAGGGGGCAGTTGTTAATTTGGCCCCAATATAAAAACAACTGAGCGCTTGACGGTGCAGAGAGGATTTAAAATATATACTCAAGGATGCAGTTCAGCTTGAACCATGAATCAGATGATGCCACAAGATGCTAGGATGACAAAAAATAAAACTGTGATTTGTTTTTTCAGAATGACTGACGGAATAATCCTGTACATTATCTACGTTAGATTCAAAGGGTTTACTCCCATGAAAGTTGATATCAGATTATAGTGCAGCAAAAAGATTCCTGGAGATAAAAAAAATGTCAGTAGCTATTAGCTAAGAAAAGTCAGGAAACACAAATTCATGCTCAGGGTCTTGCTAAAAACCCCAACAGTTAGATGTTATGGCACAAATTGGGTTACTGCTCAGCCTCTTAAGTTTTCTCTGAAATTTTGAATCTGATGAGTGTCAGCTGTTCTTTCCTAAATAGACGGGCGCTTCATTATAGCCTGTATATTTATTTTCCTACATTTATTTATTAAGGACTTAATGGGCATTGTGCAAGTTGCCTTTTATAATATTTTGAGAAATTGGAAGAAACTGGACACAGCAAACAGAGGGCTGTGTCAGAGGGCTTCTCAAACCAATAGTTCCACCTAGCTTGTCTGGCTGTAAAAGGAGAAAGGCAGCAAATCTTAAGGCGCCTCTAAAGGCACCAAATCCCATCTGGTTTTGGAAGCTAAGCAGGGTCAGGTCTGGCTAGTACTTGTATGGGAGACCGCCAAAAAAATACCAGGTGCTGTACCCTGTATTTCAGAGGAAGGAACTGGCAAAACCAACTCTGAGCATTCCTTACTTCAGAAACCCCAATAAAATTTGTGGGGTTGCATTAAATTGACAGCTGACTTGAAAACACACACAGGCAGAGCAGGTCTTGGATTGTCAAATGGAGGTTCAACGATATTTGGCATAAACATCATCTATATTTGTATCTCATTTTAAAATGTTCACCTAGACTTGATTGTAGGCTTGACTCCTTGAGCGTCAGTATGTTGTAGTAGTTTAAGCGTTGGACTATCACTCTGGAGACCTGGGTTCGATTCCCTGCTCGGCCACTGGGTGACCTTGAGCAAGTCACACTCTCTCAGCCTCATGGGAAAGCAATGGCAAACCTGCTCTGAACCAGTCTTGCCAAGAAAGCCCCATGATAGAGGAAATGACTTGAAGGCACACAACAACAACAACAGCAGACTTGATTATCACTACATCGCTGTTAGATTAGGTCAAGTATTTCAGTATCTCCATATTGCTGATGGGAGATCAGGAAGCTGGAGGAGTCTGAGGGGGGTTGCAGACTGCCAGAAATAGTGCAAATTGAGTCCACTTTTAGGGTTAGGGTTAGGGTTAGGGAATCATGGGAACTGTATTTTATTGTGGCACCAGAGCTCTCTGACAGAGAAGGCTCAATGTCTCAGAAAAAATACAGTTCCCATGATTCCCTAGCACTAACCCTAACCCTAACCCTAAAAGTGGACTCAATTTGCACTATTTCTGGCAGTCTGCAACCCCCCTGAGTGAGAGAAGGCAGCTTGGTGGGTTTGGGATAGAGGTGAGATTCCCACCAGAGGCTTTTGGGTTCTCAGCCCTGGGTCTAATGGCTGCAATCCAAAACCACGTACCTGAGAAAAAAACCCACAACTCTGAGTAGACATTGGAGTTGCCAGTTCAGGATTGTCCCAGATCCTGAGCTTTCTAGGCCAGAGTCTGCAACAGTGATGTCATCAAGAGTTATTTGTTAAGTACAAAGCACAGTTACTTACAACTTATCATTCAAACACCCACCCACACAAAGCAAACATATTTTCTTGCTGAAAATTGTCAGAGATCCTAGTTAAAGGAGCTGTTCCTCGATCAAGGTAAAATGAGGGGATTGCTCCTTCTCAGTTAAGGAAACGGAATTAGGACAGTTAATCTAGTTTACTTGTGGGGCACGCTTGTGAAATTATGAAGGGCATGCTTAGGAAATTTGCAGATGGCACCAAATTAGGAAGAGTAGCTATTACCCCAGAGGACAGGATCACATTTCAAAATGACTTTAGGAGATTAGAAAGCTGGGCCAAAACAAACTCAAATTTCAACACAGAGAAATGTAAGGCACTACAGTTATGCAGAAAAAAAATGAAATACACAGATATAGGATACCTGACAGTACATGTGAAAGGGATCTAAGAGTCTTAGTGGTTCACAAGTTGAACATGAGTCAACAACAGCCAATGTAATTGTAGGCTGCACCAATAGAAGTACAGTGTCTAGAAGGGAAGTAATAGTGCCACTCTATTCTGCTTTGGTCAGGCCTCACCTGGAATACTGTGTCCAGTTCTGGGCACCACAATTAAAAAAGGATGTTGACAAGCTGGAGCATGTCCAGAGGAGGGCAAATAAAATGGTGACAGATCTGGAAACCAAGCCCTATGAGGAGCGACTTAGGGAGCTGGGTGACATGATAGCCCTGTTTTAAGTATTTGAAGGGGATGGATATTGAGGATGGAGCAAGCTTGTTTTCTGCTGCTCCAGAGAGTAGGACCCATAGCAATAGATTCAAACTACAGGAAAAGAGATCCCACCTCAACATTAGAAGGAACTTCCTGACAGTAAGAGCTGTTTGACAGTAGAACAGACTCCCTTGGAGAGTAGTGGAGTCTCTTTCTTTGGAGGTCTTTAAACAGAGGATGGATGGCCATCTGTCGGGGATTGATTTTGAGTTCTTGCATGGCAGAATAGGGTTGGGCTGCATGGTCCTTATGGTCTCTTCCAACGCTGTGATTCTATGGTTCTACTTGTCTCTACCTAGAAGGTTGACGCAGAGTAGAAGGCACTACAATGAGGAGGGGAGAGCAAATCTACCCAAGTGAATACATAGAGTCCTCTAGAGAGTCTTTGCATGTTGTAGTAAGAGATCAACCTATCCTTGTATATTGTAATAAGTTCTGTTAGGTGGGCTGGAGGTTTGCACACATCCATTTCCTCTTCCCTAGAACTGAGCCCACTAAAACTGGAGAATGTGCTCTCTTATCTTCCACCTAGAGATGACCCATGAAAATTGGAGACTAAGGGCAGGACCCTCAGATCTGGCAACTTTAGTAGATGTCAGTAAGATTGCATTCCTAGGTGTTATGCCATACCAGCTTTCAAAGCACTGGTTATCAGATGAAGTTCCTTTGCTTTTCCCCTTCCAGCCCCCAAAAGATAGCTCCCTTTTTCTTGAGAGATGAGGTATTGGGTAGGTTTAACATAAGGACCAAAAAGACATCAAATATATCATTTCACTCGTCCTCCGAAGCTACAACATGAAATAGAATGAGCTAACTAATTAAACATCTGACTCCTCAGTCACGATGAGGTTTGGTTTTGTTTTTTCAAATTTCTTGCAGCCTTTTCTTAAATTTCCTCCAGTTATTTGTGAAGACAGCACGGGTTTTACCATAATGAATGCATGAAATTAATTGCCACGGAATGCAGAAAAGACACTCGGTTAGGTGGCTTTTTTTTTTTATTTTAAAGAATTAGATAAATTAATGATAGGCCTCAAGTCCTGAAGCTGCCAGTCTGGACGTGTTGTCAAGCAAGAGAATGGGGGTGTGTGTGACTGGGGAAGAAAATGGGGTGACTCTCATGCTAAAATAACCTCAATATCCATTCAGCCCAGTCCAGAGACACCCCCACCCCAAATATGGCAACAGGATAGATGTGTCTGAGTGTATGAATTTTCATAAAGAAGTAGGTTCATATGGGTTTAGGAGGCAAGTTTGAGAAGGTGGAAGTGGGACTGGATTTGTAAAAACCTGGCTGACTGCATCCTTTAAATATCCCTGGAGGACATACTAGTTTTCTTTACTGATATCCACTCCCTATAATCATCTGTCCCCTGAATAGATTATTTTGTACTGTTTCATTTGAAAACAGTCACTTCGTACTGTCTATTATCTGTGTGTCCTTGGCACTAGTTTTATCTATAATAATAATAAAAAGGATGTGCAAAGGGATCTTGTAGCACCTTTGAGACATGAAAGGGAGAGGTTGGTAGCCTGAGCTTTTGTGGACTTCAGCCTATTTCCTCAGATGCATGTTCAGAGTGGAGAACCCAGCGACAAGACCTATATACGCCATTTGAGCGTGAGAATGTTGATTCAAATCCAAAACCTTGTATGTATGGAGATGGGGTGGCAAGTACAGTTTTAACTATGGTTATTGGGGGACCAAGGGAGGAACAAAAGCTATTATTTACAGCCAAGGAGAGTAGGGGCCTAAGCAGACTGCCAGAAATAGTGCACATTAAATTGAGGCACTGCCCTGGCAAAGTGCTAGGGAATCATGGGAATTATATTTTTTTCTGAGACACTGAACCTTCTCTGTCAGAGAGCTCTGGTGCCACAATAAATTACAGTTCCCATGATTCCCTAGCACTGAGCCAGGGCAGTGCCTCAATTTAATGTGCACTATTTCTGGCAGTCTGCTTAGGCCCCGAATAACCATATGAATGAGTGTGGGAATGTAGTGTGGGAAACAGAAAAGGGGATGTGATGAACAATTCAAGGGTGCCCTCATGAGGATAGGGGTTAGATCAGAGGTAGGCAACCTAAGGCCCGGGGGCCGGATGCGGCCCCCGAGGCCTTTGGACCGGCCCCAGGCCAGTCCTGCCGCCGCTGCCGCCACCACCGCCATGATGATATTGATTATTGTTATTACTTGTTCTTGGGGTTTTCTTGGCAAAATCTCCACAGGGGTTTTGCCATGGCTTTTCTGGGGCTGAGAGAGTGTGCATGCATATTTCTTTAATTTTTTAATTTATTTATTTATTTATTTATTTACTTTTGGTGCTTCGGCCCCCCAATTGTCTGAGGGACAGCAACCCGGCCCCCGGCTCAAAAAGGTTGCCTACCCCTGGGTTAGATAGTGTTGAAATGTGTGTAGTGTGCCAGGCAACCACTATCTCCATTCAACCCATTGCTGATGGACTGTAGTCTGTGGATGAATTCCAATTCTGCTGTTTCTCTTTCCAGTCTTCTTTTGTTCAAGGACCGCTGTTCTGAGGTCTAAGGTGGAACGCCCAGGGAGATTGAAGTGTTCTGCAACTGGTTTTTGTGTATTCCCATTCCTAATGTCTGATAGGAAATAGAAAAGGATGTGTTTGTTAGAGCCGTAAGTCCAAGACCATGATGCCTAGACACCAGAAACCTGGCTAAGGAGATCCAAATATTGGGCACTTATTTTTAAATGCAACAATCACTCCAAATTGATGCAAATGTGTCCGATATATTTGATACCTGTAGTACCAATGTGGCTCTAACCAATATAGAGGTTTTTAGGCAATCTAGCTTGAAGGGAGAGGAATTTATCTGGGAGACAGATTGATAGGGCTGCCTCTTTCCTCCAGCTACCTTCCCTCACAGGCTCTGAGTGAGAAAATCTCCCTTATAGGGGACTGTGGGGATACACCGCAGCAGTGGGCATGCTTAGGGGTTCCAGTGTTTGTGTCTTAACTGAAATGGGGTAGGATCAATGCACCCAACAACAGCAATATAAATTTGATTTAAGATTTTGGAGTAACAAACTAAGGGGCATTGCAGCCCATGTGAAGCCAGATACGTTCAACTGTTTATTTGATAAGGTAAAAAAAGGATAAACTGCATCATACTTTTAAGCAGGGGAGGGCAGCTGTGGCATTCCAGATGTACTGTAATTCTCATCATTGAGGGAGTTGGTGAGGGTGCTGGGACCTGCAGTGCAACAACATTTGTAAGGTCACGGTTCCTTCTTATTTTTTTAATTTTTTTACATGTTTGGGACAGAGAAAAGCTTTCTATTGTAACTGGGCAGTAGGTTGCAGCCATAGCAGGATCAAAGCATATTTCATCATTAGCCATTTACTGTAGAATTGCCACATTTTTTTTTCGTTTGCTTTTTCAGAGTGTCTTCTAAAAAGTAATGACGATATCAAATAGTTGTTCTCTTGTGTTTCTTCTCTGTTTCTACCAGCACTTTTAAGAGCTGACAAAACGTAGCTCTTTAAGAAAAGAAAGGCTAGAAGAATAATGCAATAGCTGCAGCTTTAGATTACACCAACCCTGGTGTTCCATCTTGTCTTTTGTGTGGCTGAGCATGCTACGTTTTGGGACACAGCTTTGTTTTTGCAACAGCTTTCTTCGTTTAATCAATGACTTTTTCAACTTGTGCTAAAACACTTTTTCATGTACATTACAAAAATATAACTTTTATGCAATAGCACTTAAATGAAATAGCATTATAGAAGAAATTTTTAAACTCATCGTAAAAATTAATGTGCTGTTGTAGCACCATTTTAGTGACTCTCTCTCTCTCTCTCTCTCTCTCTCTCTCTCTATATATATATATATATATAACATTATTTAGGTTGTATTAAAACAAATTTTAGTTTACATTTAGAATAAACATTACTAAAAAAATAGTGAAACATTAGAAATTGGTTTTAAAAAGTAACAGCACTACTAAAATGGTTTAGATGCATTGTCACTTGCCATTCCTTCATCTGTGATACACCCCTTTTATAGCAAAACACTATGGGATGTACTCACACACAAAAGCATTGTAACCAAGAGCAGAGTCATAAGCTTATCGCACGGCACTTCGAAGAACGGGAACAGAATGGAATTCAAGGGAATGGAACAGAGCAAAAATGCATTTTACTGCACGGGAGAACACCACCGATGCTGCCGGGATCCTCGATCCATTTCCCGGCCGTTCCTGGCAGTCGATTTTTGAAGGACTGTTCAAAATCGTCCTTCAAAAATCAGCTGCCAGGACCGGCTGGGGAACGGATCAGGGACTCCCAGCTGCATTGGTGGCATTCTCCCGTGCAGTAAAATGCGTTTTTGCTCTGTTCCATTCCCTTGCATTCTGTTCCGTTCCCGTTCTTCAAAGTGCCGTGCGATAAGCTTATGACTCTGCTCTTGGTTACAATGCTTTTGTAACCGTGCAGTTTTTGCTCTGTTCCGTTCCCTTGCGTTCCGTTCCATTCCCGTTCCTTAAGTGCCGTGCGATAAGCTTATCAGTTGCACAATGTATCTAACAACAGAAGAGTGTGGCATGGAAATTTGCTAGTCTGGAAGCCTCTCAACATTCTAGCATTTTGGCCTATCCTTCCTTGCTCTTGGAACCAACAACGGTTGGACAGAGGACGTTATCACATGGGGTCTAAAGCAGCCCCACCCCTTCGCCATCGCTGCATCATTCCGGTTCCTTTGCCTCCGTGATCAGACGACGTCGCGGCAAACCCCGCCCATCCCTGCATCATCCTTGCGACATCGCTGCATCATTCCGGTTCCTTTGCCTCCGTGATCAGACGATGTCGCAGCAAACCCCGCCCATCCCTGCATCATCCTTGCGCCATCGCTGCATCATTCCAGCTCTTTTGAATTCCTCTTTCAAAGAGGAATTACAGCCTGCGCGACCAGAATCATTCCGGTATGGCTCTGGATTGATTCCTTGCCGCTTTTCTTGCCGCTAGTGTGATAACATCCAAAGAAGTGCAGACTCCCAGCTCCCAGAAACTTCAAGGACTGCAAATGCCATCTGATCCATGAGTAAGATTAGGAGAATGTACCAGTCAGTGGCTTTAGGATTTTGATTTCTTTTCTTGGTTTGGCTGAATTGATTTGGCTCTGTAACACTTTTTGTCTGTGCCTGCAGGACAGGTGGTCCTTCACGTAGTGATATCTTTTTGCTGTAGAATTCCTTTACTTAGAATAAAGCTTTTCTTTAAAGTACTCTGCCTCTCTTGCAGATCTTCTCTAGGTTGGCAAGTGAAATACTAGTAAAATTCCCCAGCAATGTCCGGATGTGTTGCTAAGATGGGGAATGTTAGTCATTGGGTGCAGTGGTGTCCTCAGCTGGGTTCGGATCCTAAGGAGTTGTGATACCACTGCTCCTTAAACATCTGCATTTGGGCAGAAACAGGCAGTTGGCATTCCTCTGTATCTCTTTAAAATGCTAAAATGATTGTGTGATTGGGGTGAAGGTCAGTGGGAGGGAAAGGAGAGGCTCGAGGTGTTCTTTTAAATTAAAATTTCAAATTTGGGTTTTTCGGGCTGTGTGGCCATGTTCTAGAAGAGTTTCTTTCTGACGTTTCGCCAGCATCTGTGGCTGGCATCTTCAGAGAAAAAAAAACTCCTTGTGGGTTGCTGGGAAAAAGGGGAACTGCCATCAGATCTCCGAGATGCAGTCATCATCACCCTGTACAAGAAAAAAGGAGCAAAATCCGATTGCTCAAACTATCGAGGTATAACACTGCTCTCTATTGCTGGAAAAATCCTTGCAAGGATACTCCTGAACAGATTAGTTCCTGCTATTGCAGAAGAACTCCTTCCTGAAAGCCAGTGTGGCTTCAGAGCCAATAGGAGTACTACAAATATGGTATTTGCCCTTAGACAACTGCAAGAGAAATGTAGAGAGCAGAACAAGGGACTCTATGTAACATTTGTCGACCTCACCAAAGCCTTCGACACTGTGAGTAGAAAAGGTCTATGGCAGATCCTGGAAAGACTAGGATGCCCCCCCCAAATTCCTCAAAATGATTATCTTGCTACATGAGGGCCAGCATGGTCAAGTCAGATACGGCGATGCTCTTTCAGAGCCCTTTCTAATAACTAATGGAGTGAAGCAAGGTTGTGTTCTTGCTCCAACTTTATTTACAATCTTCTTCAGCATGATGCTCCAAAGGGCTACAGCAGAGCTTGAAGAAGAAGACGGGATCTATATACGTTACAGTGTTGATGGTAGCTTGTTTAAGGAGGGATGCAGACCAGGGCGTCGGGGACGCCCTGGTCCGGAGCGCTGCAGGACCTTGGCAGCCGGACCGCGGTGCTCCTGCGGCGTCCCTGGAAGGAGCACAAAATCAGCGCTCCTTCCACAAGACAGGGAAAGTGCGCCCTAAACGCGTAGGGCGCACTTTCCCTGACTTATCCTCCGCAGCGCGTCCGGTTGCTGCGGAGGGAGGTCATCCCCAGAGCGCCGGCCATCCGGAGGGCCGGAAGCTCCGAGGACGACCTCAGGAAGAGGAAGGGACGCCGCGCGTGCGGCTGCCCCTCCTCTTCCGGGTCTCGGAGACAGCCCTATTAGCCGTCTGCTGAGGCCCTAAATTAAACTATCTGAGGGCTCACACTAAGACTCTAAACTATCTAGTCTGTGAGCTGCTCTTTGCTGATGATGCTGCCCTTGTTGCCCACACAGAAGCAGCTCTGCAGCGCCTAACATCCTGCTTCGCAACAGCTGCAGAAATGTTTGGGCTGGAAGTCAACCTGAAGAAAATGGAAGTTCTCTACCAGCCTGCACCACAGGACAAACACCACGATCCCCACATTGCTGTAGGCAAATCTGTGCTTAAGTCCA
This sequence comes from Phrynosoma blainvillii, assembly GCA_026167975.1. Lineage (NCBI taxonomy): Eukaryota > Metazoa > Chordata > Lepidosauria > Squamata > Phrynosomatidae > Phrynosoma > Phrynosoma blainvillii. The sequence continues at coordinate 159,378,695 of JANUYF010000002.1, read as the reverse complement.
TTCATCAGTTCACCTACCTGGGAAGCATCATCTCCTCAGACACTAAGATTGACAGAGATCGATCACAGATTAGCAAAGGCATATAGCACATTTGGAAGACTTTACAAAAGAGTCTGGAGTAACAAACACCTGAGGCGAAGCACAAAAATCAGTGTGTATAGAGCCATTGTACTGTCTATTCTCCTTTATGGGTCTGAAACATGGGTCACCTATTGCCAACACTTACGACTCCTCGAACGCTTTCATCAGCGCTGTATACGCACAATCCTAATTATACACTGGACTGACTATGTGACGAATGATCCAACTCTGTGATTCTATGATTCTATGATTCTATGAATGTTGTTGTCCTTGAGCAAGCAGGGATCACCAACATTGAGGCCATGCTATTGAAAACGCAGCTGCGCTGGGCAGGGCACGTTTCTAGGATGGAGGACCATCGCCTCCCAAAAATAGTACTCTACGGTGAACTTGCCACGGGTCAGCGTAAGAAGGGTGCTCCAAAAAAGCGATACAAGGACTCCCTGAAACAACATCTCAGGCTCGGCCAAATTGATCACCAACAGTGGTCCACCCTGGCCTCAAATCGGGAGACATGGAGACGCACTATCCACAATGCTGCAGCCTTATTTGAGATGTCTCGCCGAACAAGTCTTGAGAAACGACAACGCAGAAAGAATCACAACCTGGAAACATCACCCAAGGAGACCTTCCGCTGTGCTTTCTGCAACCGGACTTGTTTATCTCGGATTGGCCTTTTTAGTCATCAGCGTGCTTGCAGAAAGCGTGGGATGAGTCCTTCCTGAATCTTCATTTGCGAAGAAAAGTCAGAGAGAGAGACTATGCCAGTGAAAGGTTAGTAGTGTGCTCTAGACAAACCCTGGCCAGATGTGCATCCAGTATGTCTGGATGCAGTACAGTCTTTATACCACAAGGAATCTAGGGGAAGGTTTTGAGAAGGCTACCTGTTATCAGTACAGAACTTGTTATTGACTTCATAAGTTTCTTAACCAAAGGAAAAAAGCAGAGAGAGAGGGAGAGAGATTAAACCCAATATCTATTTATGAAGAATAAAGAAAGTATATAAAGTATTAATCAATGTACTTTGTGTCTTTGACAACATAATTCGCTTTAGATCATGTGGTCATTGAAGTCTGTTTTGCATTGAAGAAAGCCTTTGAGGAAGCTTTTGTTGTTGTGGTTGTTAGCTGCCCTCAAGTCGATCTTGACTCATGGTGGCCCTATGGATGACAAATCTCCAAGACCCTCTGTCCTCCACTGCTCTGCTTAATTCCTACAACCCCTAAATACTCGTGACCTCCTTAATAGAGTCCATCCATCTGGCATGAGACCTTCCTATCTTCCTACCTCCCTCCACCTTCCCCAGCATTATTGTCATTTCCAAAGAGTCCTCTCCCCTCATGATGTGTCCGAAGTACGACAGCCTCAGTTTGGTCATCTTGGCTTCCAGGGAGGTTTCCGACTTGATCTGTTCTAAGACCCATTTGTTTGTCCTTTTGGCTGTCCATGGGATCCTCAGCACTCTTCTCCAGCACCACATTATCTCAAAGGAACTGATTTTCTTCCTATCATCTTTCTTAACTGTCCAGCTCTCACATCCATACCTGGTAATAGGAAATACAATGACTTGTACATAATATAATCAAACTAGATAAATCTATGCTAGGTCATAAGTTGGCTGACAACTCACAACCCCCAGAGAACAGCTGACTCACTCAATAAACTAGGGAGATGGTTTGTGTGAGAGATTGTCTTCAGTGCTATTCAATATGCATTTTTTGTTCTTTAAGATGCAAATATTGCCACTAGAAGTAAGGCTCTGTGCAATTTACTGAGCTGCATGGGATTGTCCGTAGACCTCAGCTTCTTGTCCAAGCTTATAGGCATTATGAGAAAAGGATAGGAAACTGACAAGGGCAACTGAATAACATTTGGGTCCAGTTTTCCCCCCAGCCTCTTTTGTCACTCTCCATGACAATAATTATTGAGTTCATAAAAGAACAACATCTAGGATGTTCTGTGAAAGAAATCAAGAAGCTCAGCTTCTGCTTAGTCTAAATCCAGTTGCTAGGCCTGTAAAATCAATTGATAAGAGGGCCAGCATGGTGTAGCGGTTTGAGCATTGAACTACAACTCATGAGACCAAAGTTCAAATCCCTGCTCAAGCATTAAAATCCACTGGGTGAATTTGCACAAGTCACAGTCTCTCAGCCTTAGAGGATGGCAGTGGCAAACCCCCTCTCAAGGAACTTGCCAAGAAAGTCCTATGATAGGTTTGCTTTGGGGGGGGTGTCACCATAAGTCAAAAATGATTTGGAGGCACACAGCAACTACAACAATAAAGTCAACATTTACTTAAATCCCATTGATTCAACTGGTCTACTCTGGCTGGGATTAGCAGTTGGATTTAGGTCTTAGGTATTCAAGAAATATCTGAGGGGAAAATACGTGCACAATTTTCGGCCAATTCAACAGTGTACAGCTCTGAAAGCAGGAGAGATAATAATTTATTTCCACAGAATCCTTAGTATGAAAAGGGAGACCATCCTAACCACCAAAAATAATAAGGAAAGTATAACAGAAGATGCATTTGTTCACATGTCTTGGTTCTTTCTGTCTATTGATCCAAGACATGTGAAGGAATGCATCTTCTGTTATGCTTTCCTTACTATTTTTGGTGGCTAGGATGGTCTCGCTCGTTCAACAACAGAACGAAGTGAAAACAGTACGAAAAGCACAGCTTGAACTTAATTAGTAATGGCAGTGTTAAAAGCTGCCAAAAAGGGTCAACGAATATGAAATAAATAGGCAGCCCAGTTAAATATGCTGCAGTAAACTGAAGAAAAGTGAGGTAAGGGGCTATGCAGACTGAAAGGAAAAGGTGACCTGAAGCTGCCTTTTCGGTAAGCTGCAGCAACTGCACCACCTGCCCCAAGGATGCCCTAAATGGGGAAATAATAATAATAATAATAATAATAATAATAATAATAATAATAATTTATTTATATCCTGCCCTTCTGCCAGGCAATCGGGGTGGCGTACAACATTTTAAAACATCAGAACAAATTAAAATCAATTCAAATCCCATCCCTTATTCCCACACCCACCCACCCCTTAAGAATAAATTAAACTAAACAGATTAAAATGACAATAGTTAAAAATATACAATTTAAAAATACGTAATTTTTCAATATCAATATACAGCGGCATTAATTCAGGCGGTGGAAGGACAAAGGACAGATTTATCTTCTTCTGGGCTGGGAAGTTATTCAGGGAAGGCCTGCCAGAAAAGATCCATCTTGACAGCTTTTTTGAAGCTGTCTAGAGTAGTAATAAGACGGATCTCATCTGGCAGGTCATTCCACAATCTGGGAGCGGAGGCAGAAAAGGTCCTCTGGGAAGTCACCGACAGCCTAGTTCTCATAGGCTGTAACAGGTTCCTCCCAGAGGACTGAAGTGCACAGGGAGGCTCGTATGGAAGGAGGCGGTCCCGGAGATAGGTTGGACCCAAGCCATGTAGGTCTTTAAAGGTTGTAACCAACACCTTGTATTGTGCCCGGAAACTAATGGGCAGCCAGTGGAGAGATTTCAGCACAGGGGTAATATGTTCTCTCCTAGATATTCCTGTAATTAACCTGGCTGCCATATTTTGAACTACTTGAAGTTTCCGAGTTAGGCACAAGGGTAGCCCCATGTAGAGTGCATTACAGAAATCGAGATGGGAGGTTACCAGAGCGTGTACCACAGTTTCGAAATCCCTACCTTCCAGGAAAGGGCGCAGCTGGCGTATCAGCCGAAGCTGATATCAGGCACTCCTGACCGTCTCATTCACCTGATTTGTCATGTGAAGCGACGAATCTAGGAGTACCCCCAGACTGCGAACACAGTCCTTGGAGGATAGTGTGACTCCATCCAGGACTGGAAGTTGTATTCCCAAACCTGGGTTCGGGCCCATCACCGTTAGTACCTCCGTTTTGTCTGGATTCAGTCTCAATCTGTTTTTCCTCATCCAGTCCATAATCTCTTTAAGACAGTCATTGAGAGGAGAGACGCCATCTGAGGTCTGAGCTGACGACCAGGTCATGGAGAAATATATTTGGGTGTCATCAGCGTACTGATGACACCGTGCCCCATGCCTCCGGATGATCTCTCCCAGCAGTTTCAGATAGATGTTAACTGGGGGGAGCCAATGCAGCTTTTCCAAGGCTGTATTGAAGCCCCAGCAACCGCACCGCCAGACCCAAGGATGCTACAAAAGGAGATGGAACAACTGCATGGGCCGGCAGCAGCTGCTTTAATTTTTTTTTATTCTGTTAGACACATGCGCACATGCGCAGGAGCATATCCCTGCATACCTGCGCGCCTGCGCAGGACCTGTCATAGGCGAGTATATAGTCTGTCACTCTCTGTGTGCAATGGTGACTGAAGTTCAGCATCCCTGTGCACCTGCGCAAGTCCTGTCATAAGCTGGTATACAGTCTGTCATTTTGTCTGTACAAAGGTTTGGCATGCCTGTGCATGTTTGCAGGACCTGTCATACACCCACAGATCATGCAAGGATTCACTGACCTCTGCTTCCCCCAAGTAGTGGGTACTGTATACAGGTGCCACTATCTGACTTTGCCACCCTTGGGGTGGAGGAATGAGTTTGTCGACTGAAAAGACACCTCCACAAAACATGTCACACACAGATTGGGGGGAGGGGAGAGATACATGCAAGGGAGACTTGTGTGGACAGACTTGATACATGTAGCTGGTGGTCATGGAAGGGACATGGTCAACAGGACACACAGACAAACATTACTCCAGGAGCCCCCCCCCCCCCGTCATGCCACAGAAGAGGTCACAAAAGCCTCTTTCATGCAAACTACTGTGAATTCTGACAGAAAGCGTACATACAACAAAATGCATTTATTGTCATAATAGAGGACAGTTGTTAGGGCGCATGAGTAGGGTTACAATTAGGGTTAGGGTTACAATCAGGGTTCGGGTTCTAATATTCAATCGCACCTGCACCAGTGCATCCACACCTGGAAGCATAGAGCGCTTTAAATTAAAGCCTGCATTGCAGGGCACATGCTCTGGATTGCCGACTCAGTTTCCGCCACATGTGCGATGGTGCATTTATATGGCCGTTTTCTGGTGCACCGGTGTCACTGCATACATACGCACATGCGAATGTGCGTATCTTTGTGGAAGGAGCGGAAAAAAGCAGCTCCTTTTTGGAGTGGCTTTTCTTAGCATACGACGGCTAGAGGGTGCTTTCCTGGTGACATTTAGGCATGTGTTGTCTAAACGCCACACCTACAAGTCACCCTCAAAGCACTTCTTTTTGCCTGTCTGCATAGCCCCTAACTAAAGGGGGATGCAGACAGGCAGCCATGGGCTGCCCTGGGAAGTGGCAGATTGGGGCCGAGGCTGCCCCATGCCTCGGCCCCGATCCTCCCTTTCGCCGCCTGGGAAAGGAGCGCTAAAATAGTGCTCCTTCCACATGCTGTGAAAGGGGCGCCTGAAGAGCCGCCATGCAGCTCTTCTGCACCTCTTCCAGCTCAGCATGTCCAGACACTGAGCCGGACGGACGTCATCAGAGTGTCTGTCGTGTGGAAGGGTGGGCACTCCGGGGATGTCCTCAGGAAGGGGATGGGGCACCCAGCGTCTGGCTGCCCCTTCCCTTCCTTGGCTTGAAGACGGCGCAAAGCCCCTAAGATAAATACAATGACACCAACTGAAAATAAATTTCCAAAACAGTTGTAACCTGATAATATATGGGATCTGCTTTGTACACTTTAAAGTACTACATAAATCTGAGGTAGTGGTGTTGCCTTTGTCAGCCTTTTGTTTGTAAGGGGGAAAAGCTTAACTCTAAAGATGTAAAGCCAAGGAAAGGCCAAACTTAGCCTCATTGCAACCCTCCTTCTCCTCTCTGATGTCCTTCTCTGTAGGTCCCCATACAGATTCCTAGCAGAGGGCATCCGAGCAACTTAACCTGCCTCGTCTTCCTCCAAGCTCAAGGAAGCACCAATAACCACCCCCATCTCTCTCTTCAAATTTGGTGTTATTGCTCTGTGTGGGAGTAGGAAAACTGTGTTCGTGGTAGATGAAGGAAGAGTTTCTTTCTCACTCAAGCTTGTTTAAACATTTAGCAAGAAACAGCCTATAAATATCTCTACAAAGCATTAAGTGTGGTGGTGTGTGCGCCTTCCTTCTGCAAGACTATTGCTTTCTGCCCACTCCTCCATGTGAGGCTAGATTGGAAAGAGAGTTTTCCCATCCTACAAGCAAAGGGCATGCTTTTCCTCTGCCGGTTGTTGTGGAAGAAATGGGGATTTTCCTTCTCTTGAATTAAATATTGTGAAAGTCAGGGAGCTACAATTTATACAGCTCCAGGAACAACACACTCAAGCTGGCCTAGTTCACATGAACAGCAGGTGAAGTGTCAAAATGCTTCTCCAACTCTACCGCTGCAAATGGAGGTGTGGGGAGTCATCTGACTGAATGCTTCTCTATATATTAGAAAGAGAGAGGAAACTATCTTCCTCACATTAAAAAAAAGCAAGAATGAAAACAAGTCTTCTACCTGGTATTGTACTATATATTTTGTTGTTGTTGTTGTTGTGCGCCTTCAAGTCGTTTCCAACTTATGGCAACCCTATCATGGGGTTTTCTTGGCAAGATTTACTATATCCAGTAACTTATGCAGGTGGATGAATGGACAGATAGATCAATAGATCAATGTTTAGCTAGGCAATTTCCCATCTGTAATCTAAAGTGATGTACCCTTGAAACAGTTTTCCATAGGCCTTTTCACACTGCACTTTTTATACTGGATTTCCTTTCTTGATAATGTTTAGTGTAGCGAACTGCAATCAAGTCAGCTTCGACTTATGGTGACCTCCAAGAATGAGAGGCTTCCAGGTCACCTTCTCACCAACATCCCTGCTCAGGTCTTGCAGACTCAGGGACGTGGCTTCCTTGATTGAGTCTATCCTAATTATTGTCTTTTCTAATGACTCATTTCTTTTCATGACATGGCCAAAGTACAACAGCTTTAGTTTCATCATCTTGGCTTCTAGGGAGTGTTCAGGCTTGATTCACTCTAGTAGACATTTATTTGTGTTTTAGCAGTTCATAGTATTCTCAGTTTCTCCAGCACCACATTTCAAGTGAGTTGATTTTCTTCCTACCGGTGTTCTTCACTGTCTAGTTTCACAACCATACATACAAATTGGAAGTAAAATGGCATGGACAATCCTTACAGTAGCATTCAATGATATGTCTTAACACTTCAGGATCTCATCTAGTTCCTTTATTGCTGTCATTCCAAGTCCTGGGGGAGAAGCAGACGGGCGGCCCTGGGCCGCCCCCAAAAGCAGAGGATCGAGGCTGATGCTGCTGGACACCTCGGCCTCGATCCTCCCTTTCGCTGCCTGCGAAAGAAGCGCTAAAATAGTGCTCCTTCTGCAAGCCACGAAAGGAGCGCCCCAAGATGGGCCGTCATTCCGTCATTCCGATGATGTCCTCAGGAAGGGGATAGGGCGCCCAGCATCCAGCTGCCCCTCCCCTTCCTGGGATTGAGGACGGCGTTTCTCGCCATCTGCATCCCCCCCAGTCTTCTTCTGATTTCTTGACTGCAGTCTCCATTCTGATTAATGACTGAATTGAAGTATGGAAAATTTTGAACTATTTCAATGTCTTTGTCATCTACTTTAAAGGCATGTAAATCATCTGTGGTCAATATTGTTGTTTTAATGCTCAACTGTAAAATGGCCTTTGCACTTTCTTCCTAAAAAGGGCTTTTTAAACTATGTGGAGCAAGAGGAAGAACAAGGAAACAGTAGGGCCATTGTGTGGGGGAGATGGTGAAAAGCTAATGGGACAAGAGACAAGGTAGCAGCACTCAAGGCATCAAATGATGCAGCTAGGGGACATAGGTAATGAGGTAGTAAGGGAATAACTAGTCCATAGGGCCAGATTAACTACATCCAAGTGTACCTGCAGATGTAATCTCAGAACTACTGGTGATAGTCTTTGAGAATTCTTGGAGAACAAGAGAGACCCCAGCAGGCTGGAGAAGGGTCAGTGTTGTTCCCACTTTTAAAAGGGAAGAAAAAGAACCCAAACAACTATAATCCAGTCAACCTGACCTCAGTACTGGGAAAGATTCTAGAGCAGATCATTAAACAGTCTGTGAGCACTTAGAAATGATTGCTATGATGACTAAAAATTAGCATGAGTTTCTCAGAAACAAGTCATGCCAGACTAATCTTATCTCTTTCTTTGATAGAATTACAAGCCTGGTAGATGAAGGGAATGCTGTGGATGTAGTGTATCTTGATTTCAGTAAAGCTTGTGACAAGGTCCTTCATGATATTCTTAGAGACAAGCTGGGAAAATGTGGGCATGACTGTGCTGCTGTTAGTGGGTTTTTAACTGGTTGGAGGATTGAATCCAAAGAGTACTCATCTGTGTTTCTCTTCATCTTAGAAAGAAGTGATTAGTGGGGGTCACAGGGTGCAGTCCTGGACATATTTGTTCAACATATTTATTAATAACTTAGATGATGGAATAGAGGGCATACTTATTAACTCTGCAAATGATACCAAATTAGGGGGGATATCTAACACCCTAGGATCAGAATTTAAAATGACCTTAATAGATTGGAGAGCTGGGCAAAAACTAACAAAAAGAATTTTAACAAGCTTAAATATAAAGTTTTACACTTAGGCAGGAAAAATGAAATTTACAAATACAAGATGTCTGGCACTTGGCTTGATGTGTAAAAAAGATCTAGGGGCCTTAATAGACCACAGGCTGAACATGAGTCAACAGTGTGATGCAGCTGTCAAAATGGCCAATGCAATTCTAGGCAGCATCAAAAGGAGTAGAGTGTCTGAACTGAGGGATATAATAATACCACTTTATTCAGCTTAGGTCAGCCTCACCTGGAATACTGTGTCCAGTTCTGGGCACCACAATTCAAAAAAGTATGTTGACAAGCTGGAATCTGTTCAGAAGAAGGAGACCAAAATGGTAAAAGGTCTGAAAATCATAAAGCCCTATGCGGAACAGCTTAGGGAACCAGGAATGTTTAGCTTGGAAAAGAGAAGACTGGAAGATGATATGACAGCCATTTTTAAATATTTGAAGGAGTGCAATGCTGAAGATGGAGCAATCTTTTTTTTTTCAGTTTCTCTGGAGACGAGAAGATGAACCAATGGGTTTTAATTGCAAGAAAGGAGATGCTGTCAAAACATTAGGAAGAACTTCCTGACAGTAAGAGCTGTTCCACAGTGCAATAGACTGCCTCAGAAGGTGGTGGATTCTTCTTCTTCTTCTTCTTCTTTTAGGTCTGATTGTGAATTCCTGCATAGCAGGGAGTTGGACTGGATGGCCCTTGTGGTCTCTTCCAACTCTATGATTTTATGATTCTATGATTCTTTAAACAGAGTTTGGATTACTCTCTCTCACGAGTGCTTTGATAGTGTATTCTGCATATCAGGGGTTGGATTCTTGTGGCCCATTTCAACTTGTGATTATGTGACTCCTTCACTTTATCCTGTAATTGTTCCAAGTTTTTGCAATTTTCTACTAGCAGTATGGTGTCATCTGAATATCTCAAATTGTTGATGTACCTTTATCCAATTTTCACGCCTCCTTCCTCTGAGTCTAACCCTGCTTTATGTATGATATGCTCAGCATACAAGTTAAATAGAAAGGGTGATAAAATGCAGCCTTGTCTGACCCCCTTGTCAATTGGAAACCATTCCATTTCTCCTTATTCTGTCTTGATGGTAGCCTTTTGTCCTGGGTACAGGTTATGCATCAGGACAATCAAATGTTATGGCCCACCCATTTCTTTAAGAGGGATTCAAAGTTTTCTATGAGCTACACAGTCATAGGCTTTGCTATACATAATCTGGAAAGCACAAGGTGATTTTCTTCTGAAATACTTTGGTGCATTCCATTATCCAACATGTTTGCAATATAATCCATGGTAGCGCTTCCTTTTCTGAACCCAATTTGGACATCTGACATTTCCTGATATATGGTAAAGTTCTTTTGTAGAATTTTAAACATAATTTTGCTTGCATGAGAAATGAATGTAATCTTCCTGTGGTTACTGCAATCCCCATTGTCCTTTTTCTTGGAAATTGGAATGTATATGGAATGTTTCCAATCTGTGGGCCATTGTTTTGTTTTCCATATTTGTTGATAGATTTTAATTAGAACTAGAGTAGATTCTGTATCTGTAACTTGGAGCAGCACTATTGGTATGTCATCTGTTCCTGGTGATTTATTTCTCCCTAGTGCTCTGAATGCGGCTTCCACTTTACTTTCTAAGATTGTGCGTTTGTCTTCAAATGGTTCTAACTTAGATGAATCCTTTCTTATATTTTATACTGATCTTCAGTTTATTGTTTCAACCCAGCTTTTCATTTGTTCTTGGTTATGCATTGTTCTCCATGTTAAAATTGTATAGCATCCCCAATCTTGATTTAAATTTCCTTTGATTATTCAGATCTGGTTGAAGAGGTCTCTTGTTCTTCCTTTTTTGTTGTCATCTTCCATTTCTCTGCATTGATTGTTATCGTAGCTTTCTTTATGCCTGCGCACAAGTCACTGAACAGTTGCATTCAGGGCTCTGACCCTATTTCTGTCTTTTACTCTCCTCAACTGCTTGAAGAGTTTTATCTGTCATCCACTAAGGTTTTGTTTTCTCTTTAGCTGCAGATAGTTATCTCTTTGCATGCATGCCTCCCTGACAATGTCCCTGGCTTCAGTCCAGAGTTTTTCTGACATCCTGTCAATTAGGCTTAATAGTATAAATCTATTTTTACATTGTCTTTAAATTCCCAGTGGATGTTCTTCAGGTTGTATTTTGGCACAATGGTTCGTTAGTGTTCTTCTTCAGATTACTCTGATTTTTTATTTGTGCCACAATCTGCTCCTGGCTTTGTTTTTGCAAAGAGAATGGAGCTTCTCCATCTTCTGCTTCTATTATGTCGTCTATTTGATTTCTGTATTGGCCATCAAGTGATGTCCATGTATACAGTCACCTCTTTGTTTGCTTGAAGAATGTGCTTCTTATGACCAAACTGTTGGCCTTGCAAACTTCTGTCAGTGAGTCTCCTGCTTCATTTCTTGATCCTAGGCCAAATTTTCCTGGTCTTTGATTCTGTTCTCTTTCCTACTTTTGCATTCCTATGATTAACAAGAAGCCCTATTTGTGAGTGATCCATTTCCCCCTTGACTCCAAGCTATTACATCATCAAAATTTGATAGGATGTTAATTCAGGGGGAGCTATGTAAACCAATATTTGCTCTCTCTTCCTTCATTTTTCAGTTCAAGGTGCAATTTTTAGTGGAAGCCCTTTCAATTCTCTGCCTGTACCTCCACACCCAACTTTATTGTAGTCAAAGTCTCTCTGTGTGTAAACACATCTGCTCACATTTGTCCTTCCCTTTGCCTTGCCTATGATATTCTTCCCTGCCTTCTATTCTTTTCCAATTAACTAATCAAACAAAGGAGATCACTATGTGTGCGCAAGATGGCTGAATCCTTTGATGCGGATGGGCAGAGCACTCCTGTATGAGGATACTAAAGCTGGTCCTGGGCCACTCTTTTAGTTGGAAGTGCCATATGGACAGGCTGCAGGGACCTGCCTTTTGTGGTTGTGCTGTAGAGAGTACCATGTAATTAATATGATTCTTGCTTGCATCCAAGTGGTGTGTTTATTGCAGCCAGTATTTTATGGAATAAGATGGTGTGAGAGGATGCTATGGCTAGTTATAGAGTACTGACTCTGACATCAATACTTATGAAAGCACCATTCTATTTCTCTTTCCCCAGCCTGGCATGCTCTGTCATTCTGCCATTAAAGTTTTATTTTAATGTGGGGAAGGGTGTTAATGTTCTGTAGAGAGTGAGCACTTCCCCGCTAAAACTGGTGTGTTCTCATGGATTTTTAAAAACAAAACAGAAGAGCAGTCATGACCCCTTTTTCCCGAACAGGGAAACGTGCTCATCTTATATTTTGTGCACCATTACTCTCTTTTTATTTAGAGCTCATCCCAGTCCCTTCTCTGCACACAGCAATGAGCACATGTGGCTCTGAGCATGTACACACAGCTGTGTGTGTGTGTATCTGTGTCATGGTGAGGTCTCACAAGGGTGGAAGAGAATGTCAGGGTGAGAATCCTTTTGCATATGGGCAGCTCTCCATGTGTGAGAGATGAATCATTAGCTGACCTCTTCCCAAGCTTGAGGCAGAAGTCTCTCTTGGTTTTAAAAAAAGCAATAATTGGGCTATCTCTTGCATCTCTCTCTCTCTCTCTCTCTTTCTTACACACACACACACACACACACACACACACACACACACAGCTTCTCTCCCTCCCTCCCCTGCACTGTGTAGTTATGATACAGGATATCTCATCATTGCCTCTCAATACTAGCATATGTACAACACTAAAAATCATTTCCAGAATAAATCCTGTCCAAAGTACAGTGGGAATTTGAAGCTGATTTTGGGAAGAAGGAGTAAAGGGGTGTGTGTGATCAGACTTGATCAATGGGGAGGATAAAATTGTCTGAAGTCAAGTTGTATGATGGAAGGCCAAACATATTGAGCATGGTGTGCCAAGACAAAAAGAGGACTGAGTATAGGGATATTTAAATATGTAGTGAAATAAATGCTCACTGATGTAATGGTAAAGTGCAATTGCAATTAGAGTTGCTTTAACCACTTAATCATAATTGGTCATTGCCCTGAACCCCATTGTGGAGATCATTTTAAAGCCAAACTCTGGAAAAGACAGCCTGAGGTCAATGCGATGGAAAATAATGAGCTGGGAAGGATGCAGAATGTCAGTGAGTGGAGAGCGGAAGCTCAAAGTATTTTTGGCAGGCATCTGTAAGTAAGAAGAGTTAAAACATAACATGTTTTAAATGCCTGAAGTGCAGTTTCCAGTTGGAAGCTTCTCTAGGCAGGGACCTGTCTTGTGTTGTGTAGAACATGTCATGCCATGTCATTGCATCCTCAGCTTCCCTGCCTCTGGTCCACTTCATTGATTTGTGCTTTTCCTCTGTGTGTGTGTGTGTGGGGGGGGAGCAGTAAAAACTTAGCAATAGCAATAGCATTTACATTTCTATACCGCTTATCAGTGAACTCAGCACTCCCTAAGTGGTTTGCAATCTGTAAGCCAATTGCCCCCAACAAGCTGGGTGCTCATTTCACTGACCTACAAAAGGATGGAAGGCTGAGTCAACCTTAGAACCCTGGGATCAAACTCACAACCTTGTGGTGGCAGCACTGGCATTTAACCACTGCGCCACCAGGGCTCTTACCATCCATTGTTGTTGTTGTGTGCCTTCTGACTTACGGCAACCCTAAGGCAAACCTGTCATTGGGTTTTCTTGGCAAGATTTGTTCAGAAGGGGTTTGCAATTGCCTTCCTCTGAGGCTGAGAGCGTGTGACTTGCCCAAGGTCACCTAGTGGGTTTCCATGGCTGAGCGAGGATTTGAACTCTGGTCTCCAAAGTCCTAGTCCAACTCTCAAACCACTATGCAACGCTGGTTCTTTCCCATCCATTACCAAACTTTATACAAGAGAGAGGAGAAGGAAGGGAGTCCCTGGACGTTATCACACGGGGTCTAAAGCAGCCCCATGCCTGCACCATCGCTGCATCATTCTGGATCCTTTGCCCCTGTGATCAGACGACGGACGTTTTCACACTGGGCTTAAGGCAGAAGCAATCCTACCTCACTCCGGCCCCATGCCGGCTCCTTTGCCAGTGTGTTCAAACGACGTCGCAGTGCCATCCCCGGCATCCAGTGCCATCCCCGGCATCATTCCGGGTCCTTTCTCCACGTGTTCAAACGACGTCGCAGCAAGCCCCGCCCCACCCCGCCCCATCCTGTCCCATCCCCGGCATCAACCCCGTTCTTTGCAATTCCTCTTTTTAAAAGGAATTGCATCTGCCGCGGCCAGAATCATACCGGAATGATGCTGCTGTCACCGATCTGAAGCTGCAGGATCCATTCCGGTATGATTCTTTCATTGCTTCCATGCGGCTTTAGACCCCAAGTGTGAAAACGTCCATTGTCACAGCAAACCCGGACCATCCCTGCATCATCCCTGCACCATCGCTGCATCATTCCAGCTCTTTGTAATTCCTCTTTCAAAGAGGAATTACGGCTGCGCGACCAGAATCATTCCGGTATGGTTCTGGATTGATTCCATGCCGCTTTTCTTGCTGCTTTGAGACCCCTGGTGTGATAACGTCCCCTGTTGCTTCTGGCTACAGGTGAGCACCATCCCAAAAGCGGTCCAGAGGAGGCTGGAGAAGAAGGAGAAACAACTTGCTGGAGTACCACTGTTCATCCCGCATTGGTGGCCTCTCCTTCCTAAAACTGCCATTAGAAAGGTTTTTAAGAAATCGTCTTTTCCCAAGGGATAGGGAGGGAGAGGAAAAGAATTGAAGGGGAAGCCAACAAAGCACCAGCCATAGCATTAAAAATTGATAAGATCCACCAGGGCAACCGAATCAACCACAGCCCTCATGCTTTTTTCCGTTCTAACTTCCAGTCCCTTTACTTTTCTCTACTGTACTTTAGATTGTAAGCCTGAAGGCAAGGACTCCCTACTGATTTTTGCACAGTGACCCCCGGTTTACAAAAGTCCTTTTGTAAAGGATTGCAAACATCCTTTCTGGTTGAAGAGCAGGTTAAAAGTTCTACAAACAAACACCGATGCAGCTTTGGTTGGGCATTATGCACAATCTATTGTAGACAGGGGCTGAGGTTTGGACAAAGACGATTCCTGACACCATTTAGATGAGAGCATTTGCCGCTGAGCCAAAATTTCAAAAGGTGAGGGAACCTCACAACCTCAGAACTAGTTTAAGAGACAAGCTTTCTCCGAAGGAAAGGGTTAGACTACATTAACCCCTGGACTCCTTTTCAATTGACAGCTGAATGCATTTCCTAAGAAGATGTGGAATGGATGATGGTACAAAGCATTAGAAAAATGCACAGCTATATAAGCTTTTCCTCCAGAATTTTAGTCAGGATTGTGCCCCTCTTGTTTGGAAAATGGATGTGTGCTTCTTATTTCTCCACCTACCAGATCATCAATGTGCTTGAAATCAAATTGCTAAATAATCCTATCATTCTTCACATGATCAATGCTCCACATATATCCTTGTTACTCTATTACTCTCTTTAAACCCAAAGAATCTCCTCAGACAGCAACCCTCCTATGGCCATACTACTCACTGTGTATCACCACTACAGCCTTTTAAAAGAAATAGGAAAGACTGCCTTTGTAGACTGCCAGAAATAGTGCAAATTGAGTCCACTTTAACTGCCCTGGTTCAGTGCTAGGGAATCATGGGAATTGTATTTTTTCCTGAGACATTGAGCCTTCACTGTCAGAGAGCTCTGGTGCCACAATAAACTACAGTTCCCATGATTCCCTAGCACTGAGTCAGGGCAGTTAAAGTGGGCTCAATTTGCACTATTTCTGGCAGTCTGCAAAGGCCCTATGCCCATTTCTTCTGCCTTCAGTGGGTCTTTGCAGGAATTCAAATGTGTGATTGCAAGAATCTGAATTTAAATACAAGATAAGTGTCTAATCACAACTGAATCATGTTCTGTGAGAACATGTTCAAGAGATTAAAGTAATAAGATTGCTATAAAAGAGCTGTTTAACGTTGTAAAAATGCACATCTGATTTACCAGAATGTAAAATGAGGAGTGAATTTATTTTCCAAGATAGAAATTTACTCTTTAGTTTTTGTAGTTCTGTGCATATAGCCATCTGTTCAAATTACCTTTTTTTTTAATCAGCCCATTTATCTCTTCCTCTCTCTGTCCCCATGTGGCTCCTCCACCTTCCTCAGCTGTAGGTAAGCACACAAAAAAGATGGGATAGAGCTACACCTCTGGAGACGAGGGTTCGATTCCCAGCTCGGCCATGAAACCCATTGAGTGACCTTGGGCAAGTCACATGCTCTCGGCCGTAGGGGAATGAAATGGCAAACCTCCTCTGAAAAAATCTTGCCAAGAAAACCTATGACAGGTTCGTCTTAGCAACAGGAATAGCAAGTACATTTCTATACCACATATCAGTGCACTTAAGCACTTCCTAAGTGGTTTACAAGGTGTAAGCTATGCTAATTGCCCCCTTGGAAGGATGCAAGGCTGAGTCAACCTTGGAGCCCCTGGCTGGTATTGAACTCACAACCTTGTGGTTTGTGAGTGAGTGGCTGTAGTACAAGCATTTAACCATTGCACCACCAGGGCTCTAGGGTTGCTATAAGGGTTGCTATAAGGCTTGCTATAAGTCAGAAATGACTTGAAGGCACACAGCAACAACAAAAGGAGGAAAGAGGGTGGAATCGCACAAAACAAAAAGTTAGCCAGAAACGCTTGCCTAGAAACTGAGGTTTGTCTGACATTTCTAGTGAACAAGTCACCAAAATGTTAGCATGCTAGGTTTTCCCTTCAAAGTTATGTTTGCTGAAATATTTGTATCAGCCTAGGAAAAGTCTAGGATTTCATAGGGCTTCATTTGGAGGGTACAACTGAGCTGGACATTATCTCCAGTCCTTAAATGGATTGCAAGACCTCTGTAACACCTGGGATCTCCCTGCCTGCTGTAATCTCTGGAGCTTTTCTCAAGACACTCATACTGGAATAGACTTGAACTCGGCATCTCTGATGGGAGGCTGGGTAAAAAGTATAAAACCACGCTGTTTGACCAAGAGCTTTTCTAAACCAAAATATAAAAGTCCAGAGAGACAATATCAGTATCCCAGTGTGTTGCTGCTGTGTTTTTTTTTTAAAGACAGTTGTATTTTGTATCAAAAATTATCTTGTATATGTGAGAGGGGAGAGAAGGGGCATGGATGAAAAGAGCAAAAGGGTAGTTTTAGTCCACTGGAAAGTAAATACTAAATATTTTATAGACACAATTGTTCCTCTCTAAACGCTTAAGCAGGCTTGGGTTTTTCCCGCTGATTCATTCCCTTTCCGTATCTCATGTGTTTATCATTCTAATTTTATTCCTGTTCTTTTTCTTGTCTTTGCACACAATTAAAATGGTTCCTTATAGTAAATGGATTACATGCTTTATGCTATAAATAAATGCAGGAATTAAGGTTCTGTTAACTTGTTTTAAGTGATAAGAAATCAGAGACATCAAATTTCATTTTAAGTCCCAGGAGGAGCTGTAGATATGCTCATGCTAATGGGGGACTCATTTGTATATATATTCTCCCCCCCCCCCCCCCCCCCCCACATTTATATGTGAATTGAGAGAGCAAACACATACAGGCAATAAGGAGCCTGGGATGAGATTTCTCTGCCTTTTCTCTACAGTCTCCTTGTGTTCATAGCACATGGCATGTTCATGGAGACTGAAAGGACCCACTGGAATGTACTGGAAATTGGTGGTCACTGGGCAGCCATATATCAGCTGTGTTGAAGAAATTTGGAAATGCATTGGGTAATATGCAATCTACATTTCCCCCTCCTTTTTCTGTTCCCTGTTTCAGTAAAGAATATGAGACGGATTTACTGCTGAGTGGCAAAGCTGTTGCCTCTAGAGATGGAGACTAGTGCCTGGTAGGTGCACAACAATACTTTATTTAGAAAGTATGATTGAAATGGGGTAAAGCCAGGCCATGGTGCCTAAGTGGCTGTCTGGGATTGTGTTTTGAAGAGGATTTTGCAGCTGATCCTATTGCAGGAAACAGTATTTGATGCCAGTCCAATAACTGCACTAGGCGAAAGAAGCACACATGACCAGGTGATGAGGAATGGCATCAGTGAAGAGAGTCAGTAGAAATGGGAAGGACTGATTTAATCCATTAGGATTGGATTGGGCTATGGACCATGGGAAATGTGATCTGCTCAATAGCTGAATTTAGACAGTGCACTGTCTACACAGGTAGATTCACAAACTATGGTGTGGATGATTGCTTCAGCAATTGTTTGAGCAAAGGACCCACAGCCTACTCAAATGCATGATGGATCACACCAGAGGCAGGCTTCTGAAAAAATGGGAGGTGGTGGTATTTGAAACCGAGAAGGAAGGCTGATGAACACATCCATCCAGCCAATCCCATTTACTCAGCACTTGCTGGTGGCTTTGCCAGACCTTGGAGAGGGGAGCTGCTTGAGATTGGCTGGAGGAGAATCCTATGCAGTTTCTCCATTTCCAGTCCTAGGCATTTTGATGCTTGAGGGGTGAAATCCTTGAAGCACTCTCCCTGCTTCCCCACAAATTAGCAGGGAGTCATATGTAGGCTTCTTAAAATTAGGGATGGAAATCATGCAGCCCTCCAGATGTTGTTGGACTGCAATCCCAGAAGCCCTAGTCACCTGGAAGCTGATGTCCAACAACATATGGAGAGACATATGTTTCTTGTCCCTGCTTTAAATGAGTGAAAGCTATGCAGGATCAATCTGGCTATCCTTTTGTCATCTGGATTTTTAGAGAAGATACTCATGGTGGATTTTGCCCTATCTTCATCACCTACCTTGAATGGGAGCCAGAGCTGGAGAGTAGAGAGTTCTACAGAGAGGGCTCTCCAGATTACTAACTCATCTCTTTCTCTCTCTTATCTCTTTTCCCCTTCCCTCCCTTTCCTCTGCAGCAATGCAAGGCTCCACATCATCTCCTGCTTCTGTTTGCTTCAGCTCTGGCCATTCCTGCTTCTGGCCTTAACAGTCCCATCACACAGCGCCTGGTCTCTTCGTACCCGGAGTGCCCTGGCAGGAGAACGGGCACTTTGCAGCCATCGTAGCCCCTCAGCCCTCAGATCTGTTTGCATCTGGGACAAGAACTTTGCCCCAGAGAAAAGGTCCCCCTCCTCCTTACAGCGCCAGCGGTCCATGGTTTTCAGGGGGGCTGGTCTGCGCAGTGTAGCACGGCTCAGGCGTCAGGCCCAGGGGAGTCGGCCAGCCACCCCATCGGGCTTTGAGGATGGCCTGTCTTCCTCACAGTACCCCTGGGCCATAGTTTGGGGTCCCACAATATCAGCTGAGGATGGAGGTGATGCCAACTCTGCCAACCCAGGCTTACCACCTCTGGATTACACCTTTGTCTCATCAAGTGGGATGGCGACAGCACAACCTAATTCCCACTCACTGCTACACAATGAAGGGCTCAACCTGCGCCAAACCCCAGCCACACTCCGGCCCTTCCTCTTTGGGCCTCGAGGAGAAGGTAATGTTCACCTGCTTCCTTCTATGACTTCAAGAACAATCTTGCATTGCACTGGCAGATCCAGAAGTTCTGCCAGGTATAGCTGTATGTCCCCTTATATGTCCACTAACATGCTTTGTGGCTGTGTGCCCTCCCCCTCAGCCATTCAGTGGTGAAGGTCAGATGGGAGGAAAGATGAGGGGCAGCCACACAACCAGCTGGCTACATTCCTGCAGCAGGTAGCAGGAAGAAGGTGGCATCCTCCTGGTCATAAGACCACAAGGGACGATGCCTTTTTCTTCCTGTGAGTGCCTTCAGGAACTGGGCTGGCTGGTTGCCCCTTGTCTTCCTCTTGCCATTGAAGGCAGAATAGCCAGGTTAGTGGCTGAAAGAAGGAATCATAGTGGGTGCTGAATTCCTCCATCAGCTGGAACCCAAAAAAGGAAGGAAATTATCACACCGCTCTGTTCTTCCATGCTAGGCACGAGATGTAAACTTTAAAAGGCAGATTTTATCACACACCTCCATGCCCAGGCAGGAGGCATCCTGTACCCCATCCAGGTATCCCATACCTGATCCGGACCCAATCCAGACTTCTTGTTCTTTGCAAGATGCGGGAGAAGTCCAAATCAGGTACAGGGTGCCTCCTGCCTGGGCACAGAGGTATGTGATAAAATCTGCCTATTAAAGTTTACATTGCGCACCTAGCGTGGGAGGAAAGGGCAGTGTGATAATCTGCTCACACACACAGGTTTAACTTTCAGTTACAACTGTGTATGTCACAAACAAGATGTCAGCCAAACTGCACAACTTCATGGAGAGAGCAGAGCTCCTATATACCTTTAAGAGTTTGAGTGATGAAGCAGAAATTTGGCAGGTGAGGTTTTTCCTATCAGGACAACTGCAGAGTTAAGCTTGTCAGATTTCTGCTTCTATTTTAATGGTACACAAAGAAGTCCAGCCAGAGAAAGCTGACAGTCCAAGGTGAGACTTATGGCTTGTTCTGTTCATCATTTTCACTGACTCTCCCTGTCTTTATGTATTCCAGGTGTGGATCCTCAGCTGTATGTTACCATTACGATCTCTGTCATTATTGTCCTAGTTGCTATGGGAATAATACTCAAATTCTGGTGAGTAGATTTTAGGTAGCTAAAAGAACCATTCCACAAATCATCTGATGTGAGGGAAGGTACTGTGAGATGTGAAGATGGTACTAGAAGGAGTGTTAAAATTGAAAATAATGATCAAAATGTCTTAATAATTCATGGAACGACATGATATAATTCATGGAGAGGCAATTTCTATGTTCTCTGGGACTTTCTATTCTCCAGACACATGTCTGGAAGCTGGCAGTATACCTCATTGCACAAACTGTTTCTTTCAGAAGTGGTCAGGCTTCATAAATCAAGTTACTGGAATCTACCAGACCTTCATTATGGAGCACATGCTTTCAGATGTAGCACTGGATAGAAATGTGTATGTTGCATATTACATAAATACTAGAGAAAGGCACCATATTTATTTCCTCACATTTCATTTGTTTCTGTTCCTCTGGGCAATTTTTCCATCATGCCTAGAATACATTTGGTTCGAGCCACATATTGCCTCACACTACCTTAATGAACTCTTGATGGTTCTTCTAACATCTGCTTCTTAACAACTGTGAGCTCCTGAGCAGTTCAAAATTCATTTGGAGACATCTAAGTATTTGGCACTCAAGTTTACCAGAAGTTCTTTGGGTTTTGTGCAACGCCAATTGGTATACTTTGACTTGTATATATAAGTCATATAAAGATTTGTAGTATGCATATATAATTCAAACATTTATGTGACTGTATTTTTAAAATGTAAAAATATTTTAGAGTTAAATAATCCAAAATTTGTACATTTGAAAAGATTTAAAAATGTGTTGTCTTTTTCAACACATATATTTTAGTCTCTTATTATTCTTGAAGTGGACCATCATATTTCTGAGGTGTGTAATTTAGGAAGTAGACTAGAATAACATTTGCACGGTATTGGGCCTCATAGCTCAGTTCTATAAAAAATATAGGAAGCTGCTTTATGCAGAGTCAGATCAATCTGGTTCTCTGTTCTCTCTTCACTGATCATCAGCAGCTACCCAGGGGCTCAGGTATTATGTGCAGAAGGTCCTGTGTTTAGTGCCAAAAGCCTCTCAGCTGGGAGACTTTTTGACTTCTCTCTGAGCCCCTGGGTAGCTGCTGATGATCAGTGAAGAGAGAACAGAGAACCAGATTGATCTGACCCTGCATAAAGCAGCTTCCTATATTTTTTATAGGACTTTTACAGAAATATAAAATAAAGGTTGATTGGTGCTAGAAAGGCAAGGCTGATGTCTGAACCAGGGGTTGGCTTGGTGAAATACACATTTCTTATGTGTCGAGGGCAGCTGAGAAGAAGATAAGCTAATGCTGCTGGTGAAGCTTTCCTTATATATGATGATTTCTCTATAAAGTCTGCTTTCTCCCTTAAGACACCATCTGTGTCTTCTCAAGACACCAAGTAAGTAGTTAATTACTTGGTTTACTCACCCATCCTAGTTCAAGTCCTATGCAAGAGATTCTTTCTAGAGACATTGGTTTTATGTATTTTGTTTTCTTCATCAGTTTGTTAAAGAAGCAGAATGAACTATTTGAAGCATAAGTACTCCCATGCTAAAAGTACCAACGTAGCTTTAAAAGTCATCTTTCTGACTTATCTTCTCTTCCCAAATTGATAGGTAACAAAAACAATTCTCCTCCTTGCTCCTGCAATATGGAAGCACAACTTTAAAAGTTGTCCTTGGGACAACTTTAAAAGTAGTCCCCTGGTTCAGAAATCGACTTTGCCTTTATAGCACCAATCAATCACTCTTTTTACAAAGCTTTAAAATTGTGCCTAGGGCTTAGCATCACATTCCAGAACCTACAGGCAACAGAAACAGCCCTTTTTTCATACTGGAATATTACTTCCGAGCAGTGGCATCACTAGGGTTGGTGTCACCCAGTGTGGATGCCTAGAAATGGCTGCCCCGTATACCCTCCTCTTCCTTGCCTGCCGGAAAGGGCTGCTGGGGTACAGCCAGGCAACTGGACAAATGACAGTGGGAGGTGGTGGAAGGGAGGCTGAGACGTGTCATTTGAGCTTCTCTGCTGTTTTGTCTCCCTCAGCCAAGAGAGTCATGGCAATGGAGAAGCTGAAATGGGCATGTGCACTCCCTTTCTCTGCAGCCTTCCAGAAACTTGGTTCAATACCAGAACAGCTGCTCTCCCAGCAGCTGCACCAGACCTGGAATGGAAGTCACCTCACACCCTATGAGTGGTCATTGATCGGTAATGGTACTGTGGCTTCCTGACAGCCCATTCTGGGTCTGGCATGGCTGCTGGGTGAATGAAAAAGGGAGGAGACACCGTTTCTTGTTCGCCCATCAGTCCCACCGGCTGTACTGCTCCACTTTATGTACACACACTCCTCAGGGTGTTGCCTAGTGCGGTCCACACATCCCACTGACAACCCTGCTTTCAAATAGAAAGAAAGACAGAGGGCCTCTACAGACGGCCCTTTGGGCTGTCCTGGAGGCAGGGATGGGAGAGGCAGCCACACAGCAGCCACTTCAACCCTTCCCCGAAGACGTCATCATGACGCACACCGTTATGCATAGCATGCACCATCAGGACATCCTTCCGGTGCAGCGTCTTGATGCGCTGCGCCGGAAGGGGTGCAGAAGAGCTGCACAGCGGCTCTTTGGGTGTTGTTTTCGCCGGCTCTGAAAGGACCAGCATTTTGCTGCTCCTTTCAGGGCTGGGAAAAGGGTGGATTGGGGCCAAGGTGTGGGGCAGCCTCGGCCCCAATCCTCTGCTTCCCAGGGTGGCCAAGGGCCGCCCATCTGCATCTCCCCAGAATCACCAAAGAAGAATTCAAATGAATAGCCGGCATATGTAGGGGGAAAGTTAGAAAAGCTAAAACAAAGAGCAAGCTCAGGCTTGCTAGAGGGGTTAAAAACAACAGAAAGAGGGGTTTTTTGGTTTTGTCTGTAGCAAAAGGAAGAACACTGCATGGGGAAGATGATGAAATGCTAACGGAGGACAGAGAAAAAGCAGAACTACTTAACACCTTTTTTCCTTCAATCTTCTCCCAAACGGTGAACAGTGCTCAACTTGGAGAAAATGGAGCAGGTGAAGCAGGAGAGGAAATGCAGAACAGTATAAAGAGGTAGTACAGGAATACCTGGCTATTCTAAATGTATTCAAATCTCAATGGCCAGATGAACTACTTCCAAAGGTATTCAAAGAACTGGCAGAAGTACCTCAGAACCACTGGCAATAATCTTTGAGAATTTCTGGAGAACATGAGAGGTCCCAGTAAATTGGAAGAGGGCAAATTTTGACCTAGTTTTCAAATAAGGAAAAAAGAGGACCGAAATCATTATTGCCCAGTCAGCCTGACATCAGTATCAGGAAAGATTCTAGAGTAGATCATTAAACAGACAGTCTGTAAGAAATTAGAAAGAAATGTTGTGATTACTGAAGGTCAGCATGGATTTCGCAAAAAGAAGTCATGGCAGACTAATCTTATCTCTCTTTTTTTGATAGAGTGACAAGTTTGGTAAATGAAGGGAATACTGTGGATGTAGTATATTGTGATTTCAGTAAGATATTTGACGAGGTCCCCCATGATATTATGAGGGGAAGGGTAGCTAATAAATATCCCAGAGGATGGGATCAGAATTCAGTATGACCTTAACCGATGACAAAGCTGGGCCAAAACTAACAAAATGATGTAAGAAATGTAAGATACTACACTTAGGGAGAAAAAAAAATGAAATCCACAAATTTAGGGTGCGGGATACGTGGCTTGACAACAGTACATGCAAAAGGGATCTAGGAGTCTTAGTGTATCACAGGCTGAACATGAGTCAGAAATGAGGTGCAGCAGTTAAGAAAGCCAATGCGATTCTAGGCTGTATCGATAGAAGTATAGTGTCTAGATCAGGGCTAAGCAAGGTTTTTTTACCTGGGGCCGGTCCGGGGGTCCCCTGGTCTTCCGCGGGCTGAGGGGGGTGAGAAATGGTGGCGCTTGCGCGCACGCACAGTACACCGGAAGTACTGCACATGTGCGAGCAAGTCGCGGCCGCCATTTTGGAAAACAAAATGGCAGGTGCGGCTCGTTTGTGCATATGCAGTACTCGGCACATGCGCAAACGAGTCGCGGCCACCATTTGTTTTCCAAAATGGCAGCTGGGACTCGTTCGCGCATGCGCAGGAGTACTGCGCATGTGCAAACGAGTTGCCTTCGCCATTTTGGAAAAGAAAATGGCAGCTGCGACACGTGCGGCGATGGCGCGGTGGTAGCGCGCGTAGGGTTGGCAGGGGTCGCTGGCAGCAGGGGCCGGTCCAAAGGCCTCGGGGGGGCAGATCCGGCCCCTGGGCCGTAGGTTGCCGACCCCTGGTCTAGATCAAGGAAAGTAATAGTGCCAGTCTATTCTGCTTTGGACAGGCCTCACTTGGAATCCTGTGGCCGGTTCTGAGCACTACAATTCAAGATATTGAAAAGCTGGAACATGCCTAGAGAGGGGCTACTAAAATTGAGAAAGATCTGGAAACCCTGCCCTGTGAAGACTGGCTTAGGGAGCTGGATATATTTAGCCTGGAGAAGAGAAAGTTAAGAGGCGACATGATAGCCATGTTTAAATACTTGAAGGGATCTTATTTTGAGGATGGAGCAAGGTTGTTTTCTGCTGCTCCAGAGAATAGGACCCAGAGCAATGGAGTCAAACTACAGCAAAAGAGATTCCACCTCAACATTAGGAAACACCTTCTGATGATGAGAACTGTTCAACAGTGGGACATGACATGGACATCACTTGGGGGGTGCAGACCATACAGGGTGACAACCCAGGGGGTTGTATATCCTGATGGAGTAGGGTGGGACACCCAGTAGGACTGGTGACTAAAATGGTGAAGGGTCTGGAAACCAAGCCCTATGAGGAACGCTTTAGGGAACTGGGTATATTTAGCCTGGAGAAGAGACTGTTAAGAGGGGATATGATAGCCCTCTTTAAATATTTGAAGGGATGTCATATTGAGGAGGGAACAAGCTTGTTTTCTGCTGCTCCAGAGAATAGGAATCAGGACAACGGATGTAAGCTCCAGGAAAAGAGATTCCACCTCAACATTAGGAGGAACTTCCTGACAGTGAGAGCTGTTCAACAGTGGAAGAACAGCTCCATCAGAGTGTGGTGGAGTCTCCTTCTTTGGAGGTCTTTAAACAGAGGCTTGATGGCCGTCTGTTGGGGATTATTTGATTTTGAGTTCCTGCATGGCAGGGGGTTGGACTGGATGGTCGTTGTGGTCTCTTCCAACTCTATGATACTATGATTCTATGATTGTGTATGGCAGGATGGCCCTTGTGGTCTTTTCAAATTGTATGATCCTATAATTCATGGAGGAATAAACAAATAACACCTATATCTGGGAACCAATAAGATAGGAGCAGGGGGGACAACCAGTCCAGAACTTTTAAAATTCTAGAAACCTAAGTATAATTATTAATTCCATCTAGAGATGAATTAACCATCACAGCAATGGAACTTAAAAGTTCCCAGTGATTTAGTGGTTCTACCACAAACAGGGCTAGCTAGCAATTGGATTTATGCCATAGCAGTTGGACCTTTTTGCTCAGAAGTTTAAGGTCAAAAGTTAAGCAACAACATTTTCACTTCAAGCACATGTTTCAACTGTCTAGCCAAAGCTGGAGCAGGAGGTTGTTGAGCTCAGCCTCAGCACATCATTTCACTTGTTATTGCATGAAGATTATTATAAATGCATGCTTGTGCTCTTTGCCCAGCCACTGTCCTTTCCCAGACTTCCCTAAGCAGGGGTAGGAAGGAAGGGTGGGTGTTTTTCACCCTGCCATCGAACCCAAGTAGAGGCGCAGTCAGCATCTGTGGCACCACCAGCCAGAGATGCAATGAGAAAGCTTATTTTGTGTTTGATGCTGCTTCCACTCAAGTTGACTAGATGTCACCTCTTTCCCTCCCTAGGTACCACGATTCTTGAAACAAGAATTAAACTTGGCAGTATTAGCTGCGTCAGACGAAGCCTCTCCCCAGCATACAGGATGTGCCATTTAACCTGGGGTAGAAGCCCCAGAGCTAAAAGGATCAATCATATGACCGGGGGTCGCATGCCCTGAATAAAAATAGCATGCCAAGCCCAAGGGAGTCTGTTGGCAAGCTGACAGCAAGAGGGATTAGAGTTTCAGGGAATGTGCCACCATCAGCTTCTACCCGAAACTTATCTATGAATATCTGTGACTCTGCACACAGCCAGAAACCTCACATTGACATTTCTGCTGTCAGAGAAAGAGAACATTTCTCTTCTGCTGTATTGTTTCTTATAGGATCAAACTTACTGAGCTTCAGAAACAACGCCATACAACAGTTGTACAGCTGGAATGTACTCAGACTGTACATTTAAAGCAGGAACTAATATGTTTTAAAGGTCATCAAAGTATATAGAATAGATAAGCATTTTGTAGGATAGAAACATAGAATCCTAGAGTTGGAAGAAACCCCAAGGGCCATCCACTTCAACCCCATTCTGCCATGCAGGAAGACACAATCAAAGCACCCCCTGTGACAGATGGCCATCCAGCCTCTGCTTGAAAACCTCCAAAGAATGAGCACCAACCTCTGAGGGAGTGTGTCCCACTGTCAAAAACAATGCTTTATACATCTATCACCAAAAAGACACAAGCAAACAACAACAATAATAATATTCAGTTGTGGCAATAATAATAAAATATTTGTGGTGGTGAAACCTCTTTCAAGCATACAAAGTTTTAATTAAAATGATAATGGAAAAAAGGTGTAAAACTATTGTAAGGAGGGCTTCCTTAGCAGAAAGTCACAAAGAACAAAGCAAGTTATAACCACTGCTCCCTCCCCCTTCTCTAGGCCCCCATGACATCCTTGCAAAAATGCTAGTAAAATGTGGGCTAGATAAGGCAACTGTTAGATGGGATTATAATTGATTGACTGACCAAACTCAAAGGGTGCTCAGCAACCGTTCCTCTTCATCATCCTAGAGAGAAGTGACCAGTGGGGTACTACAAGGTTCTGTCGTGGGCCCATGCTGTTCAACATCTTTATCAAGGACTTAGGGTCAGTAGACACCAGCTGAAAGGGCCAGCCTGGAGGTGGAGTTAGGGCGTGGTGACCACATGCTGGCCACCCAGACATCACCCCCACTTCGTCCTCACGCCGCCCGCCGTCTGACATGCTGGGCCAAAGAACAACAGAAAAGCCATGGCAGCGGTGGCAAAAACGGCTTTTTGCTGCTCCAAAAATGAGCAGAATTTGCCAGCTCTTTTTGGAGCAGCAAAGTGCTGGATCAGGGCTGTGGTGTGTGGTTACCACGGCCCCGATCCAGCGCTCTCAGGGGTGGCATGGAGCTGCCCCTTAGGGGTCATCTATAGAGCCCCTTAGATAAAAGAATAAGGGGCATGCTTATCAAATTTGTAGATGACACCAAATTAGGAGGAATAGCTAATACCCCAGAGGAGAGGATCAACATTCAAAATGACCTTAATACATTAGAAAGCTGGGCCAAAACTAACAAAAAAGGGGTAAAGAGCATCCCAACAATTATTGTCCAGTTAGTCTGACATCAATACCAGGAAAGATTCTAGAGCAGATCATTAAAGAGAGAGACTGTGAACATTTAGACAGGAATGCCATAATCACAAAAAGTCAGCATGGGTTTCTGAGAACCAAGTCATGCCAGACTAATCTGATCTCCCTTTTTTGATAGAATTACCAGCTTGGTAGATGAAGGGAATGCTATGGATATAGCATATCTTGATTTCAGTAAGGCCTTTGACAAGGTTCCCCATCACATTCTGGCAAACAGGCTAGTAAAATGTGGACTAAACAAAGGGTAACTGTTACATAGATTTGTAATTGGTTGACCAGCCGAACCCAAAAGGTGCTCAGCAATGGCTCCTCTTCTTCATCCTGGAGAAAAGTGACCAGTGGGGTGCCATAGGGTTCTGTCCTGGGCCCAGTGCTGTTCAACATCTTTATCAGTGACTTATCAGAAAGCATAGGGGGCATGCCTATCAAATTTGCAGATGACACCAAATTAGGAGGATTAGCTAATACCCCAGAGGACTGGATCAAAATTCAAAATGACTTTGATTAGAAAGTTGGGCCAAAACTAACAAAATGAATTTCAGCACAGAGAAATGTAAGGTACTGCACTTAGGGTGGGAAAATGAAATGCATAGATATAGGATGGGGGAACACCTGGCTTAACAAGACTACATGTGAAAGGGATCTAGAAGTCCTAGTGGACCACAAGTTGAACATGAGTCAACATTGTGACACAGCAGCTAAAAAGCCCAATACAATTCTAGGCTGCAGCAATAGAAGTATAGTACTTAGATCAAGGGAAGTAATAGTGCCACTCTATTCTGCTTTGGTCAGGCCTCTGTGTCCAGTTCTGGGCATTGTAATTGAAAAAAGATGTTGAGAAGCTGGAGCATGTCCAGAGGAGGCTGAACAAATTGATGGAAGATCTGGAAACCATAAAGTCCTATGAGCGGAGACTTAGGGAGCTGGGTATGTTTAGCCTGGAGAAGAGAAGGTTAAGAGGTGATATGATAGCCCTGTTTAAGTATTTGAAGGTGTGTCATGTTGAGGATGGAGCAAGCTTGTTTTCTGCTGCTCCAGAGAATAGGACCTGGAGCAATGGATTCAAAGTACAGGAAAAGAGATTCCACCTAAACATTGAAAGGAACCTTCTTACAGTAAAAGCTATTTGACAGCGGAACACATTCCCTCGAAGAGTGGTGGAATCTCCTTCTTTGGAGGTTTTTAAACAGAGGCTGGATGGCCATCTGTCAGGGGTGCTTTGATTGTGAGTTCCTGCATGGCAGAATGAGGTTGGACTGGATGGTCCTCATGATCTCTTCCAACTTTATGATTCTGGGCAATTGTCGAGCATGCCTCTGACAAGGAAGAGGGGTAAAGTACAGTCACCTCCAGCTGCCCTCCCAAGAACACCTTCCCTCTGGGACACACAGGCTCTAGGCAATTCAGCACAAAGGTGTGAGGCTGAAGCAACTCCGTATTTTATGATGTGCGCTTTCAAAGAGAATATTCAGTGGGCATTTGTAACATTTCTTTCCAGGTAGTGCTCTATATCACAGTTGTAGTGGAGTGGGGTGTTTGAGGGCAGAAATAAAGTTTAGTTATTGTTTCACTTCAGCATGGCATTCCCCGTCAAATATACAGGTGGACATCTTAATTTCCCAATAGTTAAGGTAGTGCTTCAAGTTCAGGGGAAAATATACTGTCCTCACAGCTGGTGTGTAGCACCTTGAAACAGCTAAGTAAATACTGAATGCAAGAAAGAATATCCTCTGGATAGGAAGCTACTGTCAAGATGGTAACACCCTATCCTACCCTACCCTGTCTTTTCTGTCATATCCATATGACTATGGATATGTCATGATAAGAAATATGAGGGAATGTGGTGATATAGAAATAATTTGATATGGTGAAATAGCGCTATGGTTAACTAAAGGGAAGCGCGAAAGGACAGGGGCAATAAATGGAGGGGAATGCTTGGGAACCAAACGGATAACAGGGGATGTAGTTTTATGGCTTGTTTACTTCCTGAGATAGGACATTGATGGTGAACAGAGGACACCTTCCTTCTTGGAAAAGCTTGTATGATAATGAAGATGGGAAAATGGAGGAAAGGAAGAATCTTCAAAGGACCCTTTGATCTGGTTCAAAGCAGGGGACCGCGAGCTGGGAAGGAGGGATTGGGAAGAGGAAACTTTTAAAGGATAGTCCATTTGGGGAAAACTCAGATTTGACACTGCCTAGTCTGTGGTGAACTTCTGTCCAGTAATGCAAAATAAAGCTGTAGTGTTTGAACACTATCATGTTGTCTCGGTTGCTCAGGTCTGAATCCACTAAACATGACACTCTCACACTCTTCCCGCAGCTGGGACCGGAACCAGAAGCGCCGGCACCACTCCAGCCAGCAGAGTGGACTCCAGCAGCAAGGTAGTCAGCAGCCCTTAACAGACCTGTCACCCACCAGTGTCAGCATCCTGGGGCCCTACAGCGACTCACAGGTGCCCACACCAGAGATGGTGGAAAGCGCACAGGTACTAGAAGGCATGGAGAAGTTGGAGGGCCTAGGGAAGACCAGTGCATTCCAGCTCAACAGGTAAGCAGCACAGGTATGAAAAGGTAAGTGGAATGGCTTGGCCTGGCCTGGCAAGAGGAGGGGTGGAAGGGGAAAATTAAGTGAACAACATGGCAGAGGAAATCAAACTGAGAAGTACTGCAAGGTGGTTACTCTAATTCAGGGGTAGGCAACCTTTCCCCTTTAAGGGCCGAGGGACTTCAGCTCCCAGAAGCCTCAGCCATGTTGGCCAATAGTCCCATGTTGGCCAATAGCTCCTGGGATTCTGGGAGCTGAAGTCCCTCAGCCCTTAAAGGGGAAAGGTTGCCTACCCCTGCTCTAATTGATCAATCCACTGATTAAAACAGTCTCTACTATTTAGTGGTTGCACTGATCATTTAACACATAAAACAGAGGTGATGCTTCTGTTTTTGGAGCCAGCGTGGTGTAGTGGTTTGAGCTATGACTCTGGGAGAACTGGATTCAAATCTAGCCTCAGCCATGGGAACCCACTGGGTGACTCTATCAGCCTCAGAGGGAGGCAATGCCAAACCTCCTGTGAACAAACCTTGCCAAGAACATCCCAGAATCCTTAGGGTTACCATAAGCCAGAAATGACTTGAAGGCATGCACCAACAACAATGCTTCTATAGTTTTTTGTGGGTTTTTTGGGCTGTGTGGCCATGTTCTGGAAGAGTTTCTTTCTGACGTTTCGCCAGCATCTGTGGCATCAGAAAGAAACTCTTCCAGAACATGGCCATACAGCCCGAAAAACCCACAAAAAACTATGGATGCCGGCCATGAAAGCCTACAACTTAACAATGCTTCTGTTGTAGGAACCTCATCTTTTTCCAGAAAAAGATGCACTTCTTATACTGTGCCTTGGAAATACAATTCTTTGCCCGTGTCTTACAGCTGAAACATGGTTTAACAAGACTGCCCTTTTCCTATAGAAGATGTCTCACTATTTCACAAATCTTACCCTAATTATTATCACTTTTTACTTCCTCCATCTTTGGTTATTTGAAGGCTGTGCATTATTCTTCTCCAGCATGAGTCCAGTCACCTCTTGGACCTTTTCTGGGGCATGAATGGTGATGAGTAACAGATTCTTCCTCTGCAACTGAAACTTCTAACATTTACTACTTTTGAGATTTTAAGAGCCATTCTATTCTAGGCTAGGAGCATCTTCCTTGCCTTTGAAAAGAAAATACTGAAAATAACAAGGCTACAGGTAAATCTCTAGGGGACAAAGAGAATAAGATCATCAGTTACTGAATATCTGCTGTTCTCCATCCTCATTTTAGCTTCAAGACATTAGCACAGGACTCAGTCAAAAGGGAATGGATAGAGAGGGAGAGAGGAAAGGTTTACTTGTCCCCACCCCCGTCGCTTTCATTTTATGTGTATGTTAGCTGAACTGCTTTGTATGCCTTTTCAAAGAAACCCTATTAAGATCAATATTCTTTCCTGAAGTGGAGGTGGGGGAGATGCAAAGACTTAAGAGAACTAGATAGAAATAATTGGGGAGAAAAGTGTCACAAACAGTGAAGCATTGCTGAGGGGGAAAGATTGGTGTTCTGTTTACTACTTTAAAAACAGCATCTTACTGTGTGTTCCCACATTGAAATGATACAGCAGGGGATCGTTTGGCATTTAAAACTTCAAAAGTAAAAAATGAACTTTGCTCTGGCCAAGATGGCTGATTATTTACATGCTAGTAGCATGCTTTATATGCTGCTTCTAGCTTTGCAGGATTTATTATTATCTTGAAGTCTATAAAGATACAGAAGGATTCCACAAAGGCAGAAATATGCAGTGTCCCTGAGAACCTTCCCGCTCAGGAGTGGGCTAAGGAGCAGATAAAGGACCTTGGATGGCCCTTGCTGAATAGGGATGGAGACACACACCCATGCTTGGTTGGTGATTTATTACACTGGAGTGAGTACAAACAATATGCGTTGCAAATATTTGAATTGCAGTCTGTGTTGAGAAGTTATTGGAAAGTGAAACTAACAGCTGAAACAGACTGATAGCAGAGTGCTCAAAAATTGAGGATTAAATTTGTTGTTAACTGCCTTCACGTTGGTCTCGACCCATGGCGACCCTATGGATGAGACATCTCCAGGTCCCCCTGTCCGCTACTGCTCTGCCCAGCTCCTGCAAACTCACATTCGTGGTCCATCCATCTAGCATGTGGCCTTCCTCTCTTTCTAATTCCCTGCACCTTTCCTAACATTATTGCCTTTTCCAACAATTCATACCTTCTCATGATGTGTCCAAAGTACGACAGTCTAAATCTTATCATCTTGGCTTCTAGGGATATCTCTGGCTTGATCTGTTCTAGGACCCATTTGTTTGTCCTTTTGGCTGTCCATGGGATCCTCAGCACTCTTCTCCAGCACCACATCTCAAATGTATTGATTTTCTTCTATCTTCTTTCTTGACTGTCTAGCTCTCACATTCATACATGGTAATAGGGAATACTAAGTGGCAATTTGGACCTCTGACTCCGGAAATTAAACAGAGAGTGATTTACACAACATCATAGCCATGGACACCAGCAAAATTTTCAGAGCTGAACTAGATGAAACTGATCCTGTGCTCATTAAAATGAAGCCTTAATATCCAAGATGTCTAACTAGATTTTAAATTTGAATAAATGTGTAACAGAAAGTAATGGGAATTTTGAGAAGCTCATTAAGATTAGACAGGACAAGTAAATAATTTTAAAGAGCATCATTTGAGAACCCCATGAATCCTTTTCTAGAATAGATACATTCTGCATTTCTAAAAATATGGTTAATATAGGGTTTGTACACACTGGCCAAAAAGACCATTTCCCCCAACCTGATGTCATCCTGTTTAGACAATGCTGGCCAACAGCTCCAAGCTGGGACCAGATGCTGTTTGGGCAGATTCAGCCTGACCCCAGCCCAGACAACCCTTAGCCCAGTTTGTTTTTAAATGGCTGTTTGCGGCAGAGTTTCTGGGAAACTCTTCCATGATAGCCAGTAGTGCAGATGGCCATGTGCCCTCTTAACTGTTGCTTCCTGATGTGGTGGTGGGTGGCCATCTGACTACCAGCCATCACCATGCCAGACCAGACAAGGCAGGAACAGGCCAGATCTGCAGAGGCAGGATATGACAGGTTTGGCCCTTCATATTATGTCTATGCATTCAGCACCTTAGTAAAGCATATGGGCAGTTTTTATCAAAATACTTTTCAGGACATTAACCCACCAAGATGTGCCTGAAAATGGAGCAAATGCAGTTTAGATGAAGGCTTAATGAATATTTCTTTCTTTTGAGCTGAACCTAAATAAAGGTACAGAGCCCACAATAGTTTGAGATACAAGCAAAGCTTATATAACAGGGCAATTTATAATGCATATGTTCTAGAGTGAAAAAAGAAAAGCTAAAAGGGAAAGACATACAGAATGTGGAAGGAAAAACAGGAGAAAATTGTTGATTGACTCAGCAAAAAAGTAAGTTACTCCAACAACCACACTCTTTGTTGACAGTCCGAGAAATGTATACTAAATTGTTATATCTTAAGCAAAAGTATGTTGAATTTGCAAATAAACCTGGAAAGTGGCTTTCCTATAAATTGAGACTGGAAACAGGAACAAAAAGGTCACAAAGATTAGTCTGTAATGGATAATTTGAAAATATTAAAAGCCTTTGAGGAATATAACAAAGATTCATATGCAAGGTGCAATGAGAAAAAATAAATATGGAGACTATTTAAATAAACTCCAGTTGGAGAAATTATTCTTTGAACAAAAGCAAGGCTTGAATGTCCATTAAAAAGATTAAATCTGGAAAAGTGTCAGGCCCAGAAGGACTACAGTAGCATATTACAAGAAATTTGAAGATGAGGTACTTCAATAATTAAAAATTGTATGTGATGGGTTCTTAGAAAAAACACCAGATGCCAAATTCTTGAACAAATGCCTATTTTACAGTGATTAATAAAGAAAATACAGATGAAACTAACAAAGAATTATAGACCTATCTAACTATTGAAGATATTTACTACCATCTTGGCAAGCAGATCCAGAAGACACATTTCTCAAAATATCCATGAGGATCAAAGTGTTTTGTTGTTGATTTTTAACAAAAAAGACAATTTAGAAAAAATGTATGGACTGTTCTCAACATTATTGAATTTTGGAACATCATAATGACAAAAATACCATTTTGAGTATTTTAGATGCAGAAAAGGCATTTGATAATATTTCTTGGAACTATTTATTTCAAGTACTAGAGATAATGGACCTTGGTGAAAATATTATTTGGGCAATAAAGACAATCTACTCAGTCCAAAAGGTTCAGACCTTAGTAAGTGGTAATGCAATGAGATTGACTGAAATACAAAAGAGGACCAAATAGGATATTAGACAAGATGACAGAATCTATGGGGTGAGATTTAAAAAAGAACAATATAAGCTGAGAGTTTATGTGGATGCTCTTGTAATAATGTCACAAAACCCACTGGACTCAGTGAAGGCTCTTTTGGGGTGAAATTAAGGTGTTTAGGACATGTTCTGGATTTAAAGTGAATTATGACGAAACAAAATTGCTGAGTAAAAATATTATTTCAGAAGAGGACAATGAACTAACTGCTCTTTCAAATGTTAAAGTAAAAAAAGGGGTATTCAATATTTGGGAGTTACAACCATGAAGAATAACAGTTTATTATTTCAGAACAACTGTGAAAGAGTTTGGAAGGAAATTAAAGAGGACCTAGGAAAATGGGCAAAATTAAAATTATCCCCTTTGAGTAGAATTGCAGGAATAATTTTTTTGCCAAGACTTTTTCCCCCCAAATGATTCCTATTATAAGAAATAGAATAACTTTTTGTGTAGTTGCAGAAATTTCTAGATTTGTCTGGCAGGCAAAGAAACCTAGAATAAAATTTAAAACATTGCAAGATGCTAAGGAAAGTGTTGGTTTAGGAGTTCCTAACATTAAATTGTATTATGAGACCTGTTGCTTGTGTGGTTGAAGGAATGGATAGTGCTTAGAGATGACTCTTGGCACTTGAAGGCCATAATTTAAAATTGGGTTAATATGGTTATCTTTGGTGTAATAAAGATAAAGCATGTGCTGAATTTAAAAATCATTGTATTAGAAAAGCTGTCCTACAAGTTTGGTATAAGTATAAGCAGAGACTTTTTCCTAAGATAATACTAGCTACTTCAGAAAGACTAGCTTAAAAATTAGAGATGTTGTTCTATATGATCTTTTGTAATTTGAATAAGATTTATGCTGGAAGCACAAATCAAGAATCAAGATTCTCATGGAAGACAAAGATCTTAATTGCTTTGTTTTAAAGGACAGATTTAATCAAGACAAGATTAATGCAGCCATATAGTTTAGAGAAAATGAGTCTTATTTAGAGATACGTAAATATGATGACCATATACTTTAAGAAGTGCATAAATGGCTTCTGAAACTAGAGACAGAAGATGAACCTGTAAAAGACTACTTGATCACATGGGCCCAAAATTTGGAGCATAATGTCCATATGGATGTATGGAGGGGAAATGTTGTCTAAAGATATAAAATTTACATTGCGCAGTGATTTAAAAGAAAATCTGTATAAGATGATGTATTCTCCAGATAAGTTGTCAGAAATATCCCAGAATGCTTCAAATCTATTTTGAGGATGTCAGGATAAGGAGGGCGCCTTTTTTCATTATGGGGTGGACTTGTAAGAAGATGAACAGTTACTGGTCTAATATTTATATGTTAATCCAGGAAATATTAAAATAAGATTTGTAATGTTACCAGAAATCTTTTTGTTGGGCTTTATGGATAAAGAACTGGATAGATCATTTCTTTGATATATTGCAACAGCAGCAAGAATATTGTTTGCTCAAACCTGGGAACCAACTGAAGCACCAGCAATGGAAGAATGGATTGTAAAGGTTAGCTCAAAAAGGCCAAATTAACATGGGTTCTAAAGGATAAGCCAATTGAAGATATTTTTTTTGAAAGATTGGAAACCGTTTATGGATTTTTTGAACAATAAGAAATCTAATGATGTAATAATCCATGGCTATGGTTATTAGTAATTTTAGTATAGGATTTTCTTTTCTCTGAAGATGCTAGCCACAGATGCTGGTGAAACGTCAAAAAGAAACTCTTCTAGAACATGGCCATACAGCCCAAAAAACCCACAAAAAAACTTAGTATAAGATTATTTAGTTGGATTGGTAATAGTAGAATAATGTTTTAATCTTTTTTTTATTTTCATTTTCATTACAGTCAGGATTGGGCAGGGAGAATTGTGAATTAGTTGTCTGTCTTTTTTCCTTCCTTTCTTTCTTCTTCTTCCCCCTTCCATTTATTTATCTTTGATTGTATATTATGTCAATTGTATATTGGATTATGTTAAAATTAATAAAAATGAATCTCAAAAACAGTTTTAAAATGAATGTTAAAAGTCATGGTAATGAAAGGGAGAATTTTGTTATTTGTCATCATTCATCACCAGCAAGACCGTTAAGGTGCTGTGAGATGTACCCAACCACATTCTGGTCACAGCAGCAATAGCTGTGTCACCTTAATGAACTATATTGTTTCAGGGGCAGTATGCACATTTAATGCATTCATTTTCAGCTGCTAGGTCAGGATCTAACAGTGGGTCACATCCTGACCTAAGTGGGCATAACTATAGCACTCCCACCATTCATATATAGAGAAGAAAGGATGAAGAAGTTAGCCCCTAGGTGAACATGGGTCCTGGGTCTAAAAGTGTTACAGACTGGGAAAGGTGATGTTCTGCAGAATTGCAACCTAAAGTTGATAAATCACTGGCAATCAAATTTTAATCAGAGAAGCCATGAATTAAGGTAATAAATATTTATACTTTGAGGGGATCTGCATGTAAGGAAAATGTGAATGCATTTTTAAAAGCATTTAGGGATTCAGTCTGTGTTAGCTGGAGTTACACTCTCCCTGAAGACACAGTTTCGCAGTTTCAGGGTAATCCTGGACTCAGATTTGACCCTAGAAGCCCAGGTTTCTGTGGTGACCAGGAGTGCTTTTGCACTTTTAAAGCTTGTGTGCGCATTCCTTGAGATGCTGGATTTGGCCGTAGTGGTACATAGATTCATAGGGCCTTATCAAACGCTGGCCAGGAAGCGGGAAAAAAGCGAAGGCGGCAAACCTCCGCGGTCTTTCCATGGCCATTCCGTGGCCTTTCCGTGGCCATTCTGGAGGAGGCAGAGGCGGCGGCGGCAGGGGTTCCCTCCCGCACCTCGCCCTCCCTCCGACACTTGCCAGGCCTCCAGCCAGCCAAGACACCGGCTGAGAGGCAGCTCTGGCCATGGAGGAGGCAGCGGCGGAGGCTCCCTTCCGCACCTCGCCCTCCCTCCGACACTTGCCAGGCCTCCAGCCAGCCAAGACACCGGCTGAGAGGCGGCTCTGGCCACGGAGGAGGCAGAGGCGGCGGCTCCCTTCCGCATCTCGCCCTCCTCCCAGCTGTACTTCCCCAAAAAACCGAATGTCAAAAGATCCCCTTTGACTTCGGTTCAGGGGGAGAAAAAACGTTTTAGCTTTGGATTGCCTTCAGATATTGTGTGGACACAAGGAAAGGAAAAACGTTTTAGCTTTGGATTGCCTTTGGACATGTGTGGACACAAGGTAAGGAAAAACGTTTTAGCTTTGGATTGCCTTTGGATATCTTCTGCTTGGGACCCCGTGGGATAAGGTCCATAATAGAGTTGGAAGAGCTCACAAGGGCCATCCAGTTCAGCCCCCTGCCAAACAGGAATACACAATCAAATGCCTTATAGCCTTTGCAGACTGCCAGAAATAGTGCAAATTGAGTCCACTTTAAGGGTTAGGGTTAATGCTAGGGAATCATGGGAATTGTTTGTTTTTTTCTGAGACATTGAGCCTTCTCTGTCAGAGAGCTTTGGTGCCACAATAAAATACAGTTCCCATGATTCCTTAACCCTAACCCTTAAAGTGGACTCAATTTGCACTATTTCTAGCAGTCTGCAAAGGCCCTTAGTTACATCCTATTTGGACTACTGTAAAGTGCTTTGGTTTGGGCTGCCTTTGAAGACTGTTGGGAAATGTCAGCTGGTCCAAAGAGCTGCAGCCAGACTGTTATCTGGGGCAGGTTGCAGAGACCATACTACATCCTTGCGGAACAGCTCCACTGGCTAACATATTTGTTTCCAGGCACAATTCGAAGTGCTGGTTATGACCTATAAAGCCCTATATGGCCCACGTCCAGGATAGCTGGCAGAGTGCATTTCTCCATATACTTTGTCTGGGCTCTGAGATCCTCAGGCCCTTCTCTGTATCCCACCATCGTCACAAACATGGTTGGT
The DNA here is from genome assembly GCA_026167975.1 of Phrynosoma blainvillii. NCBI lineage: Eukaryota > Metazoa > Chordata > Lepidosauria > Squamata > Phrynosomatidae > Phrynosoma > Phrynosoma blainvillii. The sequence continues at coordinate 159,339,900 of JANUYF010000002.1, read as the reverse complement.
GGGGACATGAGAGAGGTCCTTCTAAGTTGCTGCCCGCAGACTCTGGAAATCCCTTCCCAGAAGGGGCAGAATGACTCCCTCCTTGTGGTCCTTCTAGTGACAGGCTAAAACTCTTTTATTAAGACAGGCATTTAAAGTGGAAAATTGTTAAAGAATGTGCTAGGGAGTGCTGTTTTATTTTTACTGAATTATTTTAAGACCTTTTTAATTGCATTTTATTTTATTGAAGTTGACTTACTTACTTTATGTATGTAAGTATTTATTTACTTTAATTCTATGCCAACTTTCTGACAGGACAGGACCTAAGGCAGATTACGCAAGAACACATTTAAAATGTTTACAAAAAGCTTAATGCTGGTTTAAAACACACATTAAAATGCTATAAAGCTGATTAAAAAATCATACACAATTAAAAACTATTAAAAGGTGTGTCCGCTTAAGCATTAAAACCGTGCTTAAATAAAAATGTTTTTGCTTGCTGGTGAAAGGAAAGCGGGGAGGAGGCCAGCCTAGCTTCCCATGGAAGGGTGTTTCATGCCCTCACCAAGGGCCTTTGCAGACTGCCAGAAATAGTGCAAATTGAGTCCACTTTAAGGGTTAGGGTTAGGGTTAGGGAATCATGGGAACTGTATTTTATTGTGGCACCAGAGCTCTCTGACAGAGAAGGCTCAATGTCTCAGAAAAAAAACAATTCCCATGATTCCCTAGCACTAACCCTAACCCTAAAAGTGGACTCAATTTGCACTATTTCTGGCAGTCTGCAAAGGGGTGAGCCTGCGATGATGGTGGGACCAAGAGAAAGCCTTCCCTAAAGACCTTAAAACTCTGGGAAAATACAGCCTTTCAAATAGTCTGTACCTAAGCCAGTAGGGCTTTTTAGGTCATGACCACTTGTTTTCATACTGCAAATAGTTTAGTTCTATTTTAATGTTCTCTTTTTGTAGAACGATAGTTCTCTTAAACTGTTACCTGCTTTGAGTCCCAGTTCTGGGGAACAAGTGAGATATAAATAAATACAATAATTACAACAACAATTCTTCTGAAAACAAATGGCCACTTGCTTATCGGATGTTAGATGTGCCCACCTTCAGAATGTGCGCATTCGCCTGGTTAGCATTTCCATGCCCAACTCTTGTAATCAGGTGGAGCCAGGAGAGCAGACCATCCATCTGCCACGTCCCTGTTGTGTGTTGAGTGGGGATGGCATCTGTAGAAAAGAGGCTGCTGTCCATGGTAGGCTCCCCCAAGGTGGTTCAACCTCATAGGGAAGACCAAAGGTGCAGAGCACAGTCTCTTCTTTACAGATGCCCCCCTGCAGTGTGCGAGGGGCAACATCCCTCTCATTCACACATATGAGCCACAATGAGGCTCTTGAAATTTTGATAATTTGCAAATCTATTTAAACTTAATCAGTGAAAGGGCAGAGCATTAATCCAGTTTAACAGGTTCTCAAAGTAATTTGTTGGGAAGCCATTTTGATACAGATACATGATTTAGGTGCTATTGCAGGGGACTGTTGGACTCTTGGTAATGTCCCCCCCCCCCCCATGAAGTTACAAGAAATTGGATGAGGTAGCTCTGACCCTTGCACTCCAAGCACTGGGACTCTCTTTCTTACCTGTCTCTCTTGTTTCTTGCCCAGGATTCCACTGGTGAACCTGTAACCACATGGGAAGCAGCAAGACCTGGCTGCATTGTGGCGAGACCAAATGCTGAAGTTTCCGAGGGAGTCCTGGAGAACCGGCAGCCTTCCCCTTAGCCCCTTTGTCCTGTGAGTTTGGTACTGCCACTCCTGACACAGCAGCAGCAGCAGCAGCAGCAGCAGTATTATTGTGGATCCCTTTGTGCCATGACCTTCCATCATCATTGCAGGACCTTCCTGACATAGAAAGGTGGGCTCCAGTGCCCCCTGCTAGGCTGGGCTTCTGAATGGGCTCTCATCACAGGGACAGCTGGGGCAGTCTCCCATGAGCAGAGAGGTCAGGAGGCAAAACAAGAGAAGGCAAGAGCTGTTAGCATCATAATAACCCTAAAGGTGTCCACCTTGCGCCCTAACACACACAAATATGTATTTATTTATTAGTAAGCATGCTTGGTACCCAGGGCAAAATGCTCTGCGTCTCTTCATCTCTCCTAACACCAACAATTTTACTTTTCATGATGCGATTGGAAGAGCCAGAGTTTAGCCATCATCTTTTTATGGAGGATGCTAAAGCCTGTTATGCACGTTGAGCATGGAAAGAGGGAATTAGGTGGAGGAGAATGAGACACCCACCTGTAGTAGCAAACGGAGCACATCTCCACTCTGTTACTCAGTATTCCGTAATCACCCCCAGACTTATCCTTTTCTTTGGGATTGCCATTCTTTGTTCACTACAAGCAGTGTTATTGTTAGCAAGGGGAAGAGGGTGGTAAAATATAAGGGCCACACCAGTTTGTATAGCAGATCACCACTGAGACTTTTAAGGGCTCCTGGCCTTCTAATAAAAGACTTCCTTGTTGCAAGTTCATTCAGTTTTATCACCTCCTGATAAGCATAGGTAAGGGATGAGTAATAAACTATTATTTGCTCTCCAGATAAAGTCTCTTAATCATGGCCAAGTAACGTATGCCTTAATAAATGCTGTTTAGTAAAGTTACCCTGTAGTGTTAATTAAGTCTCCTTTTTATATGTTAAAGCCTATTTAATGCTTCCTGATGACAGCTGTTAGGGCTTAGTTATACATAGCTCATTGATTGTTCCTTGAATAGGCTCAATTGCCCCAGTGATCAGCTGCTTTTCCTTTTGGATGGAGGCTATATCTTTTGGGCTCAATTCTTTAGTTTCTTCTAACACACATGCTAGGGGACAGAGCAAAAATGTTACTCTTCAGCTTAGCTTTATCAAACTTAGATTGATCTCTGTTCAGAGAGATTTAGTTAAATATATTTTATTAAATGTCTTTTTAATCATAGAATCACAGAGTTGGAAGAGGCCCCATGGACCATAAAGTCCAATTCCCTGCTCAGTGCAGTGTCTCCAGCTAAAGCATCCCCCCATGGGTAGATGTCCAGCATCATTTTGCAGATCTCTAGAGAATGAAACCTCACCACCTTTGTTAGCAATTGGTTCCACTGCCAAACCACTCTCACTGTCAGGAAGTTCCTTCTAATGTTTAATTGAAAGCATCCTTCCTGTAATTTAAAACCATTAGACCTGGTGCTACCCTCTTATTTACTCTAGCATACGTTTTCATGGATTCCGGTCAGATGCAAATAGACTAGAGACCATGAAAGTTTATAATAGAGTAAAACAGCTAGTCTCTGTGGTACTGCTGGATTTCTTTATGCCTTTTTTTCAAAAGGGAAATTTGGGAACGTGCCGCTGAGAGGCACTCCACCTGCTGGAACACTCTCTTTAACTAATTAAAAACTACAGGAGCCCTGCTCACCTGTTGAGCATCTGGTGTCACTGTAAAATTCATATTAGGAATTTCAGATATTGATGTTTTCTTTTTCCTCCCCCAAAGGATTCCAGTAGTCTGTAGCAATCAAACTGAAAACAATAAAGATAAAGCTCAAAATGTAAAATCTAGTTTGAAGTAATAACAGTAAAGAGAACAAAAACAATAAATCACTAAAATACGGAGGAAATAAAAGTCTTCTGCACAGCACCTAAAAGTGAAACATACTGGTACAAAGCAGCAGATGATTTGGGGGAAAATAATTAAGTAAAAACAGTACTACTATTGATATCTCTCTATCCCAGGGCACCTCCATCCCATATACCTTTTAAAATTTAAAATTGGGGTACCAGGTCACTGTTGTTAGCAAAGATGTGGCCAAACAGTTTTCACTGGACAGGCAAAGATAAAAAATAAAGGATTTGGTGACTGATAAAAGACGTTTCTGTGGGGAAAAGTTTTCATAGATAATGACAAACATGATTCCCAAACATGAATCCTTTTGTGAAGCTTCCAGAAACACAAATCATTTTAAAACACAATATTTTCTACATGAAAAATGGTTATGGAAACGATCAGTTACACTATCCAGAGCATCCTGGAAGAGTTCCCATTTTCTTCAGCTGGGCTGAGCTGATTTGCTAAATCAGTCTTCTTTGATGGCTTCTGGGTTCCCTGTCTTTTTCAAGTCTGTTGAATGCCAGCCCTGCTGAAAGGGAATAAAAATGTACTCTCTTTTCATTTCCTGATAGGTTTATGCTCCATTTTTGGCTATTTTTTCTGCTGTGTCATCATAGCTTTTTTTCCTATTTGTTTGTTTTGCTGGCTTGCTTGTCAGATTTCTATTTATTCCACTATTTCCTCCCATTTATATACATATTGGGCACAGATCTGCAAAGCCCGGTTGTTATTCATTTCTCCTTGGAACCAATGGAACAAGCTAAGTGCAACTAATTTAAATCACGTGGTTTTAAATTATTCACTTATATATTTATTTGGTCAATTTCTGTGCTAGTTTAGAAAAATTGGCGCAGTTTAAATATTCTCAGGGTGGTTCAGAGTGCTTAAAATAAAACTGTTTCAATGAGCGCTGGCCACAACTACCTTTTAGCTGGTTTGGAACCACGGTATTAAACTCCCTCCTGCCCCTTCACCAAACACATAATCATTCCAGCAATCACAACCCGAAATTATATTGGCTTTTGTGAATGAACTCTGGAGAAAGACAGATGGAGTGGAGAAGTGCTAAAGAAAGAAAGGCAAGGAAGAGGATTGAAGGGAGCACAAAGAGTGGGGAAGGCAGCAGAGGACTAGGGACAGCTCAGTCCATGCAGTAGAAATTTCTGCCATTCAGTTTGGCAATCCATTTCTCTCTTTCTTACCTTCCTCTCATCCCGTCTTCTGTCCACCCTGGCTACTTCACCCATCAACAAATTTCCTGTGCAAATGCCACTTCCACGTTGGAAATTGTAGGGTATTTGAGTTGTGAAAGTGAGCATTCAGGTATGGTCTAGCTCTAGCAGCATGACACTGAGCAGTGTTATCTGCCTATAGGTATGGAATTCTGCCCATAAAAATTAAAATTTTGAATGGCATGTCTCTTCCCCCCCCCCCCCCCCCCCCCCGGTTAAACTCTTAATTTCATGAAAGACTGGGATGTGGCCATGTAGCGGAGGAAGGGAGCATGCCAAATAAGCAGTGAGCATAGAGTGAAGGTTTGAGGCTAGAAAACCAAATTCAAAATTATTTGCAAGATATTCCTTCCCCTTCTCTCAGCTCTTCATATCATGGTCACATGTAATGAATGCCTGTTTTGCTATGCTTTCATGCCATGGAAACCCACTATCAATCGAAGCTGGGTGTGACAAAATAGACATGTATGCATTTGTAACATCATGAAAATCTGCATGATTGCTGAGATCACAATCATAGAGTTGGAAGAGACCACAAGGGCCATCCAGTCCAACCCCCTGCCATGCAGAAACTCCCAATCAAAGCACACCTGACAGATGGGCATCCAGCCTCTGTTTAAAGACCTCCAAAGAAAGAGACTCCACCAACCTCTGAGGGAGTGTGTTCCACTGTTGAACAGTCCTTACTGTCAGGAAGTTTCCCCTAATGTTGAGGTGGAATCTCTTTTCTTGTAGCTTGCATTCATTGTTCTGGGTCATATTTTCTGGAGCAGCAGAAAACAAGCTAGTTCCCTCCTAAATATGACATCCCTTCAAATATTTAAAGAGGGCTATCATATCACTTCTTAACCATCTCTTCTCCAGGATAAACATACCCAGTTCCCTGAGTCGTTCCTCATAGGGCATGGTTTCCAGACCCTTCATCATTTTAGTTGCCGTCCTCTGGACACACTCCAGTTTTTCAACATCCTTTTTGAACTGTGGTGCCTCACAGTATTCCAGGTGAGGTCTGACCAAAGCAGAATACAGTGGCACTATTACTTACCTTGATCTAGATACTATACTTCTATTGATGCAGCCTAAAATTGCATTGGCCTTTTTAGCTGCTGCATCACACTGTTGACTTAGGTTCAACTTGTGATCTACTAGGACTCCTAGATCCCTTTCACACATAGGACGTTATCACATGTGGGCCACAAAGCGATAATAAACTGGCAATGACAAATTCCGAAAATAAACCTTGATTCCGCAAATGTTTTTCATACATAATTACCTTAGTTCAGTCCCAGCCAGGTGCTCAAGGTCACCTCAGCCTTGTATCCTTCCGAGGTCGCTAAAATGAGTACCCAACTTGTTGGGGGCAATTAGCTTACAGTTGTAAACCACTTAGAGACTGCTTAGTGTGGTATGAAGCAGTTTATAAATGGAGCTGCTATTGCTATTGCATGACCAGGAGAAACAACCAGATGTTGTTTCCAAGCATCCTGATCTCCAGAGCCTGAGAAACACTTTGGTCAGGGTGCTGCCTGGTTGCTAAGGCAGGTCGTGTTGGGTGGCTCACAAATATAAATGTGAATCTCCAGCAGTTGGTGATACTGCAAATCCAGTTCACAATCTCGTAATTGCTGAAAAGAATGGCAGCTGATATTTCTCTCTTGGAAGTGGTATCTGTATCAAATAGGGATGAGCAGCTTCCTGGAACCCATCAGGGGCTTTACCATTGCCAGTTTTGCTACTGCCTAATTTGCTACCACTGGTGCTCTTGCCTCTGAGTATTGGCAGAAGTATGGCAGATCTCTACAGTAACGCAGAAGAATTAGGGGAGGAAGCCCCTACACATGGGAACAGCAGTTTCAGAAGGAGGATTTGGCAGCAGGGGACAAAGGGTTTGCTAGTGGCTATGCATAGCAGTAGATTACTTGGGCTTGAAGTGGGAGGAGAAGGAGTTATTTTTATGATCATCGTTATTTTGTAATGGAGGTGGTGCTGTTGTTTGGCAACGGGGGTCTGTCAATGCAGTTCCTCCAGTTTCAGCAGCAGTGGCGATGGGCAACACAACGGGGATGCTGCCCGCAGACCACATGCCACCTGCACCCAGTATAGAATACCGGTACTTGTTGTGTGTGTGCAGGGTCTCTGTGTGTCTTTCCCCCCTTCCTGCCACCTTGTGAATTGTATGATATATTTTTGTAGGGTTCTCTTCTCCTTGTGGTAAAATTCTTAAATTCTTGTGGGATGTTAAGTTTCAACATTTTTAAAATAAAACTTTGGAAAATACCACAGGCATCTGGTTGGTGTGTACTTTTTATGAGCTGCGCTGTCTGATTATTCTGAGCAAACCTCTCGGATTTTATACCAATGTTCCCTAATAGCTCTGGGTGTACAGTGGGTGTCTTTTAATGGAGACTGATTTCTTAGTAGATCGCACCTTGATCTCTTGGTATAGGAAGGCCATCAGAAATGGGGGAAAGTGATACGTCCCATTCTCTCCAGCTAACGGGAAGAAGGACATGAGTGTCAGCCATCTGAGAAGACCCTGAGCAGGACACATTTGGGGGTGCAAGGCTTCTCTCTCTGGAGGCCTGGTGTGAGGTAGCAGATTTGCTGCTTTAGGCATGTCTGCAGGACTTGCCTCCACAATGGAGGTGTACATCTATTAGTACATTTATTAATAAACAAAACATTACAAAAATAAAACAAAGCAGATTTCCAGTGCTCTCTCTTCCAAGGGAAGCCAAACCTGGAGGATAGAATTCACTAAGGCAGTTAGGAACACATAGCAGAGTTAAGGATTCATGACTGGTTGGGATCCCTGATTTCTACATATTTACAAATTTAGGGAATACATAGGGATGGTGAAAGTCCCCCAATCCTCATTTACTGTTCCCCTGTCCACCAGAAACCGATTGACTGGCATTTCCACACACTTCCTCATGTGAGGCTTCTCTGTGGCTTCCTCCACACTTTGGAACCCCATCTCTAAGGAAACTAGAATGGTTACTTCTTCCTTTTCTTTTCCGGCAAGGCTTTGGAAATTGATTTGAGCAAGAAATGGTTTTCTATAATGCTATACTGTTTTTAATCAGTTTTAAAATAATTTTTTTGGTATGTTTTTAATGATGTATGTTTTTATTGCATTTTCTGTCTTTTAACAAGCTGCTGAGTCCTAGTCTGGGAGAAAGATGGGATATAAATAAAAAGAATAAAGTAGTGGTTTGAGTGTTGGATTACAACTCTGGAGACCAGGGTTCAATTTCCCACTCAGCCATGAAATTTGCTGGGTGACCTTGGGCAAGTCACATGCTCTCAGCCTCGGGTAGGCTCCTCAGAGACAAACCTCCTCTGAAGAAATCTTGCCAAGAAAACCCCATGATAGGGTCACCTTAGGGTTGCCATAAACTGGAAACAACCTGAAGGCACACAACAACAACAACAACAACAACAACAACAACAACAACAAATAAAGAGATGGATGGATGGATGGATGGATGTTATATAACAGCACATTATTTCTTCACAGCAAGAAATCTTATCTAAGATGCTACCTGGAGAAATTTCAAATTGTAGCTTAGCATGTTTACTCCATGCAAAAATAGGATAATGGTTAGAGGGGCAAATTGCATGGATGTTTATTTGGCTTACATGTGAATAGGCATATCCAGGATTGCATTGAAAGCCCAAATCTTCATGTTTGATTGATCCTGGCCCTGACTGCTTGCAGCTAATATAAATAGAGATACTCCTCTAGCACAGATTATCAGAAATTTCTGCAGAGCTTCCCCAGAGCATTTTGTTACATGAGGTGGTAAAGCTTATGTCTTTCTTCAGGCCAATTAATAGGGGATCCAGCAACCCATTGGGAAGCTCTTCTGTAGGAGCTTCCCAGAAGAACCTGCCAAAGGATTATGCTTCATGGGACATCTCCATCTCCCACATTGATACCCTTAATAGCCCTCCTCCCCACAACCATTGAAGCCTCATAGTAGGACTGCCTCTGAATTTCCATGCTCAGTTCTGTAATTGCTGCTTTGCCTGTAACATACAATTTACTCTCCTAACATCTTGGATGTTGTAACATTTTAATTTCAGGCTGCAGCAAGGAAGGAGGAGCGAGGACAGAAATAACTGGAGGAAAAGGAAGAACAAGGCAGGGAGCAGAAAGCTCATGCGCTCCATTCCCCACGGCTGCCTCCACGCTTTCTATTTAGGGCTCTCCTTCAGCCTTCTCTTCCTTGCATGCTGCTGCCACTGCCAACAGAATTCCAGGTTTCCAGGGTGGTTCTCCAGTTGCCCGCCTGGGTTGGCTTTTACACTCCTCCACTTCATCAGTCCTCCTGGCAGAAGGAGGAGGATTCTGGAACCAGAGCCAAACATGGGAATGACACACTAGGGCCCTGGTCTGGACAGGTTTAGACTGGCATGCGGGGCTGGATTCCCATGAAGGGAAACTACCATCCAAAATTCAGCCCAGTCCAGGGGAAGAGGTTGTACCCCTGCCTCAAAGGCACTGAATGCACTTCTAGCACAGGTTTCTGCTAAAAACTATGGACGTTTTCACACGGGGCAAAAAAGGGAGTCATTCCTACCTCCATCTGGCCCCACTCCGGCTCTGTGCAGGAAAAGTTCACACGATGTCGCAGCAAGCCCCTCCTCATCCTTCGCCGTCCCTGCGCCATCCCTACCTCACTCCGGGGTCTTGCTCGTCGTGTTCATACGACGTCGCAGCAAGCCCCGCCCCATGTTGCGCAATCCCTGCGCCATCCCTGCCGCTAGCCGGCTTTAGCCCCATCTTTTTAATTCCTTTTTTAAAAAGGAATTACAGGCGCTTCTGCCGGAGGCAATCAGGAGTCATTCCGGCGGCTGCTGTTTTCGCCGCCAGAATGACTCCTGATGGCTTCCAGGGGGCTTCCAGGCGGCTTTAGAGCCGCCTGTGTGAAAAGTATGCATTCCTCGGCTGACATCTGAGAATGGCAGTCTTTGCTTCATATATGCATGAGGGGGAACTACCATCCAAAACTGCCATCTGAATTTAGCCTATGAATGACTGAGGGCCTTTACAGACTGCCAGAAATAATGCAGCTTAACTGTCCTGGCTCAGTGCTAAGGAATCATGGGAACTGTAGCTTATTGTGAAACATTTTTAACACATGAACCAAGGGGGGTTGCAGACTGCCAGAAATAGTGCAAATTGAGTCCACTTTAAGGGTTAGGGTTAGTGCTAGGGAATCATGGGAATTGTATTTTATTGTGGCACCAGAGCTGTCTGACAGAGAAGGCTCAATGTCCCAGAAAAAAATTACAATTCCCATGATTCCTTAGCATAGAGCCAGGACAGTTAAAGTGGCCTCAAGCTGCATTATTTCTGGCAGTCTGTAAAGGCCCTAAGACTGAATCCACACTGCAGAAATAATCCAATTTGACACGACTTGAACTGCCCTGGCTCAGTGCTATGGAATCCCAGGAATTGTAGTCTGTTGTGGCATCGGAGCTGGCTGACAGACAAGGCAAAATGTCTCGCAAACCTACAGTCCCCAGAATTTTAACCAGATGTTTTAATAGTTCCTTGGTTTAATACTTTTTTAATGTCTTTTAATGGGTGGGTTTTGGGGTCTTTGTGGAGTCATGTTGTTTGTAATTTTAAATTGTTGTCAGCCGCCCCGATTGTTCTCAGAGGGGCAGGATACAATTATTATTATTATTATTATTATTATTATTATTATTTCCATAGCATTGAGCCAGGGCAGTTAAAGTGGTGTCAAACTGGATTATTTCTGCAGTATAGATGCAGCCTAAGATGTTCTTCTTGATCCCTATCGTGCCCTTTCTCAGGATAGGCCGTTCATTGTTCCTCATCCTGGTGATAATTTAGTCTATGCTAAGCTAACCTAGAGCCAGCATGGCTTAATGGTTTGAGCATTGGACTATGTAGACCAGAGTTCAGATCCTGGTTCAGCTATGGAAACCCACTGGGTGATCTTGGGCAAGTCATACTCTCCCAGCCTCAGAGGATGGCAATGGTAACCCCCCCTCTGAAGAAATTAGCCAAGAAAGGTTCACCTTAGGATAGCCAAAACTCAGAAATGACTTGAAGGCATACAACAGCAACAACAATCTAACATAAGGTCTTTCTCTAACTCCTTACTCCCACCACATTTGCCTACAGCTTCTTTGGCGATCCTTCAATTCTTCTTCCCCAGTCCCACTCCATCTCTCTAAGGACCTTATCACACGGGGGTCTGAAGCAGTCCCATCCCTGTGGCATCCCCATCCCACCGCGCTTCCTTTCCCCGGGTGATCAAACGACGTCGCAGGGAAACCCTGCCCATCCCTGTTGCATCCCCGTCGCATTCTCGTATCATCCCCGTTCTTTTGGATTCCCGGTCGAAATGGGAATTACATTTCCCGCGACCGGAAGGAAGCGCAATGGGACGGGGATGCGACTGCTTGGACCCAGTGTGATAAGGTCCTAAGAAACTATAGAGAAACCCCTAGAATATGAGATTTTCTCTTTGTATAAATGGTTCATTGCTGATGGGAAATGGCTGAGTCTGGACAGAAGGGAAAACATTCTATTTGGGGCCAAGTTAGATAAAATAACACCCAATGTTGGCCCATTATGTTCCTTAGTGCAGGTGAAGAATCTAGTTTCTATAGTTTTTTGTGGGTTTTTCGGGCTGTGTGGCCATGTTCTAGAAGAGTTTCATAGCCCAAAAAACCCACAAAAAACTATGGATGCCGGCCATGAAAGCCTACGACTTCACAAATCTAGTTTCTGTTCAGGTTATTTGTTAAAAATGAATGTAGTGTCATATTGTGAAGAGTATGATGGAGTATTTTAAAAAAAAACAAAACACTACTAGTCACCACATTTGACATGGATTGAGACTCAAAATACAAAATGGTGTCCACAAAATTTTATAAACCTGATGTTATAGAACCAGAGCTTGGAAAGTTAAATTTCGAAAGGAATTTTTCTGTTACTTATACAGTGTTTTAAAAGTAATCTGTTCCTGTTACTCATGACAATGATGGAAAAGGTTAACTTGTTGTGTTAACGCTTGCACAGCTTGCTACCTTTCCACTATTTTCTGTTACTGTTTTGTAGGGGGAAAGCCCTTAGGACTGATAACAGAATGCCACAAAACATGAAAATAGTCCATCAAAATGCCTCTTACAGCATCTTTAAAAAGGAACTTGTGAACCTAACTGGAACATGTTACTCTTTACACCAGTAACTTTGTATTTCTTCTATTGCTTTTAAATTTTTATTTTCTTATACTCTTGTTAATGCAAAAGTAACTAGCTGCACTTAGTATTATCAGCTTCTAACTCATTCTTTCCAAGATCTGAATTGTACTGCACCATACCAAAACTTCATGATTCCCTAAATATTCCGATTACCATTCAGTATGATGAGTTGTGTCAGCGTGAAACATTTTAAACACATGAATCAAGTTACTTACTAGTTAGGTTACTTACTAGTTACTTACAAAATGTTTAATTAGAATATTAAATATACTTAACTGCAATATAACAGATGCAAAAATTATAAATGAAAAACAGAGAGCAAGACATTGATATCTATTATTTGACAAAAAAAAATCTTGAATGAATAAATGAGCTGATTTTGACATAGCTGCTGCACTCAAAATTTGAAAAGCCACATGGTACATTACATTACAGTGCATGCCATGTTATCTTGTGAACAGCAGCAGGGTAGAGTTTGGCAACCTTTCTTCCCATTGCACTTGATTAATCTTAGGATAGCTTCTGGTTCAGAAGGGCTGATGCACATTATCAGGACAAGCATATGATTAGATTCAACAGACCAACCACCATGTCAAGCAGACAAAAGAAATTGTGGGTGGCACAAAGTAGATTGAATTAACAGTCTTGTAACACGCTGTGCCTTTTCAACCTTGTTTAATAACAAACCAATAGAGGAAGTTGTTCATCTTGATTTTATCAATTAATATACAGGAACCAACCCAATTCATGTATACGTGCATGGAACTTTTATTCGTAGTTCTACAATCACTGTATTAGATCAGATGTGTATGCATTCCTTCTTCACAAACCTATCAAAGCTTCTCTAAGTTTGAACATTCTGAATGTCCCATTCTATTAATTTAAAGCATAATTCCTTCATGTTCCCTGCAAAATTTCCCATAATGCATCTTCCCATGCATTCAGTAAGTGCATGCCTGTATTCATTTTTGCCCCATGTATTGGTGCTGAAATAGGCAAACATGTATTTGTCATTTGCAGACACAGCAGCAAGCCTGGATATGTGCTTGCATTTCTCAGGATTGAACACAGACCACATTTTGTTGATATGGAAAAAGCCACGACTTGATAGCTTTCAAAGCATGGGTCTAGGATCCAGGCATCAGTTGACCCACCTGCCAGCCAATGCAACCCAGTAACCCAACCCACCTGCATGGAATGACAGATATGGGAATGCACTTGAGCATAAGCCATTCTGTGATGCTGCTGCCACCTGGGACTAAGGCAGAGCCATCTGTCTCCAAGCTCGGCATCACCTTGTTGTCTCCTTCCCCAGGGGAACTCACCATATCAGGTATGATAGATGCATGCATCCTGTCTATCCTCAAACTGGATACAGATTCACATGCCAAAACCACCACAGGAGGGGAGGGGCAACCCACTTCCTGTCAAATATATTGCAGCTGCAAACCAAGATCAGAGCTCATGGCACACTTCTAGGAATCATGCACCAGCCTCAAATGTGCAGCCCCAACAGAGCAATACAGATGGCTTTCTCTGATGTGAGATCTCTGGATTTTGAATCCACTTGAAACTCACTCCTAACAACTTTGTCCATTTCACCACCCACTCCAGGAATGCAATAAACATTTTAAAACACCTCTGTGGAACTGGCCTTGTCTATATACTACAGTCTATTGAATTTAAATCCCAAATCATCTAGTTGTATTGGAAAGAGCTCTATATCACTAACTGTATATTACTTTTTGCCATAAGGATCCCTACATGGAATGATTGCACAAACTGCACTGTGTGATAGAAAGAAGCCTGGAGTACTAAGCAAAATTCTGGTGGAATGATGTCTTTTACCGATGATCCTTTTGGGGAATGACAGGCAAGGTGTTAAATGAAATTCCCTAGATTTTCTTGAATACCACTTCCAATAGAAATATTTGTAGGTTGGGAATAGGTGGAATGTCAAATGGGCCTTCCATTTTGCTTGCCCTACATTCTTTGCCTTCCCCGATGTCAGAACGCAAAAGGGTTTTGCTTCTGTCATTATGGATGAAATTGGGAAATGTATATATAAAGTCTGTATTGGTTGTGTTGTGTTGTGTGTGTGTGTGTGTGTGTGTATGTGTGTATATATATATATATATATATATATATATATATATGGGATGCAGTGGCTCAAGCGGTTAAGACGCTGACTCTTGATTGCAAGATCGGCAAGTTGGCAGTTTGAGGCCTGGGAGCTGCATAATGGGGTGAGCTCCTGTCACTAGTCCCGGCTTCTGCCAATCTAGCAGTTCGAAAGCATGCAAATGCAAGTAGATAAATAGGTACCACTTTGGTAGGAAGGTAAACAGCGTTTTGTGCAATCATGCCGGCCACAGGATCACAGAGTAGTCTCTGACAACGCTGGATCTTCGGCTTAGTAACAGAGATGAGCACTGCTGTCTATGGTCGGACACAACTTAACAACCTTGTCAATGGGGAATGCCTTTACCATATATATATATATAGTGTTAGCTGTGATAGGCGAGTTTGAATTTTGGTGCCAATTTCAGAGAACAGTTCGGAGCAGTTTTACTGCAGATACCAGGCAGAAATTAAAAGGTTACATTACAGTTACCAGGCAGAAAACAAAAGGTTGTAGTACACTTACCAAGCAGAAATCAAATAGTTACATTGCAAACAGGCAGGGCTAGGTGGCTCCAGTTTATATATTGTGACAAGAGAGCAGGAAAAGATTAGTACCGACCATAGCGCTTGCTGATTACTATTGTCCTTGGTCTCCAATAAAGTCTTTTTGTTCTTATTGTCTGAGTCCTTGGAACAGAGCTGATGAGTACTGACACCCACCACTTTTGGCAAATTTTGAACTGATTTAAGATTGCCTGTATCGGTGGCACTATGTGAGCCCATAAATGAAATGTAGACTCAGTTCAAAAATAATTTCTTAATATTCTGCTACTATTGTGTTAGGATACTGAACTATGAAAGGCATTAAGACATCCAAGTGTACCAGTGTACACCAAGTATACTCTTCCCCCAATGGCCACAGCCTGTGAATCAATTTCCTTCCAAAATGCTACATTTTAAAAAGGCCCATTTAAGTTTTCAAAAACCTTTTCTGCATCTAGAAAAATCAATGCAGCTTGTTTCTCATTATATCATGTTAGATATTCTTGTATGTCTAATACATTTCTGATATTATTTCACAATTTCCTGTTCGGTAAAAATCCACACTGCTCTTTATGAATAAATTCCTGGATAATTATTTTCAAACTTTCAGCCAGAACAATTGTAAATAACTTCTAGTAAGTATTTAACAAAAATATTGTCCTATAGTTCTTTGTCAATGTTAAATCCTGGTCTTCGCTTGGTATCAACATTATATTCTTTTCTTTCCAGCTATCAGGGATCTTTCCCTTCTGAAAGATAGAACTCATCATCCCTTGTCATGATAGTAAAGGCTCATCTTTCAAATATTTATAGTAAAGCACTTATTGCAAAGAATTATATTTTGGAATTCTTAAGCCTCTCTATTCTCTTTGGGGGGGGGGTGCTGACAAGGTAATATAACAGCATTCAGGAATTTTGCCCTAATAATCTTGGGGATATGGAGTGCTGTGGGTTCCCATTTTACTCCAGATATGAACACATTGATGCAATGACTCTTTTCCCACCTTTGTCCCACATGACCTGAGGTGTCTTCCCTCCTCCTAAGGTCCCATGTAGATAAACTAAGGACATGTGCTGCCACCCTTCAATGGTTCCCCTTTTGAGGTCACTTCTTTACCAGAGGATTCACCAGAGATTCCAATATTGCTTGTCCCATCATGGCCACTGCCCTTCCATGACTTCAACACTTGCCTTGCCTTGAAGATGCTGCTTGGCACAAGCTTGATGACAAGCGAGTCCTGTGACTTCCTTCTCTTACCTGTTGGGTTCATGGCATCCTAGGCACTGTATGATTATCATGGACAGGCAGTGTGGGTTATGCCTTGTCTGCCATGTCAGCTTGGGACTCTAGTTTCTTGCATGGCAGGGGGTTGGACCGGGTGGCCCTAGTGGCCTCTTCCAACTCTATGATTCTATGATTTTTCACCTTACTCATGAGCTTCTCTAGGGTCCAGGAAAGGCTTGTTGCTCATTGCTAAGTCTCTCTGAGTCTGCCCCCTTGGCTGCTGTTCTTTCCTCTTGCTTTCTGGCGGGAGCCAGGCTTGCCCACAAATGTCATGTTTGGTCTTACAAGATCATGGTGCAAGGTGGAGAGGTCTGTAGCTGTGCCTTCTGCCCTCTTGGTCTTTGGTAACATTGTACATTCCTAGTATTATCCAAAGTGCATTTTTCTGAATTCTGGTGTGTGTATGAATTCCACTTGACCCCAGATGTACACTGCAATGGACCTCAAGTGCCACCAAGGCAAGGCAGGCAGGTCATACCAAGGTCACTTGGAAGACTGGAAAAACCCCATCCCAAAAGCCAGGCAGATAGTGTGGGAGTTGCAAATGGGCCATCATCACCTCCATAATCAGAAGAATGGGTAATAAGTACCTAGATGTCTCATCTGATGGGCCAGCTAACGATGTAATCCTTTTCCCACTCACGTTGAATATTGATAGATCGGATTACCTCACCCATGCAATCTCACACCTTTGCCCTGCAGCTAGTTTTAGCCCTTAAAAACCCCTCAATTTTCCCCCTCAGTGTTGCTAGTTTAGAGTTCATGGAGACACTACGTCATTGTGCTCTCTAGTCTAGTTACCGGCACCTCCATTCAAACTCACACTCTTAGAATGGTTGTGTCTCACATCACATCACCCAATTGGATCCCGGAGAAAGCCTCATCTGTAGTTAAGTATCACCCATAGTTCCTCCTCAACATCTTTTCCAAGCTAACCCTTGATTTCCTGAGCCTTGAATGAGTGTGTGTGTGTATGTGAATTGCTATGTGATTTTCTCCTTTAATAAATAAAACTTTAATTGGAGAATTCTGTCTCTGCCTCAATTCTTAGATCCCCCAAACTCTTGATGTACACATGGGAGATGGTCTTGCAGGGTCCTTGTAGCCAACCCCTTCTCAGTTTGAGCTAAATAAAATTCCCCTTAATAGACTTTTGGCTATACTAGATTCCTGAATAAAACAAGTAACGTATGCATAGACCAAGTTTTCAAACTTCAGCACAAGGGAAGTTTGCCAGCCTCAGTTATAGCATGCAGTGAGATTATCCCCCAAAGTAGTGATTTAAACTGTTTAACCTGTTTCTGATATTGTTAATTAAGGAACACTTCTGTTGCACTGAAAGGGTTAGTGAAGTCATGCAGCAGAGACTTCTCTGAAGCAGCATCTTAATTCAAATTTACCCCTGCAGATGCCTTCCCAGTTGAGATTTCTCATTATTCTTTCTGTCTAAACCCTTTCTAGCCCATTTCTGACTTACCTCCAAGGCAGACAGAAGCATCTCATCAAGAGACCACAACTGCTGCCTATGATCTCCAATCCACTCATGGAGGACATTCTCTGAAGAGAGAGCGCATGCAGATCCTCATTGTTCAAAGGGGCCACTCTGCACTTTCTCACCTTGATAGATAGCTCCTTCAGGCACCACTTCAGCCACCTTATCTCTCACCCCCTCATTCATCAGCACTGTCTTTCTATCATCTCTGTTGTCCTCAGTACTGATCTTCCACTTCTCCTTGGTGTTACTTCCAAGATGATCAAGGCTAGCCTTGGTGTGATGGAGGAAATAGTGTAGGTGGGCTCAGAGAGGACCAAAGTGAAGTCTTCACTTGCTCCTGAGCCCTGCCCTGCCCCTTGACAACCAACCAGGCTGCCTCTGATTGATCAGCTTTCCCACTCCATATCTGGGAAAACTGTGTGGTTTTCTAGAAAAGTGAATCAGCCCTGGCACCTGGAACACGGCATCCACAGCTTCATCTTGATGCACACAGTGAGTTGGAAAATGCACTTGGCCATCCCTTCTGTTAAAAAATAAAATATATTTTTTAAATGTTTGGGTAGAACTAAACTTTTAATTCTGTACTTAGGGGCTGAAGCATTCATATCAGTGGTGCTTGCATGAAGTAATGTGGCTTATTAATGACTCTGTGAATGTGGAACAATAGTATTCCTCATATAGTTGTAATTGCTTTGTCATGATCCCCAGGTGGTTTACTGACTGAAAATGTTCTCATGGTTATTTGTCTGAACTTTTCAGAATGGCTTGTCAGTTAGATATTTAGTTATTTCAAGGAAATGTGAGGTTTTATCTGAAATGGCATGATCTGTTCCTTTCCCTCTAGGTTGTTTCACCTGCATTGTTTCCATTACAGAATAGTTAGCAAACCAATCAAATACCAACCTATGTTCATCAGAAGGCTCTGCCATTGGAATGAGTTTTTGGTCATGCCTTTCACTCAGATTAACATGTATAGTGTTTTTTGAGAGAGTGCGCAGAACTACATTCATGCCATCAATTATGATGGCTTTCCATTTTAGTTTATTGCTGCTGGATTATATTTCAAAGCATTCACTGGAACAAGTGGTGTCGATATTGCAAAAGTTTTCAGTATTGTCCTTCTGTTTTAAAGCTCAATGTTATCCTCTTTTCAAATTTCAGTATAGTCTTGCTGCTTTTCAATCTGTAACATTTTAATGAAGAATGTTGTTTTGTTATATTTGTATTTTGTCTGAGTAATTTAGAATCATAAAGTTGGAAGGAACCACAAAGACTATCTAATCCAGCCCCCTGCCTATACACAACTAAGGCACCCCTGAAAGATGCCCATCCAACTGGTTTAAAGACCTCCAAAGAAAGAGGGCCCACCACCTTCAGAAGTCATCCATTCCCCTATCAAACAGCTTTTACAGTCAGGGATTTCTTCCTAATGCTTAAGTACAACTTCTTTTCTTATAATTTGAATCCACAGATTTGTGTTCTAGTCTCTGGAGCAGCCGATATTTAAAGATGGCTCTTATGCTACCTCTCAACCTTCTCCACTCCAAGCTAAACATATCCAACTGCCTTAAGTTAGTGATTCTGACTGTTGGGCGAAACCCCAGGTATGTGTGTGCCAGAGTTGCTCAAGGGGGGCATAAGACTTGGAGGCCCTGATCCTCCTCCTCCTCTTCCTCCCGATTTTTTTTATGTGTAAAATTTACCTGTGTTAAATATTGAATTTATTTAAATAAATCTGTTCTGACAATGTTATTTCCTTATAAAATGTTAAAATAGGAATATACATGGACTGTGCACATGAAAATATGCATGCTAAACAAACGAAATATTTTTATTCATATACTATGTTGAATGGGGGGCAACATGTAAAGGGGGTCACAAGAGTAAAAAGTTTGAGAAGCACTACCCAAAGTCCTTCCTCAAAAGCTTGGTTTCCAAATTTTTGATTGTCTTAGGACAGGGGTCGGCAAACTACAGCCCGGGGTCTGAACCTGGCCCCTCGAGGGCTTTCAACCGGCCCGTGGCTGGTCCTGCCGCTGCTCACACCGCCATGCGTGTGTGACACAGGGCGCCATTTTGTGTTCCAAAATGGCACCCACGCTTGCGCAGGCATGCGCACTACTCCTGGTGTTGTGCGCGTGCGTGCACCATTTTGGAACACAAAATGATGTTCCCTGTTTGTGCACGCATGTGCACGACTCCGGGAGTAGTGCGCATGCATGCTCGAGCGCGGGGTGCCATTTTGGAACACAAAATGGCACCCTGCACTCGCACACGCATGCGCACAATGCCGGGAGTAGTGTGTGCACCTCCAGCACCAACAGATGACCATCCAGCCTCTGCTTAAAATTTCAAAATTTTGTTCTTTTAATTAAAATTTTGAAATTTTTAAAAAAATATTCTTTTTCAATTTTTTAAAAAAACATTACATTTTAACCAAATCTTTACAATGTATATGCAAATACATTTAAGTTATGTGTATGATATTGTAATTTGAAGATATAATTTTAATTTTTCTATTAGCATTTTATTCAGCGGTATATGTGGAAATTTTGATTTACGAGTAACATTCGTGCAAAAAAATTTTTTACTACGTATTCTGTATGATGTGAAATTAGAGGAAGAGGTCAGTGAAGGGGGTGACACCATGAGTTACCACACTGAGTGACACCAAACCTAGGAACGCCATTGGCCACAGTTTTTAATATAAGGAGCAATTTAGCTTTTCCTTATGGTAACTAGAACAATCCCTGTGATACAAGTAACAATTAAGGTTTATGCCAAATTTATACTTCCCAATGCATACTGTTGGGTAAGAAGTTCTGCATTGGTTCTTGCTGCTCTATAAAAGGCATTGTTCCTATTTTATACTGATGATCATCACCTACAGATATCACCTTGGAAGCATTTGCTGATTTGAGTGTCTTCAGCTTCATTTCTGTGATGTGATCTCACACTGAAACATTGCTTATATTTAAGCTATTATTGAGGAATCATTTCTGATCAAGAGAACCTGTTAAGGACTTTGTCACCTGGTATTAGTCTTACAAACTTTGCAGACATCTGTAGTTTCACATTTTCATGTTCCACACAATATCCTATGAAAGATATTGCCACACTGCTGATAATAAGATTTCTATCAATAAATTATCACTTTTAAGGCTTTCCCCCTAACGACAGGACAGTAAAAGCCAGGGTATTGTACTAGAAATTTCAAGGTCCGGATTCAAGTCCCAGCTGGCACATGAAACTCACTGACCCTTCATCCCCACAGGCAGATGAAACCAACCTGCCTGTGCTGTGGTTGTTAGCTTCCGTCAACTAACTTTGGAACAGCAGACAGAATTGATATATTCTTATTTCATTTCAGTCCAAGTCAATATAATTTCATTCTGTTTATTTGCTGAGAGCCATTCAAGGTTCAGAATATTGTTGTTTTTAACTGCCCTCGAGTCGATCTCGACTCATGGCGACCCTATGGATGAGACATCTCCAAGAAGACCCTCTGTCCTCCACTGTTCTGCTTAATTCCTGCAACCCCTTAATACCTGTGACCTCCTTAATAGAGTCCATTTATCTGGCATGTGGCCTTCCTCTCTTCCTACTTCCCTCCATCTTCCCCAGCATTAATGTCTTTTCCAAAGAGTCCTCCCTTCTCATGATGTGTCCGAAGTACAACAGCTTCAGTTGGGTCATCTTGGCTTCCAGGGAGGTTTCCGGTTTGATCTGCTCTAGGACCCATTGGTTTGTCCTTTTGGCTGTCCATGGGATCCTCAGCACTCTTCTCCAGCACCACATTCTCTCAAATGCATTGATTTTATTCTATCATCTTTCTTAACTGTCCAGCTCTCACATCCATACATGGTAATAGGGAATACAATGGCTTGTATGATTCTCACTTTTGTGTTGAGTTGTGTATCTGCATTTTAGAATCTTTTCTTGTTCTTTCATAGACACCCTCTCCATTCTTAGTCGTCTTCTGATTTCCTGACTGCAACCCCCATTTCTATCAATGTTTGATCCCAAATATGAAAAATCTTTTAGTATTTCTATTTCTTCATTGTCTAGGTTGAACTTGTGAAGGTCCTCGGTGGTCATTATTTTTGTTTTCTTTATGTTCAGCATTAAGTCTGCCCTTGCACTTTCTTCTTTGATCTTCCTTAGTAGGTGTTCCAGGTCTGTGAGGTTTTCAGCTAGTACTATGGTGTCATCTGCATATCTTAGATTGTTAATATTCCTTCCTCCTATTTTCACTCCTCCTTCTTCTGTGTCCAAGCCTGTTTTTCTTATAATATGTTCTGCATACAAGTTGAACAGATAGGATGAAAGTCTTTAAGGGTGTTCCATAGCCTTTCATGGTCAAAGGCTTTGCTAAAGTCTATAAAGTACATGCTGATTCTCTTTTGGAATTCCCTGGTGTGCTCTGTTAGCCATTGTATGTTTGCAATGTGATCCCTAGTGCCTCTTCCTTTCCTGAACCCTACTTGGACCTCTTTGATCTCTCTTTGCATGTATGGTTGGAGTCTATGTTGCATAATTTTGAGCACGATTTTGTTTGCATGGGAGATCAGTGCTATGGTCCTATAGTTGCTGCTGTCTCTTGTGTCTCCCTTTTTGTGAATGGGGATCTATATTGATCGCTTCCAATCTGTTGGCTGTCGCTTTGTTTTCCATATCTGTTGACATATCTTGGTTAGCACCAGAGTTGACTCTGTCAATGTGGATTGCAGCAGTTCAACCTGAATATCATTTGTTCCTGGCAATTTGTTTTTCGCTATTTCTCTTCTTGCAGTTTCCACCTCCCTTTTTAGAATTTGGGGTTTATCTCCATATGACTCTTCGTTCCATGTGTCCTTCATTTTATCATCTCTTTTATATAATTCTTCCATGTATTGCATCCAGTGTCATTTTATTCCTTTCTGTTCTTGAATTATGTTATTTTTATTGTCATAGATCATCCCAGTCCTTGGTTTGAATTTTCCTTTCATTTCCCGGATCTTGTGAAATAGATCTCTTGTTCTTCCCCTTTTGTTGTCCTCTATTTCTCTTCATTGGTCATTGTAGTAATTTTCATTATCTTTCTTTATCTTTCTTTATCTTTTTATCGCTTTATCACAACCTACAAAATTTCATTACTATATCGTACAAGTGAAAGTCTACAGTTACTACCAACATTTTGCTAGGTTACATAGATTTTGCTATAATAAGAACTATCACAATATAACATCACTTGTCGGTCATGTAGGCAAGAGGAAAAGCTGATAGAAACACCTTAGTGCAGGTTTGGCTAGACCGGGGTAGGCAACCTTTCCCCTTTAAGGGCCGAGGGACTTCACCTCCCAGAAGCCTCAGCCACGTTGGCCAATAGTCCCATGTTGGCCAATAGCTCCTGGGATTCTGGGAGCTGAAGTCCCTCGGCCCTTAAAGGGGAAAGGTTGCCTACCCCTGGGCTAGACCCTAATACTTAACCTCCATACTTGGATGGGAGACCGCCGATGAATACCTGAGGTTGTGGGCCATATTTTAGAGGAAGGAATCGGCAAAACCACCTCTGAGGATTCCTTGCCTAAGAAGACCCTATTAAACAGGTGATTTGAAGGCACATACAGACATACATACTATGTGCCAGGTGCTTCTAGGACAATCTTTTGATTCAGACCGCTACAATATCCTTATAATTATGTGTGGAGAGAGCAGG
This sequence comes from Phrynosoma blainvillii, assembly GCA_026167975.1. Taxonomy (NCBI): domain Eukaryota; kingdom Metazoa; phylum Chordata; class Lepidosauria; order Squamata; family Phrynosomatidae; genus Phrynosoma; species Phrynosoma blainvillii. The sequence continues at coordinate 159,316,652 of JANUYF010000002.1, read as the reverse complement.
GGTAGAATATTGTTATTAGGCATCATCTTGGATTTCTTGAATGCAGCACAGCATTTTTAAAAATTGACCTTGTATACCCTAAGCTAAGAAGCTTATCACATGTGTTTTTAACCTGACTGCATCCCAACAGGGTGCAGCCAGGAGGCGGGATGCAGATGGGAATTATTGCATGTAATTTTCTGCCAATTCCACCAGCCAAGTGCAGTCCGACTGCAGCCCGGGTCCCAGGAGCACTCAGCAAGCTGCTTTTCAAAGTCAGAAAGCTCCCTGCTTTGAAAAGTGGCCTGGCTAGACCAAAGGCAAAGATGTTAAAAATCGTACAGGAGAAAACATTTGTCAAAATGCAAACAAAACACTTCAAAAATGCAGTGAGCCAGAGTAGAAGCATTCACTTTATCCATTCAGACTTGTGACTTTTATTACATTATACCCATTCTCTCCGCAATCCCATTAATGAAAGGGAGTGCATAACTACCATCTTAGGAGGACTCCCTACCAGACACCCCTCCATTAGTGCAACAAGGTTGTTGCTGGACTCTCTCACTCACTTCCACCTACATCTATATCACTGTATCCCTGCCCTGTGTCCTACCCAGTGTGCGTTTCATGTGCGTGTTTTTAAAATGCAATTCTGGAGTTATGCAAATGCAGTTTTTAAAAATGCAGGGAAAGAAATAGAAAGTTAAAAAAACAAAATAAATACACTGTTCTGGAATAGTGGAGGTGGGGGGAAATGGGGGAGAGGAGGAAAGAAGAAAAGGAGGAGACACTAATTGTGCAATCTCTGAACTGCCACCAAAGTAACTTACTACACCAGAGGACTAGCACTATACCAATACTATTGGGAGTTTATTGACTGGTTTCCCCATTCATGGCAAGGTGCAGGGTAACCATGCTTTGAAAACAAGGCTGTGCCAAGAGGGTGACAGTGTTGTCCAATAAATATGGTTAAAGATGCTATTATCAAACCTTTATGGTTTGACATAACATGTGACAAAGTCCTAAGTCTCAAGGCTTCCTGCTCTTAAGTCCCAGTCTGAGAAAAAGATAAGAGTATATATAAAATGGTGGATGGTGGATGAAGACCCCTGTTTATCTCAGAAGAGCATGCCATTTTTTAACCCTTAGGTATGTGTAGTTTCTGGTGTTGATGTGTTCTTGGGCAGAGTGGTCATTTTGGCCGCCGCCTCAGATTCAATGGCCAAGTCATTTTCCTCAGGGCAAGGCAGTTTCCGTGGGCAAGGTAGTGTCCAAAGTTTGTGCTAGGTTTGCTGTTACTGAGGGACCTGTTCTAGCATCTGGATTCCTCTCTGTAAGGGCAGATAGATATCTTTTGGGACTGCCAGATTCAGAGGAGCACAGCTTCAGAATTTGTCTTGGGGAGGTGATTTCTGGCCCTGGGTCAGACATGACACTAAACCAATAGGACATGCTACATCTCAACTTATAATGGACATTATCACATGGGGGGCAGTTTCGTTGTTAAAGAGATAATAAAGTGGAAATAAAGCATCCCGGAAATAAAGCGAAAATAGCGCTAAATTGCACAAAAGCTTTTCACGTATAATTAGAATAAAAACGGAATTAAGTGAAAAGCAAAACAAAAAACATTTTTAACTTTCATACACAAGTGGAAAAAAACCCCATAAATGTACTAGAAATGGGCATGTTTTGTTTTGCTTTCGGGTGACCAGACTCCTCCTTTTCCAGGGCGGGTCCTGCATTTCATTCAACCTTCTCCCCTCTCCAGGACAAAATGTCAAACTGTCCTCCATTTGGAGCAGGAGTAAGAAGCATGATTTCTGGGGGACACTTTGGAAATTCCTCCTGGACAGAAGGTTGAAATGCAGGGTCACCCCTGGGTGCTACTCACTGTGCTTCTTCATGAGGCCCAAAACAGAAGACATTTGGGGAATCCCTCCTGGACAGAAAGCTGGACCTGCCTGGAAAAGGAGGATGCCCGGACACTGTGCCGGCTCCCAACCTGCTTCCCGCCTCCGCAGAGAGGAGGGAAGAAGAGCACCAAAAGTTCAGGGAAAGTTGTCCTCCCGCCAGAGAAGGGGTGCTTCTTACCCTCGGGGGTCGCAGGGGGCTTCAGCCCAAAAAGCCAGAGCCAGAGCCTCCTCCATCCGTCCATCCGCCTCCCTGCCTCCAAAATTGAGCTATCCTCCGCTTTGGCTCCGGAGGCGCCTGCCTGCCTCTCTTCCTCCCTCCCTCCCTTCCTCTGAGGAGGAGGAGGAGAAGAAGCCGCTGGGCTTCCTTTGCTCTCCAAGGAGGGACACCAGGCACCACCAAATGGAGGGCCTTCCGGGGGGGGGGAGGAGGAGGTGGCCAAAAGGAAAACTCAAAACACTCACAGAAAGGATAAATTCAGGCTTTTCAGTCAGGACCTTTTGGGATACCTCCTGGACAGGGAAAGTGGAGAAAGTGGAGAAGCTCATGTCTGCCTGGAATGTTTGACAGCCAAGCAAACCAGGAAGTAAACACAGCCCCATAGAACCATGGGAAAACCGGGAAGAAGCTTTAAAGGAGATTTGTTTGTGCGAATTTGAATTTCACACTGAGGTAAATGCAAAATTAATGTAATATTGCAAATGCATTTCCTCTAAACTCCCGAAATTAAAAAGATCTCGGATAACACCACTTTCTGACCACTTTAATGTCAGTTTCTGTGCGACGTCGTGTGAAATCGTAAGGTGCAAGTGCACTTTTTTGGGGGGATTCGTGTGGGATAAACTATAGATTTCCCCCATGTGATAACGTCCTTATAATGGTCTTGAAGCCTTTTCTAGGGGTCACAAAATTCTTCAGCAATGTCTTCCTTTGGGTTATCCTCATGATCAAACATCTACAGTGAACAGATGGCTTCAATCTCAGGATCCCAAATCAGTTTATGTACTTAAAACCAGAGATGCTATGGTATGATCCAGAAACCGAGGCCTCTTGTAGTGGATTATTTATAGCGACTGTGCTACAAAGGGGCATGCATGTTGGTCATCATGTGCAACCTTAGGGTTTTCTTTAAGCACATTCACAGACCCAATACCAGCAGGATGTGAGAAGCTCTGGTCACTTTGGAAAGAAGCCTGCATGGCAGTGAGTTGGACTATATGGCTCTTGTGGTCCCTACCAGCTCTATGATTTACAAGTCCAAAGTGGCCTTAGGATTCAATGAAATACCTAGACCAGTGATGGTGAACCTTTTAGGGGCCGAGTGCCCAAACTAAAAGGTCTTCTGCCCTCCAAGAATGGGACTTCTGGGGCAAGACTTCTTCCCCCCCCCCCTTTCTGGGCCTTCAGCTGCCTTTCCAGAGACAGATGAAGGCCTGGGGGGGGGGGGAGGGGAGGCAAAGGGCAAAGAAGAGGAACAGGGGTATGCTTCTTCCTCCTCCTCTCCTCCTGCACCTCCCCATCCTTCAGCTACCTCTGGAGAGGTAGCTGAAGGCCAGGGGGTCTGGAAGGAGGAGGAACAAGTGCATGCCTCTTCCTGCGCACCATTCCCAGCCTTTAACTGCTTCTGGAGAGACAGCTGAAGACCTGGGATGATCAGGAAGGAGGAACAGGCGCATGCCTCTTCCTCCTCCTCCCCACCTTCCGTGTGCTGGGGGAAATGGCTTCATATGCCATCTCTGGCACGTGTGCCATAGGTTTGCCATCACAGACCTAGACCATAGTGGCAATTTCTGTTCATGCAGCAAGGGTAATGGGAACATATCAAAAGAAGGGGCTGAAAACAGATGTTACGGTTGATTTCTTACATACTACCCTTCCAGACTATCTTTTAAAAAATAAGGAAAGTGCTCAGCACTGGCAGCATGGTACTAATAATCTCACTCCAGCATGAAGACTGCAAGTACCCAGATGTGTTTCCACTATTAGTAACACATTGCCAAGGAGCTTTTGATTGGCCTGAAAAGGGTCTTGCCCCTACCACTTGCAATTTTAGTGATAAAGAATTGCAGTCTTTTAAAAAAATGTCTGCATGCACAGAAAGCACAGGGAAGGAGTCAGACACTCTGTTAAAAGATGCTAAGCTGAGCTGAATATAAATGAAATGCAATAAAACATAGCTACTACTGACACACTGAATCATTTGGACAACAACCTAGCTATAGAAATCAATCTCATTATAAATTACACTGAGGAGAAGGAAAAAAAGACTATCATGCTTAAAGACCCACCTGCTTCTGCCTCTTTGTGGCCCTTAGTAGACTTTTCAATTATATTGCCACATTTTATTTTTACAAAGGACCAACCCTCATTTGGAGCTTGAGATGGAGGAAACTGAATGGTTATCTCTTCAGTATTCTTTCTTACACATATCATTGTTTATCTGTCCCCAGGCTTTATTCATCACCTGCTATGCAAAAGCCTGTACTGAACAAAGAATAATTCATTGCCTCTTTGTAATTGGATGTTTTTATTATTATTATTTCAGCCTCTCTAGCGGCTATGCTTTTCACAGCAGGTCTGTAGCTCATAACAGCATTTAGATGACATGGTAGGGACATTATCACATGGGGCCTAAAGCAGTCCCATCCCCGTCGCATCTCCGTCCCATTGCGGTTCCTTTTCAATCCAGAACTTACCGGCATACAGAAAGCAGCATCATTCCGGTATCATTCTGGTCGCGGCAAAATGTTAATTCCCAAAGAAACCGGCATTCAAAAGAACAGGGATGATGCCGGGCGATGCTGCAATGGGATGGGGATGGGTGCAACGTCGTGTGAAGACACGGGGAAAGGAAGCGCAATGGGACGGGGATGCGACGGGGATGGGATTGCTTTAGACCCCGTGTGATAATGTCCTAAGAAAAAGATTCCTCACCTCTCTGGAAAGTTTTTGTTCTCTCAGTGTCCATTGAGAGCCACTGAAAGCAGGGATGGGGTTCTTTCCTCCACTTTTCCTCTCATGCTCATTCTGAATTTTTAATAGTGTTCAATCAGGATTCTCCAAGCATCCCCGAAACCACTGACAATGATATGATCTGGCAAGATCTGGTAGTGAGTGCAGCTCTTAGCGATCCTGATTTAAGGAGCAAAGACACCAATGGCTTAGAGAAAGAAAATAAAGGCTTTATTATAGGAACTCCATTCTAAAGATAGCAAAGTTACTCAGGGTCAGGGTGACCAGACAGCCTCCTTCTCCAGGACATTTCTTACATTTCAACCTTGTGTCCTGGAGGAATTTCAAAATATCCTCCATTTTGAGCAAGGCTGAGAAGCATGCATTTATGTTTATATTAATATTAGCTTTTATTTCATAATGTTCTACATTTCTCTACATTTTGTGTGCCTCGTCCTCCTTTATGGCTATGACATCTGGTCCCCCTACTCAGGGTGCTAATCTAATCTAGCTGCATTCTCACGAAGAGCTGAGAAAACTCTGAGAAGAAAAAGAGAGGAAAACGTCCCTAAAATAGCCATTTAATCACAGAGGGAGTAAGATAGACAGAAAAGTTGAAAGGACACTTTGGGTCACTCACACTTTCTAACCCATTCTTGACTTTTCAGTGCTAAGCATTGTTGCACTTCTAAGAAGGCCACCCAAAGCAGGGACATCCCTAGGGTTGGTGTCACCCGGTGTGGCCACTCATGAGGGGGAGGACTTCTGGTGCACAACTTCCAGTTTACTTCCGGCGCATGCTGGAGTGTGCACATACCCAGAGATGCCCCACAGACCCCCAGGGAGCAGCCGCAAGCCCGGGAGTAGGCTTTTGGACCCGCCACAGCCCCAGGGAGCAGCCATAGGGGCCAGGGAGAAGGTTTTCAAGCCCACAACGCTCCCAGGGAGCAGCCACAAGGCCTGGGGAGGAGGCTTTTGGCCCTGCCACATTCCCAGGGAGAAACTGTGGAGCACGGGGAGGAGGTTTTTGGGCCTGCTGCACTTTCAGGGAGCAGCCATGGAACTTGGGGAGGGCCGTAGACTGACTGAGTGTCACCCCCCTCTTCTGGGGTGTCACCTGGTGTGGTCCGCACCCCCCATACCCCCCGGTGATGCTACTGACCCCAAATTTGGTGCTGGAATCCTGAGTCTCTTCAATATATTGCATGTTTGGTACTTCAGGCAAGAGCCAGAATGCCCATGTTAGCTGGTTGTTTACATTTCGTAGGTAGTTTTGCTCAGAATATGTAGCACTACACAGGTAAGGGCTTTTCTAAACTTTTGTCTCCCAGTACAACAAATGGTCCTACATTCATTTGTTAAGTCGGAAAGGAATGCTGATACTTCATATTTTTTGTCATTGATGTTTAATGATATTTTTAACGTTTGTATTTGGTATATTTCTTAGCTCTGTTTCTTTTACCTGTTGTTAGTTGGTTTGAGTCCCAGACTGGGGGGAAATGGGCTATAAATAAATATAATAATAATGCTTACCATCGGATGTTCATCCTTTGGAGTAAGCAGAGGACAACTCTAATGGGTTGTTTCTCTCAGTCTTTCCAACTGGAAGGATTTTTGACTGGTGTAGGAAACCCTACTCACCACCTTTGTAGGAGGGCAACATTATTTTTCCTCATTCTTCTGACTAGCTAACAGAAGAGAAGTACATCATTCAATCTTAGGAGTTTATCACAGGTGGTGGTGGTGGGGAGAACTGGGACTTTAAACAGTGATTAACCAGAAAAATCACGCAATTGACATTAAAACATGATTAAAATGAGATTAACACAAGAGCCATTATCCTGTGAATAACCAGGAAATAACCAGGCAATAAACAGCAAAAATTCATTCATGGGAAAATTCCATGAATTATTTGCTGCTGTTTCTTGCCTGGTTGTTCACAAGATAATGGCGCTTTTCACCTTGATGTTGTGTGAAAACCATTAGTGCAATTGTGCAATAATCACGGGTTATTCATGGGATAATATCACTTTGAACATGACATTGTGTGAAAATCATTAGCGCAATTGCGGGATGCCCTCTGCTCACTACAGAGAATGGCACCATCTCACAGTAAATGCCAACATTCCTATCTCTTATAGTGGATAGAGGACATCCAGTAGCAGCAGGGTGACCAGAGGTCCTCCTTTTCCAGGACACACCCTACATTTCAATCTTCTGTCTAGGAGAAGTTTCAAAATGTCCCCCATTTTGAGCATAACTAAGAAACTTGAGTTTACATTTATAGTAGTGTTTTCAGATTTGATTTTGTAATGTCCTACATGATTATTGAATGGCCTATATTTTGTGATGCCTTGTCCTCCTCTGCAGTTATGACATCTGGTCACCGTGTGTAGGATATACACAAGCCCCCGTGAGTGGGAAGTTACACCATATAGAAGGAAGGAACCTGCCTACATTGAGAGATTCAGTCCCCAGAGGGGCGGGGTATAAATAAATTTTATTATTATTTATTATTATTTAGGAAGCAAGACCTGCAGTATCCACTAGGGATGTGATGAAGTCTCATCACTGTTTGTTAAATATATAGGATGTTTGTTACTTGATGCTTCAATAAAATCTTTAATGACCTGTGAAATTTGCAGCTCCTTGACCAAGGAGTAAGAATTTTAATTTTGCATCATTTGCAAACCAAGTGAAGGGACGAGACCTTTCAAATGAGAACTCGATGGGCAGGGTTACGTACTTTTACATAAAGAATTCAGACCGGGTCTTTCCAGAGGGTACACACTAATTGGCTATTCCCTGTTGCTTTGTTATAATGATGGTCCTGTTGCTTGCCACGGGGAAAACGCTGGTTTTGGCTGCATGTAAAGACAGCCTTTTTAAAATTTAAGCTATACATTTATAGCTATAATAAGAGCAATTGGCTCATGCTAAGCAAGCTATGGAGATGTGCACTGTGGTGACAAAGGTTCAAATCCTGTCTCTGTCATGTAAACCCACTGGATGATCTTGGGCAAGTCACATTCTCTCAACCTGAAGGGAATGCAATGGCAAACCTCTGAACCAATCTTAGCAAGAAAACCCCATGATAGGGTTGCCTTAAGGTTACCATAAGTTGGCAATGATTTGAAGGCATACAACAACAACAAGCACATCTAGATCAAAATGATGGGAAATGAATCATAAGTTTTTACAGATGTTTATTGGCTACAACTCCCAGGAGCCACAGGCAGCATTGTCCATAGGCCAGGAATGCTGGGAAATGCCATCCAACATTTGGAATGGTGCACTTTGCCCACCCCAAATCAACTACGTTGATGGAAGTTGTAGTAGTTTTTGGATGGACAACATCTCCCAGAATCCCCATCCAATACAGCTATGAGCAATATTGGCATGGTGACCCTGAGAGTAGTCAAAAAACCTGTGAAGGTGAGAAATGAGTTATGCTCACCAGATGCTGATTGATTGCAACTCCCATGAGCCAGCATTGTCCATAGGCCCGGAATGCTGGGAGCTACAGTCCAATATCTGGAATGACTCCAATCAACTACATTGATGGAAGCTGTAGTCCCATCTCCCATCAATAGTTCATTTCATAGACACTGTCTCAGAGGCAATGGAAGAGTGGCGATTAAACAAAGGGGAGGGAAGGGGAGGAGAGGAGGGATAAACTCATGGATTTTATGGCAATTGGTTATTTCTTGTTGCTTTGTTATGCTGAAGATGGGCTAAATGTTGGACTGTAGCTCCCAGCATTCCTGGCTTACAGACAATGCTGGCTGTGTAGAATTCGGTTTTGGATGCTGACCCAGGGGATCAAAGGGGGAAAGGATATATACCGTACACAAAGTAAGGACTTCATCACATTGGGGAAAAAGACGGGAGCATAGCGGGATGCTCCCCGTCAATATCGTGCAATTTGGCAAAGATTATCACACAACGTCATGTGACGTTGTGTGATAATTTGCCAAATTGCTCAGTATTGATGGGAGCATCCTGCTATGCTCCCCTCTTTTTCCCCAGTGTGATAAAGTCTTAAGTCTCTAAACTTAGAGATTGCAACAGAGCAACCAGGAAGGTCAGGTACTGAACAATACTATTATACATCTATGAACCAAGGATAGCATATGTTTACTGTGGTATGACTAGGGCATACAAAAATAATTATACAGTAACTACAAAGTATAATAAGTCACCAAAAGGACAATCAGAATTCATAAATGTCCATAATAAAGTCCATTCACAGTTTATAAAATCAGAATCCTGAAGATAAAGGATATGAAGTTTAGAATCTTGTAACTTGTGAGGAACTCAAGCTTTGAAGATAATAAGATTGGAAAATCTCAAAGATGATTATGTAGAACATAAAATTGAAATTTATGGCATCAAGGAACTGAAGAGACTGTTATTTGCAGAAGTCTTTATAACCATTTCCAAAGATCTTCATCAGTCCATGCATTTCTGCTTCTTATAGAAAACCCATATTGAATCCTGAAACATTTGACACATCTATGAAATAAATCATACATTACAATAAATTTTAGTGAACAAATAATACAACTACACGAAATAACATATAAACCTGAAGGCGTTTATGAATATTTTCTCCTTTAGCATAAGATACTTTTATATTTTTCAGTTACTGTATAATCATTTTTGTATGTCCTAGTCATACCACAGAAAACATATGCTATTCTTGGTTCATAGATGTATGATAGTACTGTTCAGTACCTGACCTTCCTGGTTGCTCTGTTGCAACCCAGGGAAGCAAGCATGGAATCATCCACCTTGTATAAGCACTCCAGCTTACTCAATGTTGACAGAATGGAAGGCAGTGTCGACCATAACTTCCAAACCACTTGGACAAGGTATGGAAGCATTGGCAAGGCTGCAGGGGTCGCTGCTTAGCCATTCAAAGCATCTACAGTGGGACCTTGGTATCTGTGGAGGATCCATTCTGTACCACCACCCCCGCGGATACCAAAATCCATGGATGCTCAAGCCTGTGTTGTCTCCAGTAGCAGTGTGTGCACATGGCCACACTGCCATTAGTGACAACAGGACTTCAAGTGCAGTCCCCTTGTCTCTATCGGCAGCTCGGCTGTGTGCACACACTGCCACTGGGGACAACGCGGGCTTGCCATCCATAGGTGCTCAAATCTGCGGATGGCAAGTCCACGGATACAGAGGTCCCACTGTACTCCTAGAAGGACTTGACATGATCAGTTGGGGAGGAAAGGTCTATAGCCACCAGTTCATCCGGAGGTGATTTCCTGCAAAGGATCACATCCAGGTCTGACTCAAATCCCATCCCAGATGTAGAGGTGGAAGATGGGATATGAGTGGTCTGTCTAGCAACAGTTGCAGAAGATGCAGATTTCTGTACAACCTTTGCAGAGGATCACTGTTGCTCCACTCCGAGCTGAAGACTGTGCAACCTCTGTAGAAGATTTAGCAGCAGACTGATCCTCTGATGAATGATCTTGCTGAACCGTGGCCACTACCAAAGACTGAGAGTGTCCGGATTGGTGTCATTGACTGGAATGGTGATCAGACCTGTGACGTGGCCTGTATTGAGCAGATCTGCTACCCGTCAAATAATAACTACTGTCTGAATACTGTGACTCCTTCAAAGGAGAACTATAGACATAGTAGCCACAGTGTTGAGAATACACTGGCACCTGAAGGCATTGGTGTCATCTGCTCCGATAGTATCTTGGTGAAGCTGAACACGAATCTGAGATGGAGCCAGAGCACAACCTAGAACGATGCTGACATTGATGTCAATGTGCAGATGGAATGACAGGGAGAGGCTTTTTGCAAACTGGAGTTGGTGCTAGGGATGGAGAAACTGTGAGTCTGACCACAGAGGCTCACATATCTCTCCTTCCAAGTATTCATCTGGCGCCTCATTCCAGACAGAAATCATCATCTCCCTCACAACCATGTAGCATTGTGGACAATCGGACAATGGGGACACCAGGGCAAAAAATTATATTTGACATAACCTCTCGGAGAGTCATCAATGGGCAAGTTGCAGCCACAGACTCAGTTGCTGGTGAAGAGTACTCCTTCAACCTCTTCTTCTTCTTATGTTTGTGCCACTCCACATCCTCATCAACAGAATGCATGAAAGTCAAAGGCTGACAGGACATCTTGTCACCATTGCTTGATTTCTTAACTGGAGTACTGATAACATCCATCACAGTACTCTTGCTTTTTCTTGGAAGGATTGACTTCTGTCTGGACTGAGGCCACCTCTCACTAAACGCCATCCTCGAGGTCGAGGAGCAATTACTGGTACCGTCATCACTTTTAAATGTTGAAGACTTCTGAAAAGATTCTTGATGGACCATGACCTGCTCATATAGTAGAGACTTGAGACTATCTTCTCAGTTCCATCTAGCCTGAGACATGAATACTGCATAATGCAAACACGATGTAATAAAATGGCACTTACCCAAACACTGAAGGCACTTCAAGTGCCCATTTTGTCTTGGAATCTTTCCTTCACATCCAATGCACTTCTTGAAAGAAGCCAGTGGTTTCAAGAGAGCCTAGAAAGGGCTAGTGTGGTTGAGGTCCAACGGCAATGAATTGATCCAACAAAGGGGTTTATCACACAGGGGACAATTTGAAGTATAAAGAGTGATTAACCCATGATAATCCCGCAATTGTGCTATTGGTTTTCACACGACATCAAGATGAAAGGTGATTAAAGTGCCACTATCTCATGAATAAGCAGGCAAGAAACAGCAGCAATTCATTCATGGAATTTTCCTGTGAATGACTTTTTGCTGTTTATTGCCTGGTTATTCCCTGGTTATTCATGGGATAATGGCTCTTATGTTAATCTCATTTTAACCACGTTTTAATGTCATTTGCATGATTTTCATGGGTTAATTACTGTTTAAACTCCTAATTTCCTCCTGTGTGATAAACTCCAAAGCCTCCTTAAACCAAAAGCCTCCTGTGTGATAAACTCCAAAGCCTCCTTAAACCAAAGCCTCCTTAAACCAAAATCCTGGAAATCAAAGCGAACTCTGTTACCAACAAAGCTGCTGCAGTGGCGAATGAAAAGAAACTGTCAAGCATTGGGGGCAGCCCTTTATATACTACTGGATAAAATGAGAGAGGCTATCACCAAAATTCAATTTAGAACATTTGTAGAAAGCTCCAAAGAGACTCTGCACAAGCACAAGATAATCCAGTTGTGCAAGGCACAGAGACCACAAAGATGCAAATTTTTACATAAGTCTCTTCTTTTCTTTTATAGCTATTTTATTTGCTTGTGGAAATGCACAAAGGGGAACCGGATTCCCTTCTCTTTCTCTGGGTCAAGATGCTTTCAGAGTAGTGAGGCCATGGCCTTCACAGTGATCAGTCCAAGTGTACCCATTCTTCTCCACATCCATGACATTGCTGCCATTTTGATAAAAGCCTTTTCTACTCATTACAGATTTATTGGTTGAAAGTCAAGGAAGCTATGGTCCTGAACTTGCAAGGCCTGAGTAGGGTTGCTGATGACGGGATTTTGGAGTTCTCTCATTCACTGTGGCATCACTAGGGTTGGTGTCACCCAGAGCAGTAACTCATGGTGTCACCCCCAACACTGACCTCCCATTTCACATCCTACAGACAAGTGATTGCTTGTCTTCACTCCTCTGGGTTTTTCTGGGTCTGGCAGCCCTTCTGACGTCTGAGCTGGAGTAACCATTTGCCTGTAGAGCCCGGTTTAGATGCTTCAGTTCCTCTTCCAATAATTGGGGTTCACAGATGCGTTTTGCCCAGTCTACCTGTGTTTTTATTGTGCATCTTTTTTGTCTTAGGTGGTGGTTGGAGTTCTTGTGCAATATTAAAAAAAAAAAAAAAACTGAAACAAGACCCAACCAACAAAATCACCAGGAAAATGAACACCCTGATCAAAAACTCCTCAATTCAGCCAACCACAAGACAAAGTTTGTGCAAATCTGAGGCTCTCTCACCAATACTATATGGACTTCCCAAGATCCACAAGGATTCCATTCAATCTCCGATCCATAGTGAGTGCCATTGGAACCCCCACATATGATTTGGCCACGTTTCTGGCCACACAATTACAAACCCATATAGGGCAAATCCCCCACTACATCAAGGACTCGGCTCACTTCATAGGAAAAATCAATAACCTTGAACTTAAACCCGGAGATATACTAATCAGCTTTGATGTGGTCTTCCTGTTCACTAAAGTCCCCATAATGGACACCATGACACTCATCCAACAAATTTTTCCAGAGGACATCACAGCCCAGTTCGAACATTGCCTCACCACAAGCTATTTCCAGTGGGACAATGGATTCTACGAGCAGAGAGATGGGGTAGCAATGGGAAGCCCTCTAAGCCCCGGTGATAGCAAACTTTTCATGGAACACTTTGAAAAACAAGCCCTGGAAACAGCACCGAAAAAGCCCACAACTTGGTTCTGATACGTGGATGACACTTTCACCATTTGGAGCCATGGAGAAGAAGATCTGGCTGTGTTCCTGAACCACCTGAACAACATCCATCCTAATATCCAATTCACTATGGAAAAAGAAAAGGAAGGAACACTGCCATTCCTGGATGTCCTAGTCATCTGCAAACCAAACCAACATCTGGGTCACACAGTATACAGAAAACCTATACATACAAACAGATACCTGCACAAGAACTCCAACCATCACCCAGGACAAAAAAAAAGCACAATAAAAACACTGGTAGACCGGATAAGACACATCTGTGAACTCCACTTCTTGGAAGAGGAATTGAAGCACCTAGACTGGGCTCTACATGTGAGTGGTCACTCCAGCTCAGACATCAGAAGGGCTGCAAGACCCAGAAAAACCCAGAAGAGTGAAGACAAGCAATCACCCAAAGGGAAGGTATTTTTACCATACATCAAAGGAGTCACAGACAGAATAGGGAAAGTGGTGAGGAAATACAACCTCCAAATGGTTTACAAACCGATCAAGAAAATCCAACAAATGCTGCACTCAACAAAGGGTAGGAGAAACCCTCTCACAGCCGCAGGAGTTTACCGCATACCATGCAGTTGCGGACAAGTCTACATAGGGACCACTAAATGCAGTGTTCAAACACGAATCAAGGAACATGAGAGACACTGCAGACTGGGTCAGCCAAGAAAATCAGCAGTAGCAGAACACATTATAAACCATCCTGGGCATAAAATGCTGTTTGAAAACACTGAAATTCTGGACCATGCCAACAACTATCAGGTCAGAATGCACAGGGAAGCCATCGAAATCCACAAACACTTGGACAACTTCAACAGAAAAGAAGAAAACCTAAAAGTAAACAAAGTTTAGCTACCAGTCCTGCAAAATAGAAAAATCAGCACTCAGCAAATGAAAATGAGAAATCACCCAGGGTCAGGGGCTTCCCCAGCAGACAATGATCACCAATTAGCAGACACTAATCCTCATTTGCATATCCTCTCACCTTGAGGCCCTGCCATCAACAACAGAACAATACACAGTTTACATGGGAATCACTCCTCCCTACCCAGGGTCTCACAGTATATATATACCCACTCTCTTCCATTCCAGCATTCTCTGAAGATGCCAGCCACAGATGCTGGCAAAACATGAGAAAGAAATTCTTCTAGAACATGGCCACACAGCCCGAAAAACCCACAAAAAATATAAATCAATTTTTATCTTTTTTTAAAAAATAAAATTTTGGAAATTTGATTTTTTTAAAAAAAAAAATTCTGGGGCCTCTCCTTTCTCCTCCCACTGAGCTTCACCCCACTCCCACCATCTCTTAAAACGTTTTAAAAGGAAGCAGGCAAATGCCACAGACCATTTCTGCCAAAAGGTAGGTGTTTGAGGAGAAGTGGTGTCATCCCCCTTAGGGTGTCACCTGGTGTGGTCAGATTCCCCCCACCCACCTCCCTAGTGATGGCACTGCTCATTCATAGAGTCACCATAAGCTGAAGCCAAATTGACAGCAAATAGCAATAACAATTGTACCCATAGCACATGTGCACATGAGCCAATGTGGTGTAGTGGTTTGGGCTAGGACTCTGGAGACCAGGATTCGAATCCCGGCTCTGCCATGTAAACCCACTAGGTGACTTTGGGCAAGTCATACTCTCTCAGTCTCAGAGGATGGCAATGGCAAACCCCTTCTGAAGAAATTTGCCAAGAAAACCCTATGATAGATTTCACCTTAGGGTCTCCATATGTCAGAAAATGACTTGAAGGTAAACAACAAGAACAAACACATGGACATCATAATTAACAGCATTATGTCACCTACAATTAATATGACTATGGGATGTTGAATAAACTGCTTGCTGAGGGAGAACATCCCATTCAAGTTTCTCACCAAGAAGCTTAGCTGTGGATTCTGTCTCTCCAATTAAGTCCCATTAGCCTTGCTATCAAAAGCATATGTGGTGTATAAAATCTCAGGGCAATTTTCACACACACATAAATATATCTTTCCAATGTCTGTATCTCTTCATTTATTCCACTAGTATATATTTTCTAAAAACAGAATACAATCTTTGACAAATAGATACATGGATTATTCTTTTCTTTCAACACCTTTCTTCATGTGGCTGTTTCCTCACCACAAAGGGTACATTTGGTGTTCATAGGCAAAAACCTGAATCACTTGCTTGATATGCAGTAGCTGAGTTTGCTGAGCCTTTCACGCTGGTGAACTGCTGCAATCCACATTGACAGAGTCAACTTTAGTGCTGACCAACATATGTCAACAGATATGGAAAACAAAATGATGGGCAACAGATTGGAAGCAATCATCCACAAAAATGGGAGACACAAGTGACTGCAGCAACTATAGGACCATAGCACTGATCTCCCACGCAAGCAAAATCATGATCAAAATTCTGCAACATAGGACGTTATCCCACGGGGCCAAAAGCAGCAAGAATCGAAGAAGAACCGGGCGCTATAGCGCTAAAATCTTTCAGCTGATCCCACGACGTCGCCAAGAATCCACCAAGAACCAGGCGCTATAGCGCTAATTTTTTCCGACTGATCCCACGACGTCGCCAAGAACCCGACAAGAGTCCGCTGCGAATGCAACATCATCCGCGTTCTTTTGAATGCCTGGTCTCACCAGGCATTGCAATAGCGCGAGCTGATTGTTAGCGCTATGAAAGCGCTCGCGATGTAGTATGCTCAGCAATTCCTTCCCGGGGAGCATTTTCGGTTCACCACCCATCGTTCCTAGCGCTATTTCCCATCGTTCTTGCTGGCAGCATCCTACATGACGTGTTTCCTTTATTCAGAGGAACACAAACACAGCCGGTGGACCTCCTCCTGTTTACAGTGTTGGGTTGTATGGTGCTGGCTTTTTGGGAGCAGGGTTGTGGGTGGAGGCAAACCATAAGGTCCAAATATAACCTGTGTACTTGTTAATTGTGGTTTTGATGATGTGTTGTCAGCCAAGGTAAAAGTTTGGGTCTGCTAGTGGGTTGCAGTCTGGGGGGGGGCTGTCTCCATTGGCTATTTCTCCAATAGTGTGCTGGCTGTTCTGCATGCTTTCTGCAGCGCCCCTTTTATAACCCTGGAAAGGCTTTATGCAGGGTGGCATTTATTGGTGCAGAGGCACCATGGGAAGGGTTGTTCACCATGACCGCACCATAGCTCTGTTCCCCAAGAGAGGAGCATTTGAAACATCCAAGGAATTATATGTGGTGCTGGTGCATTTCCCTATGCAAGGTTATCCTGGGGCAGTTTTGCAAATCCTGGAACCCCCCCCCCCCCTCCCAATATGTGTTTCCCCTGCATTTTGCTTCTCTGCAGAACTGTTTGTACTTCCTGGAAAAACCAGGCTTCTTACGCGCGGCCTTCTCTCTGGTGACGCCTACTTCCTTCTCTCACAGTCAGTGTGTTAGCTATTCATATTGTGCTGTTGCAACACTGTTTTTCTTTTCCGATGCAGGTTCCTGTGCGCCGCTGTGACTGCACCGTGCATGTTTTCAACATTGGACCTATGGGGCAGCTGCAGCCTCTTTCCTCCAAAATCCACTACAGGACGGGCTGCACAGCTAAGAACCAGGCCACTTCCGTAAATGTCCTCCCCCCCCCCCCCCCCGGTGACTAGCTTTGCATGCTTTTCTGAACGCTCCTGCATGTCTGCCGGTGCACTTGCGTTTGAGGTTGCAGCTGCAGGACACCATCTTGTCAATTGCCAGAATGCTGCTTGCACTGCTTCCTGCTGCTGTGGTTTCTATGGGCAGGATTCTCTCATGTCCACAACCCCTTCCTTGCCCAAAAAATGACAACACAGCTTTATTGCAAAATACATTTTTTATTTAACGTGTACAAACTTTGGTTAACAACAATAATTAAAAAACAATCTGTCTTGCCTATAAAAATGACAACATAAATGGGTGCTGTAATTCAGCCTGTTCCCTCACACTGCTGGAGAAGTATTCCTCCCGGAAAGCGCACACACCCGCACACACACACACAGTTTCACAGGCACACCCGCACACACACACACACACAGTGCTGTGCTCATATTTGCATATGAGGTAGGATACCTCCACAAGTGCTTTGTACGTGTACATATATATGTATGCATATATATCTATATATCTATCTATATCTATCTATCTATCTATCTATCTATCTATCTATCTATCTATATATCTCTATGCACCTATACATTTTTATAGAGATATAGATAGAGGTATAGATATATATGCAGACATATATGTACACTTTTTTGGCCTTTCCCCTCAATAGCCTAGATATTAGGATGTGCCTATCGAGGTGGAGCACTGCTGGCACTGAAGTTTTGCTGCCACGCCACCACCTGCTCCATGGCCCTCTCCAGCACTCCCTGCCTCCGAAGGATCTCCTGCACAGTTTGCAGGATGGCATCCAGCACTGTGGGGGGGAAAAATAAATTCGACGTTAGCATGTTTTTCATCATTACATTCCCTCCTGCTCCCGAACTCGCAAAAAAGGTGTGGTGCGTGCGTACCTGTACCCTGGCCTTCTGTTGGGCCTTGGTGGGTGGTAGGACCTTCCTGGGCCACCTCCTCTTCCTGCCGAGCCGGCCGTACCCGGAGGTCGAGTGGGAGGTCACCCTGCGGGCCTAGCCCGATCTCCAGCTCCTGTTGCTGTGGCGTGTGGCCCTCTCGCGGCTCTGCCTCTTTTTCAGCCTCCCTCTCCTCCTCTTCCTGCTCCTCTTCCTCCTCCTCCTCCTCCTCCTCCTCCTCCTCCTCCTCCTCCTCCTCCTCCAGAGGTGCTGCAATGCAGAGATATAGTTGAATTAGTTACAGACAGGAGCAGTACAGAGCTAGGCCTGGAAGGT
Organism: Phrynosoma blainvillii; assembly: GCA_026167975.1. NCBI lineage: Eukaryota > Metazoa > Chordata > Lepidosauria > Squamata > Phrynosomatidae > Phrynosoma > Phrynosoma blainvillii. Next base: position 159,298,463 of record JANUYF010000002.1, on the reverse strand, counting down.
ACTGGTGTAAAAGAAAGGGCACCTGTCAGGGCCACCCCGTGCATGGTTTACCAAGGGTCACATTCACAACCACCACATTCTCCTCGCAACACCTAGTGGGTACAAGGGGGTGTGCAGCGCTTACCAGCAGCCATTCCAACCCCTCCCCGCTCGGGAGGTGTTTCCTCTGATGGCCGAGGCATTCCCTCCTCCTCCTCCTCCTCCTCCTCCTCCTCCTCCTCCTCCTCCTCCTGGTCGACAGGCGCTGCAACACAGAGATAATATGTCATGCTTGCATCGTACCTAGGAGGCCCACAATGTGGGTTTAGGTGAAAGGAATGTTAATGCTGGGAAGTGACTGCAGGCCTTCAACCACCCCTTGTGTTGCCACGACATGAGTGGCAAGGTGCGCCTTGTGAAGGGGTGTGTTGTCAAAGGAATACCGACTTCCACCCCCTCCCTCCTTGTTTTACAACTGCTATTATTTCCAAATGCCACATCCTCCTGTCCCAGCCACATAGGTAACATTGGTCAGTTGGGGCTTACAGGCATGCAGCTCCATCCCTTCCTGCTCGGGTGGTGTCCCCTCTGCAGGGCGAGGCATGCCCTCCTCCTCCTCCTCCTCCTCCTCCTCCTCCTCTTCCTCCTCTTCCTCCTCTTCCTCCACGTCAGGCGCTGTAACAAAGAGATACAAGCACAAACACAATCCATTGATGCACAGAGATGAAAACATCTGGTGGTGCTCACATCCCCCTGCACACTTTCACATGGGTAATTAGTGCGCAGGGCAGCATGTGCCTTTTCTGTTTTAAATATACAAGAGTTGAGTATCCTGGTACCAGTACTCCTACCTTCGACCCTTCTTCTCCTCCGGTCCACTCGGCCTGCTGGTTGGCGAACCTCCTCCTCCTGCTCCACCTCCTCCTCCTCCTGCTCCTCGTCCTCCTCGTCCTCCTCTGCCGCCTCCAGCTGCTCCCCCTCATCAGGCGCTGCACCAGAAAAGAAAGGGGTCAAAATACTACCTTCGGTGGGGTGGGGGTATAAACCCACCATGGACATTATGTGGACGTTTGCACACAGGTAAGAAGCGCACACGCCAACATGTTGTTCAAGGTGCACTTACAAACAAAAAATAACTGTAACAGCATTTTAACAGTGAATGAAACAGCAATTCGCAAGCTGCACAACAGCAACTGCGGCACCGCTTAAGGAGGCAATGCCAACAGGTTCTTGCAGGGGGGCACATGTCACAGCTGGTACAGCAATATGTTGCCAGCTCAGAAAGTAACGTTTCTAGCAAGAGGATGTAAGGGCCTTACCTGTTGGTCGTCGTGCCCTCCTGGCGTTGGGCCTCCCTGCCCGCTCCCACAGCTGCAGGAGCCTGCTGTAGAAGGGTGGCCGGCCCTCAGGAGGAGGGTCTCCGTGAAAGGTGTAGCGCGCCCGGTAGAAGGCGTTGCGCATAACCTTCACCTTCGAGCGCACCTGCGCCATGGTTCGCTTGAACCCCCTCCTCCTAAGGCGCTCGGCAATCCCTTCGTAGATCTCCCTGTTGGGGTGGCAGCTGGAGCCAATCAGGAGGTCAAGGTGGGGGCTACTGCCCATAATGGACAGTAGCGCTTCCACCTCTTCCCTGATCCACATCTGCCAGCCACGGTTAGCCATAGCTGCTCCACAAAACAGTTTGCCTTGCAATTCAGGCCTTCCTGCTTCCTGATTTTCCGGGCTCCACCACCAGGGGTCGCACAGGCGCCAAAGGTCGCGCACCGGAAGTGCGTGCATGTCGCGCGCGCGACGAGGGGCGGCCCCTTATCGCCATTGCCATCTCCACGCCGCGGCCATCTCGCTGTGTGCAGCGCGACGCTGAGGATCGCGTTCAGGATTTTACCGTTCAAAATCCCAAACGTCCCGGGTTTCACCGTGTTCCTCGCTTAGGCAGCAATCGCGCCAGAGTAGTTTTAGCGCGCTACTTCAAACAGCTTGATTTTGCGCGCCATGGCAAACGCTCCTACAGAACCATGCAGGAAGCAGGGGAGGGGAGTGGCTTGGAGCCACCATGAGATTACCGAGCTAATCCCTCTTTGGGGCGAAGAGAGGATCCAGCGAGAATTACACCTCAACCACCGAAACCATGATATCTACCTGGAGATATCAGAGAAGCTAAGGGAGAAGGGGGTCGCCCGCACGGTAAAAGAAGTCCGCAACAAATGTAAGACCCTCAAGGCAGAATACCACAAGGTTGCCCGGCACAACAGCATAAGTGGTAATCCTCCGGTTTCGTGCCCTTATTTCAAAGAGATGGACCCTTTCCTGAGGGCCGACCGTTCGGTTTTCCCCATCAGGGTGTCCAAGAGCCTCGCCATTGTCCGCTCTGCCGAGGGGCCGGCCATGCCGGGACCATCTTCACAGCCGCCACTGCCTCAGGAGCAGGAGGAACCACCAACAGCCACCATAAATGTTGAAGGTTGGTATACAGCCCTTTCCCCTTTGGCTTTCCTGCATGTGCCTCCAACTGGGGAGGATGGGTGGATGCAGTGCTTGCATGTGCTCTCAGGGACCTTATACATACGCACACACACACATATATGTATAGATAGATAGATAGATAGAGAGATATAGATATAGATATAGATATGTAGATACACATATAAATGTATGTAGGTATGCCCGCCTTCAGATTTACAGGCAAGTTTCCTAGGTGAGGCCCGGGCAAAGCAGAATAGAGAGATGTATATATGTATATATATATATATATATATATAGAGAGAGAGAGAGAGAGAGAGACACATATGTATATATATATATATATATATACATATATATACATATATATATCTATATATGTATGTATATATATATGTATATATATAACTATATATATATAGATGTACTAATATATAAACATATATAGAGAGAGAGATGTCCATATGTATTTCTGTATATATAGAACTATACACATACATACATATACCTGGAGCAAGATATATGTGTGCGTATATATATATGTATGCATATACACATATATGTCTGTCTGAGTACATTTCATTAGACATATAGATGTATATATGTATATACAGTTATATATCCAAACAAAAGCACGCGTACACAGACAAATATACACAAAAATACGCACACAGGTCCGCCGGCGCGAGAGTAGGCATGCCAGCGCACGTACATATCCCAACATGTCCGCGGAAATCAGAACCCTTACCAACTGAAATGGCACGAGAAAATTTGGAACATACGTTTTGCCTGCACTTTTCTAGCAGATTAATTTTCCCTTTCCCACCCAAATGTCTTTCAGTGCCTGCTGCTGTCTGCGACCAGGGAAATGTGATCATACATCTCCTCCCGGTAGAACAGGCCGACGTGGTGGGAGACGAGGCCCCACAACAGAACCCGGATGTCCCCCCCGACTCACCGGCCGCAAGCAATGGTAGGAGAACAGCCCATTTGGCTAAAAAGGCATCCTAACCACAGGGACCAAGGCTGAACCACACCCCACCCCTCCTTCTCTTTCTGTTAGATACAATCATCAACGGAGAGGAGCCAGTCCTACACAGCACGCAGCTGCCACTTGCGGACCTCCAGACAACCATGCCCAATGCAACAGCAGGGGGACAAACCGAACTTGCGGAAATCCGGGGTAAGTATGGAGTCACCTTCTGTGCATGTACACGTATCAGTTGGAAGACACCAGAAGTAATGGCATGGGCGCAACGCGGGCGCACAAACATATAGATAGATATGGCTCCGCAACGACCGATATATCAGGGGCCCAACAAAGATGTATTTCTCCGCTGTGTACGCATGGCGTGCCGATGAAGATGCATGCCTACTGATGGGAGGGGTGGGGCTTGGACGAAGTGGGGATAGCAATGCTTTCCTGGGGAGGATTATGGGGGCCTGGACACTGAAACAGCGGGAAAGGTGAACCTCTACTCACATCTGCACCTCTTCTTAATTATCCCACTTCTTTCCTTGCCTGCAGCACCACCTCCAAGGATTGTACGCCGCCTGCGCGGCGAGGAGGATATGCTGGACCGCAGGGCAAGGCGGGGAGAGCTTATTGCCAAAACTATAATAGAGGACTCTCGAAGGCAGGGCCGCCTGAACCGGCAGCTGGCACGGCGGCAGCACGGGTCACTCGTGCAATCTATGCAGGCGGAGGCACTATCAATAGACCGCCTTCTGAGATCGTACCGCAGAGACATTAATATGAGCTGCAGGTACAGGGAGCGTATGTCCCGCCACATGACGGCTCTACTTAGGGTTTGCGAGAGGTCAGTGGAGGAGCAGATGAAGAGGACATTGGAGGAGAGGAAAAGAACGGAGGTGATGGAGCGGGCTTTGACCATACTGCAGGCATCACGGGGTTCTGGGCGGGACGCCCCAGCAAGGTGTGGGGCAAGACCGCAGGCACGGCCGGCCTCCCCTACCGCCATGGTCTGCTCTCAAATCCTTTTTGGGGCGGTAGGCGATGAGGAGGGGACCGAACCAACGTGCCTTGCTCCCAGCACCCAGCCCAGTCAGACTGTCTTGCCGGAGGACACAACGCAGGGTAGTTGTCAGGTACCGGCAACCTTCCCTCTCCCAGCCTCGCAAACCCCGCTTTCCCAGAGTGGCCAGGGAAGAATGAGAAGGGCCATTAAAAAGAAAAAAATTTACTCCCCCTCCTGAGGGGAAAAAAGCTCCTTGTAAAAAGTTCGTTCCCAAGTTCTGTTTTGTGGGGGGCACTTACTTAAGGTCGTGGGTGGACCGCTTACAGATTGCACCAAGTTGACAGGTATGGTTCTGATGTTGTGGTTGTTTTTGGGTTGCAAATATTTATTCTTAATAAATGCACTTGCTTTGTCTATGGCGGTGTACGGTTATGTGCTAGGACAGCATTGTATATTGCTTTTTATGTCCCGGGGTTGGTGCTAGTGGAATGGTCCTGTTTGCCAGCACAAAGGAGAATGATGTGTTCCATACTCCCAAATAAAGATGTGCTGGTGACAACGAATGTTCCGTATGTTACTGCAACCTACGGCCTCCAGGGTAGCTACACCCCCCACTCCCATCCATGCATCCATGCGGGAGTCGGATGTTACCCCACCCCTTGGGATGTGTGTTCATGTCCTAGCCGGTGGAAAGCCTTTACGGTATAACCACAGCTTTGAGGGACCTTGTTTTTTCTCCTTTGCCACCCCAATGTTACAAGCAGGCTAGCGCAGGAGCAGGGCCAAAGAGACAATGCATTATTTGTGGGCCAGGAGGGTATACGTGCACATGTGATGGTATGTCGATGGAGAGTGCAGTATGTGCCTCGCTGCATGTGCCTGTATACATACATGCATACACATATATATATATGTGTGTATGTATGTACATGTATCTTGATATATCTGTATATATACATACACACACATATATATGTATATATATATATGTATATATATATGTGTGTATATATATATATATATATGTGTGTGTGTGTGTATACATAAGTACAGACATATATACACGTGTATCTATGTAGAGGGAGAACTACACCCACACATAGATATATGTATGTATATGTGTGTACGTCTATATCCATATGCACCCACATACATATATATAGGCACATACAAACACACATACATGTATTTGTATGCATACAAACACACACACATATGCACGTAAACATATACCAAAATATGCATATACACCTATACATCTATGTACACATATACATGGGCCTAGGCGCATAACTACGTATACGTCGATACAGTACCATAGATCTATTCATCTATATGTATGCATATACCTACATATATACGTAAACATACAGATACACATGTATATACATGCATACATAGATAGATAGATATAGGCAGAGAGAGAGCGAGAGAGAGAGAGATGTGTACATGCATGTATAGATATAGGAATGGAACAAGGCATCCATAGAGATGAATACGCTTCTGGGGGGCCCCAGGAAAGTGCCACAGAATGTCCCGGGGACCCAAAGCAATGTATGCACCATACATAATTCCTGGAAGTAACCTACCCATACATAGATGTCATTTGAGAGTGTGCAGGTGCCAGCAAGCACACAAAGGAGGGAGAGGGCAATGCCAGGGTGGAGAACAGAAATGCGAGCGCTATATGTGCATGCACACACAGCGCACCAGGGTCATGTAAATGCACGCCACCGGGTGTCTCTGTGTATGCATATAGTGCTATATATATATGCACAAAAAATAAGTGCCTATATATATACACACTGCTTGCATATACCGCTATACCGGCAGACTAGCAATGCACAGTTATGTGGGGTGGGAGGGAACCAACCCGTCCGTAAACACACATACCGTTAGAAAGACAGGGAACCGGCGAAGGGCACATGTGCAAACACATCAAAGCATCACAGCACCTGCAATCTATCCAGCTTTTATTGAGCTAAAAGAGACAATCTGGCCATATGTTGGATTTTTCACCCCCGCTCTGCAATCATGGCCGATATTGCGGCCCGCACCCGTTCCCCCTCCGTGTGGTGCCGCCGTTCTCTTTGAGGCTGGTGCTCCAGCGCCATTGGGGGAAGATGTAGCTCGGCGGGGGCCTCATGGGCGTTGAGGGCATGCCCCTTAGTCTCACAAATGTTGTGGAGTACCACACAGGCCGACACCACGGTAGCGAAGTGCTCTTCCCCAACTGTCAACCTCGCACCCAGGCACCCCCACCTCCCTTTAAGGCGCCCAAAAGCACGCTCAACCACACTGCGAGCCCTGCTCAAGGCCATGTTGAAGTGCGGCTGTACGTCCCGCAGTGCTCCACCGTACGGCTTCATGAGCCACCGCCGCAAGGGGTATGCTCCATCCGCGATTATAAGCGGGGGGACCTGCACGCCTCTGATTGTGATTGTGGGATTCCCAGGGACAAATGCACCCTCTTCCATGGCCTGGAAAAGTGATGAGTGCCGGAAAATGAAGGCATCGTGGTTCCTGCCAGAATAGCCCGCCTCAATGTCCAAGAACAGTCCAGTTGCAGAAGTCAACCCTTGCAGGACTATGGAGTGGCCGTATTTCCGGTTGAAGTAATCTTCGGCCCTAGCCCTGGGGGGATGTATTGGGATGTGTGTCCCATCCAGAGCGCCGACGCAGTGAGGGAAGCCAAGCTGCTCGAAGCCTTGCATAACCTGAAAGGATGGCACCCAGAGGAAAGGTGATAAGAAGGAAAACACAAGTGTAAGCACATGGTATGGTTGTAACAGGCAATATTTCAACATTGCAAACCCCAAAGCAAAACCCCCCTTCAAATGCTTGCTTGCAGAAAGCCCAAACCCTAAGGGCCCACCCCTCCCCACAAAACAAAGGCATGGGGATCTGTGCAAACATGAGTGGTGATGAAGTATGCACCCCCAGTCCTTTGCTGCCCGCGCAGGCGTAGGGCCACCTGTCTGAAGAAAGGCAAACACATATACAGATCAAGGCTACATGTCAACTGTCCTATCACCCGAAGCCACCACGGAATAAGTAAAACTGCCACCAAGAAGTAGAAGTGCCAGCCAACACATCACGGCCTGAGCATGCGGCAGGGGCAGAGACAAAGGGGCAACGCAAAGAAAAAGCGCAGCGGAATATAGAAGGGGGAATAAACTCCTCCTTAATGGCCCCATAAAGCAAAAATGCATGCAGCGACGTGACAGCCTCATAAACAGGAGGGATATTCACCGAGCACACTCACCTCTTGGTAGTTGCCCAGGCAGACCGTCTTATGAAGTAACTCTATTTCTATGGCCTGTATGACTTGTATGCAGATTTTGGCTGCAGTCGACGCCCCAATCTGGAATTGCCGTGCCACGCGACGGTAATTTAGGGGTCCAGACAACCACCAGATTGTGATAGCCACCCTCTCTTGCACGGAGATGGCCCTCCTCATAATTGTGTCCTCGGCCTCGAGGTGGGGGCGCAGTGAATCAGCAATTTCGAAAAGGGTGGTTGAGGACATGCGAAAATTCCTTATCCACATGTCCTCATCCCACAGGGCCAAGACCTCCTCTGTCCACCAACTCCGGCAAGGCTGCGGCCTGACCCACCACCTGCGTGGGCGTGGGAGAATGGCTCCATGGAACCCCCTGCCAACAAGGTGTAGGGCACTCAGGATCCTCCATCGCAAGCCATGTGCAGAGAACCCTACCAGGCCACGCCGTTGCAGCCAACGACGGAGAACGCCAAGAACAGCCCTGCGCCTCTGCTCCTGTTCGCGCTCCACTCTCTCAAATTCCTCAAGCAACAGCAGGATATGCTGCACAACTATCTCCATCTCGAGAGCAGCGACGAGGCTGCCTAGACGATGGTACAGATCGAAATGGCGGCGGCGGAACGATAGCGACGGAAACGCAATGACGACATCGCTCGTCGGAAGTGACGAAAACAGCGCCAGACAGTCATGAAGAGCTTGTGCGCATGTCCAGGAATGTTGTTATCGAAATCTTGCTGCTATAGTGTGCTCCTCAGTAGCGCTTTACGCGCGGGGATATTATCGCGAAAGCGTCAATAGCGCTATGATGCCAGTTGCGTGTGCTGGCTGTTTCCACCCATGGGGAATGAAAGCGCTTTTTTAGTGGAATGATGCTTTAATCGGTTTCTTGCCACTTTTACAGCAGCGTGGGATAAGGTCCATAGACTCCAACCAAAAATGGAAAGAGAGATTCCAGAGATCCAAGTGGGGGTCAGGAAAGGAAGAGGCACTAGGGATCACATTGCAAACATACAATGGCTAATGGAGCACACCAGGGAATTCCAAAAGAAAATCAGCATGTGCTTTATAGACTATACAGCAAAGCCTTTGACTCCATAGATCATGAAAGGCTATGTAACGCCCTTAAAGACATGGGAGTGCCAACACATCTGATAGTCTTAATGAGGAATCTGTACTCAAGACAAGAGGCTGCTGTCAGAACAGAATACGGAGAAACAGAATGATTCCCAAATGTCAAAGGAGTCAGACATGGCTGTATCCTTTCACCTTACTTGTTCAACTTATATGCAGAACATATTATAAGAAAGCAGGCTTGGACGCAGAAGAAGGAGGCATGAAAATAGGAGGAAGGAATATCAACAATCTAAGAAATGCAGATGACACCATAGTACTAGTAGAAAACCTTACAGACATGGAACACCTACTGAGGAAGATCAAAGAAGAAAGTGCTAAGACAGGCTTAATGTTGAACATAAAGAAAACAAAAATAATGACCACAGAGGACCTTCACAAGTTCAACCTAGACAATGAAGAAATAGAAATAGTAAAAGAATGCCCATACCTGGAATCAAACATTGGTAGAAATGGGGACTGCAGTCAGGAAATCAGAAGATTAAGAATTGGGAAGGTGGCTATGAAAAAACTAGAAAAGTTTCTAAAATGCAAAGATATACAACTCAGCACAAAAGTTAGGATCATACAAGCCATTGTATTCCCTATTACCACATATGAATGTGAGAGCTGGACAGTTAAGAAAGATGATAGGAAGAACATCAATGCATTTGAGATAATGTGGTGCTGGAGAAGAGTGTTGAGGATCCCATGGACAGCCAAGAGGACAAACAAGGGGGTCCTAGAGGAGATTAAGCTAGAAACCTTCCTGGAAGCCAAGATGACCCAACTGAGGCTGTTGTACTTCGGATACATCATGAGAAGAGAAGAGTCATTAGAAAAGACAATAATGCTGAGAAAGGTGGAGGGAAGTAGGAAGAGAGGAAGGCCACATGCCAGATGGATGGACTCTATGAAGGAGGTCGCTTTGGGTATTAAGGGGTTGCAGGAATTAATCAGAGCAGTGGACGACAGAGGGCCTTGGAGATCTCTCAGCCATAGGGTTGCCATGGGTCGAGATTGACTCGAGGGCAGTTAACAACAAAGTTTCACACTGTAAAACAATTAATTACCACATATGTTTCTGGTGAAGTATAGCTAACAAACCAATAATACAATAACCTGTCTGTTTCCAAACTGAAAATACATTTACTTTGAGACTGTGTATATCATTGTGTAGGCGGTATGTATTATAAATATAGTTTTAAGATTAATCTTAAATGTGATGCTGAGAACTCTATGGCTCACTGTAATAGCTTTCAGTTTTTACCTATGCTTTTAATAGAAAGAGATTTATGGAGGAATCCTCTTGTTGATTTATACTAGTTTAATCAGGAACTATGCTACTGTGACAACTTGTTCTAGCATTGCACAAGGAGGTAGCTAGTACTTTTCATATGCATTAGTCTTCCCCAGGCTATACTACAGCTGCCAGGTACCATTAGTTACCTCTCTGCACTCTCAGCCCAAGTGGCTAGGTTGATAGGTTGAGGAGATGCACCAAGAGAGACTATCCAGACCTCCTGCAAAAGTACACCAGGAGATCTTTATGGTCTGACAGCATCAAATAGACTGCAGGGGTAGGCAACCTGCGGCCCGGGGGCCGGATGCGGCCCCATGAGGCCTTTGAACCGGCCCCAGGCCGGTCCTGCCCCCCCGCCATGATGATATTGATTATTGTTGTTATTACTTGTTCTTGGGGTTTTCTTGGCAAAATCTCCACAGGGGTTTTGCCATCGTGGCTTTTCTGGGGCTGAGAGAGTGTGCATGCATATTTTTACATTTTATTTTATTTTATTTTTATTATTTTTATTATTTTATTATTTTGCTTCGGCCCGCCAATTGTCTGAGGGACAGCAACCCGGCCCCAAGCTCAAAAAGGTTGCCTACCCCTGAAATAGAGTCTTGGCCATATTGCCCTAATGTGCTTTCCCAATCACAATCTGATTGAGCAAATGTATTCCATTTGGGTATACTTTTAGAATATCAGAGCATAAAACACTGAGTTATAGCATCATGTATAGTAGCAAGGTTAACCCAGTAAGTCACATTCCTTTCTTCCTTTGGTATGAGGCTCTGATGTGACCAAAATAGTTTGAGGTAGAGACTCCTGCAGTGGAAGGAACCCCAGAAGCCTGAGTCATTCTCTCTGTAGTGGTGATGGAGAAACTGGATTTGCATCTTGCTTCAGTTCTCCTTCCTCTTCTGTTCACTCTGGATGCTGGGGGTGGGGTGGGGAATGTCACCTCCAAGGTTAATCTGTCAAGCACAGGAATAAATTATATTAGATGAAGAGTGGGAAAGTGATGAGAATTCATGAATATTCAGGAAGCAATTTTAAAAACAGCAATTAATAAGGAAATTAATTTTGACAGTGATTGGGGCTGTCAATTCCTTTTACTGAGATGCACCAACAATTGCCTCCTCATGATCCATTTTATTGGGGAGAGGCAATGTTGCAGGATAAATGAAGTCCCATATTCCCTTTTCTGTGTGGGTAGTTAGAGGGTAAGCAATGACCCGGGGCCATTTGCATTGTCTACATATGTGTAATTCAATCAATTATAATTCCACTTTAACTGGCATGGCAATATCCTATGGAATCCTGCAACATACAGTTTAAGGAGGGATATATCAAAGGCTGTGTTCTGATTTTAGAAAGCATATACAGTCGACCCTACTTATGCATAGATTTTGTATCCATGGATTCAATCATTCATGGCTTGAAAATACTCCAAAAAAGGATAAATTCCAAATAGCAATCCTTGATTTTCCATTTTATATAAGAGACACCATTTTTTGTGCCATTATATTTAATGGAACTTGAATATCCACGGATTTTGTTATCCACATGGGATCCTGGAACCAAACCTCAGCGGATAACAAGGGCCCACTGTACTAGTAAAATGAATGAAGAGCCAGTGTGGTTAGTGCTTTGAGTGTTGGACTACAGCTATGGAGACCAGGGTTCAAATGCCCTCAGAGGATGGCAAAGGCAAAGGCAAACCCCCTCTGAGCAAATCTTGCCAACAAAACCCCTGTGATAGGTTCTCCTTGGGGTCGACATACATCAGAAACTACTTGAAGACAGATGAAAATAACAAATTTAGAATTTTCAGCCAGAGAGCTCTAGTGCTTTACTGAAACCACAGCTATACCAAGCTTAGTTCTACCAAGAGATAATGGCAGGTCAAGACAGAGAAGATTAGTGATTTGTTTTTGAGGAATCCATGTTAGCTGTTAATAATCACTGTTTTATTTTCTAGGTGTCAGACTGTCAGTTTGATTATCTTTCCAGAATCTTCTCTGCATCATTGTCAATCTGGCTGGTGGTTGTCCAGGTCCTCTTTTTTCTCCTTTTTGAAGATGGAGGCAACATTTGCTACTTTCACTCTCCTGGCACCATATCTATTCTCCAATAATTCTCAAAGATTAGAGAGAAAGGCTTGAATCCTGTATGGCAGTTATGAATGCATCCATAAGCATAGTTACGATGGTATGCAGTGACTGTCAACCCAGTCCCCCCAGTCCTCACTTACTGGGCAGCATTTGAGGGGTTTGATGAGATTCTGTTTTCTTGTCACTTGGGAAGCTACTGACTGCTGTTCCTACCCCTTCATGTGAATGATCTCCATTGTGACAGACACTAATCAGTTGCTTCCAAATTGACATGGGGATACAGCCCTCTTGATCCCAACAGCTGCTGCCTGGTAAGTGGGGAACTGGGGAACTTTCACAGTCCCTATGTAGTCCCTAAACTAGGGGCTACATAGGGATCATGAATATGTAGCAGTGACAAATGTGTAACTCTAGTAAGCTTATCGCACAGCACTTACAAGAACGGGAACAGAACGGGAGGGAACGGAACAGAGCAAAACCACATTTTACTGCACAAGAGAACACCACCGATGCTGCTGGGAGTCCCCAAGACGTTCCCCAGCCATTCCTGGCAGCCGATTTTGAAGAACGATTTTGAACCATCCTTCAAAAATTGGCTGCCAGGAATGGCTGGGGAATGCCTTGGGGACTCCTGGTGGAATTGGTGGCATTCTCCCGTTCAGTAAAATGCGTTTTTGCTCCGTTCCTTTCCCTTCCGTTCCATTCCGTTCCGTTCCGTTTCGTTCCGTTCCCGTTCTTTAAATGCTGTGCAATAAGCTTATAGGTTACGCATTCATAACTGCCATACAGGATTCTGTCCAGACGCCCTGAGATTGTATCTGCAAGATCCTTTCATACCTGTGGTTGCAGTTCATCTGGCCCTAGAGACTTGAATTAGGTGTTCTTGTTTGTTAACTGCCCTTCAGTTGACCTCGACTCATGGCGATTCTGTGGATGGGACATCTCCAAAATTCCCTGTTCTCAGTTGCTCTTCCCAGGCCCAGGGCCTCCTTGATTGAGTCTAACCATCTGGCATGTGGTTTTCCTCTTCCTCTTCTTCTACTGTCCTCTAATTTTCCCAGCATCATTGTCTTTTCCATTAAGTCATGCCTTCTCATGATGTGGCCAAAGAACGACTGTCTCAGTTTAGTCATTTTGGCTTCGAGGGAGAGTTCAGGCATGATCTGTTCTAGAACCCATTTGTGTTCCTGTACCATTCTTTTAAGCTTGTCTTGGGCTGTAGCCCCTCATTGCATTATTGAGTCCATTTTCAACAGGTTGAATGCTGTCTTCTTTCTGGGAGGAGACAGAGGCAAAGTACAGTGAGCCATTGGTATCCACTGAGGTTTGGTTCTACCCTGTGGATACCAAGATCTGTGGATGCTCATCCAATGAAATACAATGATGTAGTGAAATGGTGTCCCTTATATAAAATGTTAAAATCAAGGTTTGCTTAATATTTTCAACATGTGGATGGTTGAATCCATGGATAAGGAATCCATAGATATGGAGGGCCAACCATAAATGTTGAAGAGTTCCACCTTTTGTATGAGTGTTCATTAGCATTTTTCATCTTCTCCATATTGCAAAACTACCACTTTCTTTTTCTTTCTATTGCTTCGAACATTGGTAAGAAACCCTTTTTTAAATTGTTATAATGTCTCTAGTGAGGCTGAGCTCATTCTCAGTTTTAATCATTTTGATCTTCACCGTGGGCCAGCATGATGTAGTGCTTTGAGTGTTGGACTATAACTCTGAAGACGAGGGTTCAATTCCCTGCTCAGCCATGGAAATCTACTTTGTGACCTGGGGCAAGTTACACACTATCAGCCTCAGAAAACCTCTGATCATCATGAGTTGGAAACGACTTAAGGGCCCTCAACAATAAAATCTTCATCCTATAAATACCCCTTATTTGTTGTACTCTTCCTTGCGGATTTCTTCCTTCTTCCATTTCTTACACATGTCCCTCTTAAATCTCAGCTCCTTATACAGCCACCTTGGGACTGTTTTCCTTCCATAGCTTACATTTAGGAAAGTCACACCCCACAATGAACTCTTTTCACTTTGAGTATTCCTGACTATGGGAAATCACCTTAAGCTTATTAAATGTGCTTTATTTTGGCAGAATCCTGTTGGTCTGCACATCCACACACAATTTGAGAAAAAAGGCCAAGGATACAGTAACAGAGAAGGATGTAAATAATGGAGAAACAGGTTGTAGCCAGCAGATTTTGTTTGCCTCAACAACTGAACACTCTTTCACTTTGAGTCCAGTTGTGTTATTAGCCACAGCACTACTAGTACTTGTCCCCTCCTCTTCCCACGTAGCTCTGACCTGGCAGACTCGTCTTCTGATGCTATCTCCTGTTTCATTTTGGACTGTCTCATCATAGGGTTTTCAAAATAAAAGACATTCAAAAGTGGTTTACTAGTGCCTCTTCTGTGCAGTACTAACTATAGTACTACTGCTGTTATCTCTTAGAGCAACTACTGCTGCTGCCCTGTTTGACACATTTAAAGGGCCTTTACAGACTGCCAGAAATAATGCAACTTGAGTCCACTTTAACTGTCCTGGCTCAGTGCTAGGGAATTATGGAACTGTAGTTTATTGTGGCCCCAGAGCTCTCTGACAGAGAAGACTCAATGTCTCAGAAAAAAACTACAATTCCCATGATTCCCTAGCACTGACCCAGGGCAGTTAAAGTGGACTCAAGTTGCATTGTTTCTGGCAGTCTGTAAAGGCCCTAAGTCTGGCTCCTCAGCAAAAGTCTGTCTGACATGTGAAACCCTACCAACAACATTGCCTCTTGCCTCACAGAAACACCCAGTCCCATCACAACAGAAAGGTAGTGCCATGGTGGGTGTTTGACTAAACCCAGCTTTCCCTTTCCTATGTACAACAAATCCCAAGAGGACTTGGGGGCTCTACAAATGGCCCCTAAGGGGCAACTCCATGCCGCCCCTTGCAGCGCTAGATTGGGGCTGCGGCAACCACATGCCGCAGCCCCAATCTGGCTCTTTGCCGCTCCAAAAAGATCTGGCAAATGCCGCTCCTTTTTGGAGTGGCAAAAAGCCATCCTTACCACCACCACGGCTCTTCTGCATTCCTTTGGCACAGCATGTCTACACACTGTGCCAAGGGAGCACCCTGACACCACACACTGTGCTGTGGGGTGTGCGGCTTGACAGTGGCATTGGGGCGGAGTCGGGGCAGCCGGCATGCGGTCGCCCTACCCCAACTCCACCCCTAGGCCGGCCCTTTTGGCTGGTCTGTACAGGCCCATGGTTAATTCTATCCAAAGTTGTTGCTACTTCCACCTTGATTACCAGTTCTTCCCTGTCAGGGATGATCAGGCTATCTGCTTCCACTTTGTGGAAAATGAAACTGTAGCAAATCAAGTGAGGAATTTGTTGGACTTTACATACTTTGCAGAGTTTGCTTTCTTACAGATACCACAGTAATTGAAGTCTCTCTATATTACTTTATGATATCTTTCCTTCTTAATGTGTGATAATCTGATGTAAGGCATCATCCAGTTTATAGTTCTGTTTTAGAGGTCTGTGGCAGAGTCTCTGAATATTGTCTTTGCTTTTCATTCTCTCTGAAGCTGTCTTCCATGCTTCAATTCATGGATCTCCTTGCATGTGTACATGTATAATAGTACTCTTCATCCTGTTTAGCCTATTCTTTTGAATATGCTATACCAGGGGTAGGCAACCTGTCCCCTTTAAGGGCCGAGGAACTTCAGCTGCCAGAAGCCTCAGCCACGTTGGCCAATAGTCCCAGGTTGGCCAATAGCTCCTGGGATTCTGGGAGCTGAAGTCCCTCAGCCCTTAAAGGGGAAAGGTTGCCTACCCCTGTGCTATACCCTTGAATCACTATATTCCGGTCTCATTCCATCAGCTTTTAGTAATGATTATTAAATGATATTGGCCTTCCTGTGGTAATGTTTCAAGTTTATCTTATTTAAATCCTGTGTGTCCATGTTTTGTTTGCCTTCAAGTCATTTCTGACTTATGGCAACCCTAAGACAAATCTATCACGGGGCGGGTGGTGGTGGCAAGATTCTTCAGAAAGTGTTTACCATTGCCATCCTCTGGGGCTGAAAGACTGTTACTTGCCCAGATCACATAGGGAATTTTCATGGCTGAGCAGGGATTCAAACTCTGCTCTCTAGAGTCATAGTCTGGCACTCAAACCACTACACCACACTCGCTCTCATATAAATCCCATGTCATTGCATTAATATAGAAATATCCTGACATCCTGTTAGGTCTGCGCACTATTGTGTGCGAGTATTGCCAAAAACCCTCTATAGAAATGTCCAGGTTTGTCAAAGCCTCTAACTGCTGTCCTGTACCTTCAGGCCAGAATCATTGTCTAAGATTTGGTTGCAGAATTTGCTGTGTAGCTCTAAAGATACAGCATGGTTTGAGATAGTCATTCTTCTGTATGTCACATTCTTCTAAGAGTTTTGAACTTTTCCTCCTCATTAGACACATGCACTGTCCATCACCCTTCTTGGGGAGTATGCTCTGCTTTGCTCTGCTCTGTCCAAAAACTCTTGATCTTCCCTGATGAGTCAAAGTTTAGATAAGTGGGCCTGAAGCTTCTCCACGTTATCTTCCAACAGAGCAACTAGCCTGCACTTGTTGTAGGTATAGTTTCTGACAACCTCAGGTAGAAAAACAAATATTGTACAGATGTTGCAGGTCAATGCAGCAAGCAGTTCCCTCAGTGCCTATGTGTCTTCATTCTACATAGGTAATGAGATAGTCCTTACAGCCTCCTTCGCAAACTTGCCCACTAAATATCCATACAAATTCAAAAATGTATTTCCAGAAAGGAGAGTGATGTTGAGCTTGTTAGATGTGCCAGTTATAAGAAAATTGTAAATTCCCCAGTGCACGTGAACTGAGAACTGTTAGACTCACACTCTTAAGTACTTTGCTATATTATGTTATGTGACTTGCTTCCAATCAAAGCTGCCATCCATGCTTACCAGGGTCACTGGGGATTACTTAGTTTCGTGCTCTTGTCTGAGCTCAGATGTGTCCCTTTGTAACCTAGCAAGCATAACAAGTGTAAAAGAAAATAGATTTAATATTTTAATGGAAACAAATCTGTGTCTCTCCCCTACTTGACCTGGGACACCTGGGATCTTTTCCCTATTACATTAGCTGACTTTGATGAAGATAAACAAATTAATTGTGTGTGACAAATGGGATATGTGAATATAAATATAGATATGGAAAGTACACCACTAGATCATGGCTCATGTCATGAATTTCCTGGCTGTTTTAGACTATTGCACTATGATACACTGAAAATAAAGTATCTATCAGTCTAATGTAGATCCTTGCAACTTCATCAGAACCAGTTAGTGCAGTAGGTGAAGAAGCAATCATTTTATGTCCTAAAAAGAACATCCCATTGCATTGATCAATAACATCAGTATATTCAACACCACCATTTATGTCTGTTTCATCACTGGAATGAAAATATGCAAAGCATATGAGGAAGCAATAATTACTTTTTAGCACATTTTTGTACCAGTCATTTTGATATAGTATGACTACGGAGGATCTACATAAATTCAACCTAGACAATGAGGAAATCAATGTAATCAAGGATTTCCCACGCTTTGCATCAAACATTGATTAAAACAGAGATTGCAGTCAAGAAATAAAAAGAAAACTAGGAACGGAAAAGACAGCAATGAAAGAACTAGACAAGATCCTAAAGAATAAAGATATACAACTGAACACTAATGTTAGAATTGTTCAAGTCATTGTATTTCCTATCGCCATATACGGATGTGAGAACTGGACAGTGAAGTGGATAAAAATAAATTTTATTTATTTATTAACTTGATTTATATCCTGCCTTTCTCCCTGGAAGGGACCCAAGGAGGCTCACAAATAAAATTCTAAAAACATATTACAAGAAAACAGTTAAAATCTCATTTAAAAACAATATAAAATTACAAACATTAAAACCACATTAAAACCATGATACTCACCCTATATAACAAAAAGCCAAGCCACCTCATGATTATACATTAAAAGTCTGCTTTAATAAAGCCATTTTTGCTTGCCGACAAAGGGCAAGCAAGGAGGGGGGCAGCCTTGCTTCGCATGGAAAGGCATTCCAGAGGGCAGGAGCAGCCACTGAGAAGGCTCTCTCTTGTGTCCTCACCAGATTGTGGTGGTGGGACTGAAAGAAAGCCTTCTGAAGATCTTAGGGCTCTAGCTGGTTCATATGGGGAGATACAGTCCCTCAAATAATCTAGACCTAAGCCGTATAGGGCTTTATAAGTCATAACCAGCATTTTGAATTGTGCCCGGAAACGAACTGGTAGCCAGTGAAGCTGTTTTAACAAGGGAGTTATGTGGTCCATATAATTGGCCCCAGTTAGCATTCTGGCTGAAGCTTTTGCACACACTGAAGTTTCTGAACAGTTTCCAAAGGCAGCCCCACGTAGAGTGCATTGCAGTAGTCCAAACAGGATGTAATCAAGGGATGTGTCACTGTAGCCAGAGCTGACGTCTCAAAGAACGGGCACAGCTGGCATGCAAGTTTTAACTCTGCAAATGCACTCCTGGCCACTGCTGAAACTTGGGCATCCAGTAGCACACCCAAGCTGCAAGCCTGAGATTTCAGAGGGAGTGTAGCCCCATCCAGCACAGGCAACACCCCTATTCCTGATTTGCCTTCCAATTGACCAGGAGCACCTCTGAAACCTAATCCAGACAAGACAATTTGTTTGCCCTTATCCAGTCCATTACTGGTCACAGACAATGGTTCAGTACTGAAATAGCTTCCTTGGAGTCAGATGGAAAGGAGCATTGGGTATCATCCACATATTGGTGACACCTCACCCCAAAACTCCAGATGACCTCTCCCAGCAGTTTCATGTAGATGTTGAATAACATGGGGGACAAAACAGAACCCTGTGGGACTCCATAAGCCAGCGGCCAAGGAGTCAAACAAGAGTCCCCAACACCACTTTCTGAGTTTGCCCTCCAAGAAAGACCAGAACCACTGCATAACAGTGCCCCCAAGTCCCATCCCAGAAAGGCAGCCCAGAAGTATACCATGGGCTATGGTATCGAAAGCCACTAAGAGATCCAGCAGGACCAACAGGGACATACTCCCCCTGTCCAGCTCCCTGCATACGTCATCCACCAAGGTGACCAAAGCTGTTTCTGCCCCATAGCCAGGTCTGAAGCCAGACTGAAATGGATCTAGATAATCCGTTTCATCCAGAAACCCCTGAAGCTTTGCACCACCACTCACTCTAGAACCTTGCCCAAGGATGGAATATTAGAGACTGGCCGATAGTTATCCAGGATGGCAAGATCCAGAGAGGTCTTTTCCAGTAGTGACCTCACCACAGCCTCCTTATGCAGGATGGAAATCTGTCTTGCTGCAATGAAGCATTCACCACTCCCCTTAACCCACTCAGCCAGTCCCCCTCTCATCAGCTCATTTAAGATGCAGTGCTGGAAAAGAGTGCTGAAGATATCGTGGACAGCCAAAAGACAAACAAATTGGTCCTAGAACAAATCAAACCTGATCTTTCCCTGGACGCCAAGATGATTAAATTGTCGTACTTTAGCCACATCAGGAGAAGGTATGACTAATGCTAGGAAAGGTAGAAGGTAGTAGAAAGAGAGGAAGACTGCATGCCAGATGGATGGACTCAATCAGAATTTGTAGGACCTAAGCAGAGCAGTGGCAGACAGGGGGCTTGAAGAGGTCTCATCCATAGGGTCGCCATGAGCTGGGGTTGACTTAAGGGAAGTTAACAGCAACAACAACAACTCTGTCCAGAACTGGATCATTCTATTAC
This sequence comes from Phrynosoma blainvillii, assembly GCA_026167975.1. Taxonomy (NCBI): domain Eukaryota; kingdom Metazoa; phylum Chordata; class Lepidosauria; order Squamata; family Phrynosomatidae; genus Phrynosoma; species Phrynosoma blainvillii. The sequence goes on along the minus strand of JANUYF010000002.1, from coordinate 159,278,415 downwards.
TATTATCAATTTTAATCTATCTTGAGTGCTGCAAAGTCTGCAGCATTAATCCAATATTCAGTTGAGTCTAACAGGGCCAAAACAATGCTGGAAATAGGTAAGTGTTGAATAGAGTAAAATAATTAGAGGTGTTTTTTTTACATTCTTTAATTTTTAAAAGAGTTGAATCATAGATGGGATGCAGAATGCAGTGGCTTAGTGGTTAAGATGCCAATTCTGATGATCAGAAGATCAGAAGGTTGGCAGTTCGAGGCCCAGGTGCTGCATGATGGGGCAAGCTCCCATCACTAGTCCCAGCTTCTGCCAGCCTAGAAGTTCGAAAGCATGCAAATGCAAATAGATAAATAGCTATCACTTTGGTGGGAAGGTAACAGCATTCAGTGCAGTCATGTTGGCCACATGACCACCATAGTAGTCTTTGGACAACGTTGGCTCTTTGGCTTAGTAATAGAGATTAGCACTGCCCCCTACAGTCGGGTATGACTAGATATTCATGTCAAGGGACTAAAAGGTAATGGTAAAGGTATTCCCCGTTGACAAGGTTGTTGTGTCTGACCGTAGGTTGTAGTGCTTATCTCTGTTACTAAGCCAAAGAGCCAGCATTGTCAGAGACTACTCTATGATCAGCATGATTGTACAGAATGCTGTTTACCTTCCCACTGAAGTGGTAGCTATTTATCTACTTGCATTTGCATGCTTTGAAACTGCTAGGTTGGTAGAAGCTGGAATATTGATAGGAGTTCATCCCATCATGCAGCACCCAGACCTTGAACTGCCAACCTGATGATCTTGCAATCAACAGAGTTGGCATCTTACCTTTTAGAAACATAGAATTGTAGAATTAGAAGGGATATTGATGGTTATCTACTCCAACATCTTCCTAATCCTTACCTGAACCAAATCTATCAGATGACCATCCAACTTGTGTTATAAAACTTCAACTACAGAGAGTCCATCACCTTCCAAGGAAGTCAATTCCACTGTCCAGCAACTCTTACCATTAGGAAATTCTGCTTAATATTAACTCAGAATCTCCTTTAAACTCTTATCAAGAGAAGGAAGAACTGTCTAAATTGCTTTGGTATGACAAACTGATGAATTAATTTCCCCTTCTTTGCTGCCAAACTGCCACAGCACAATTGTTGATTCTGCAAATTAGCAACAAGACCAGAACTTGTAGCCAAATGAGTTTCCTGTATCTCCCACTCCTCAGCAGAAAGAGGCCCCTCCCCAACTTCTCAAAGCTTGCTTTTTCTACAAGTATTTTTCTTCTCTAATTTTAATTACTGTAATTAAATGGCTTATAATTTCCTGAATCTCCCCACTGGATTACTTTTTAAACTCAGGTATTGCATTGGCTAATGGCCAATCCCCTGGTGCTGCAGAACTGTGGGCAGAAGATAGTGACAACACTATGGATGTTGTCCGTGTGCAGTTTTAAGACTGTTAGAAACTTTTCGCACTCTTAAATAAAGTGACATACCTGACCCAGGTTAAAATTTAAAGCAAGTGGTATCCTGATCTTATCAGAAGGATTTAGCCACTGCCCGGGTCCAGCCCCACTCCCAAGGGAGTTCAGCATGCCTCTTTTTGAAGCTGGGAGTTTTCTGGCTTAAGGAAATGGCTGCCGGAGCGTCCCTGGGAGCAGGGATGGACCTGGGATGGACCCAGGTGGCGATTTCGGTGGCTAAATCCTTTTGGTAAGATCAGGATGCCGCTTGCTTTAAATTTTAACCCAGGTCAGGTAAATCACTTTATTTAAGAGTGCAACAAGCTTCTTAGATTCTACTTACAGTTTTATGCAACAGAGGCCATCTCCTTTGGATGCCTCCCAGATTTCATTTTCCATCTCAAGAGTACCTTGAGAGACAGGGTTGCCAGGTTATCCTGGCAGCTAGACTGATTGTGGGTACATCCAGAAGTGATCATATTTCACTGATCTTAAAATCACTCCACCGGCTACCAATTAGTTTCCAAGCAAAGTACAAAGTGTTGGTTATTACCTTTAAAGCCCTACATAGTTTGGATTCAGCTTACCTACAGGACCGCCTTCTCCCATACAATCCGCCCCATGCTCTTAGATCCTCTGGGAAATGTTTGCTCCAACTGGGCAGGACTAGACTGGCAACCGTTTCCCAGAGGACCTTTTCATCTGCTGCCCCCAGACTGTGGAATGACCTGCCGGAAGAGATACGACAGCTGAAAACAACATTAAAGACACGTCTCCTCTGGCAGGCCTACCCAGTCAATTTTAAGGTATGACTTTTTAATCCGTATGTTTTAAAGAATGTATTCATATGAGTGCTCTTCAATGGTTTTGTAGTATTTTATTTAACTGTTGGTTTAATGTGTTTTCTTTTTGTTTGTTTGTACTTTAATATGCTGTACCCTGCCTCAAGCCTTGAAAAGAGGCAGGAAAGAAATAAACTGTTGTGGTTGTTGTTGTTCTTGTTCCTGTTCTTGTTGTTATTCACATTCCATTCCTTGGGATTTGGAGCCCTGAGACCAAGTATAGGTGTTTGTGCTGTTATGGGATGATCACCTTGTGTTTAACCAGGTAGGATCCTTCTAATATCAAAGAGATTGGGCATGCAAAAAGTGGGGGGAGGGGAAGGAACTTCTTTGGGACCAACGGAAAAAGGATAATCTAGGCAATACCCAATTAACCAGGTAAATTGGCAATCCAGAGCTTGAGGTGGGATCCCATACATTCCTTGGGGAGAGGGCTTTCTCTTGGCTCCATCACTGTTATAGGCACATTGGGTGAGGACATGTGAAAGTGGCTGACCCTAGGCTGTGGCATTCCTTCCCATGTGTCAGGATCTGAGTCCTTCTGAGTTCCTGCCATGCATGCTAGTCAATTATATTGTACCTGCTTTGCTTTGTATTAATGGGATAATCTGTAATATCATTCCTTGGGTGCTGTTGGGTGGAAGCGTTGTTTATCTTTCTTGGAGTTGGGGCACAAGCAGATGTGAAGAGGACATAAGAGGTATTGGGAGCTGCCAAGAGAGCTGCCTGGAGAAGAGATGGTTAAGAGGTAATATGATAGCCCTGTTTAAGTATTTGAAGGGGTGTCATATTGAGGAAGGAGCAAGCTTGTTTTCTGCTGCTACAGAGAATAGGATCTGGAGTAATAGATGGAAGCTACAGGAAAAGAAATTCCTAAACATTAGGAAGAACTTCCTGACAGTGAGAGCCGTTCAACAGTGGAATACACTCCCTCGGAGATTGGTGGAGACTCCTTCTTTGGAGGTTTTAAAGAAAAGCTGAATGGTCATCTGTCGGGGCTGCTTTGATTGTGAGTTCTTGCATGGCAGAATGAGGTTGGACTAGATGGCCTTGAGGTTTCTTCCAACTCTGTGATTCTAAGTTGAGTAGGATAACATTTGGCCTACATTTCATTATTTTGGTGAGCTTATCACTGAATTTTACTTTCGAGAGAAGGTCTGGAATAAGAAGAGATAGGAAGTTAGGAAGAGGGAAGAAAAAGAAAGTAAGGAGAGAATCTTACATCTAAGGATGCAATTATACATTATTTACAATTAGAATTTTATAAATCCTGAGAACAAGCACAAGACCTCCTTCTCCCAAATACAGATGCCCAGTGGCATCACTAGCGGTGTGTGGACCACACTGGTGACACCGTACGGAGGGATGTGTTTGGGCAGAAACAGGTGTGGCATTCCCTGTGTCTCTTTAAAATGCTGAAGAGATGGGCTGAGGGAGGTGAGTCTCAATGGGAGGAGAAAGGAGCAGCCCCAGTTTTTTTTTTAAATTAAAATGTCAAATTTCAAAATTCTCATTAAAATTAAAAATTAAAAATTAAATAATTCATCAGGAAATTCAAAGATATAGGCGTGTTAGTCTGTAGAATCAGTATGTTCTTTAAAAACGTCATGCACCATACTAGTTTTCTCCTTCCCACCAAGCCTCAGTTATACTCACTAAATTTACCCTTAAAACCAAGCACAACATCATTTTTATTTGTTTAAAGCCGACTGCAGCCATAATTTATTATAATAAAAGAGAATGTCAGAATTTTGGTTGCAGCTATAATTCGTCGGAAAATTCAAAGATATAGGCGTGTTAGTTTGTAGAATCAGTATGTTCTTTAAAAACATCATATTTTACCAAATTTTCATTTTAACCACATTAAACTATGCATTTTTATTCTGAGGCTAAGATATTATACTTTAAAGTATCATTTTAATTTTGCTCATTGTTTATGTTACAACTATTACCATTACATTCAGTGATACATGGAAATTATAATTTATGGGTAACGTTAATACAAAAAATATTACTAAGGATTCTGTATTGGTGTAGTATGGAAGGAGATCAATGGTGTATGTGTGTGAGAGAGAGAGAGAGAAACAATGAATTACCGCACTGGATGACACCAACCCTAGTCACTAAATTTGGTGTATTTGTGCATATGACTATACTGCAAATCTATAGTTTAATGATTATGACAATAGCAACAGCAGCTTCATTTATATACCGCTTCACAGTGAATTTACCCCAGGATCAAGGAGAGGCTCTGAATTCGCCAAAGGATCAGGGCGGGGGGGCTTTGAATGGTCCCATGGCGGCTGTGAGGGGTGGTCACGCACACCCCCAACCCCGGTACAACCGGCCCCCGCACCATTTCCCCCCCCTCCCCGGCCCCCCCCGGCAACAAAGGCCATGGTGGGAGCATGCGTGGGGGGGTTGCGCACGGCGGTGGAGGGTGCGCGCGCACGCTCCATCATTCCCCCACCACCACCTTGGCCCAGCCAAGACCTGGGCTACGGGAGACCGGCCAAGTCTCAAAAAGGTTGCCTGTCCCTGATCTAAGCGGTTAACAACTGTAAGCTAACACTAACATGACACTATTACCATTATGACACTATCAAAATGTGTGTTTCATTTCTTTATAGTAGTCCAAATAGAATGTAACTAAGGCATTTGATTGTGTATTCCTGCATGGCAGGGGTTTGAACTGGGTGGCCCTTATGGTCTCTTCCAAGTCTATGGTGCTTTGAAGGTCAGTCCCATGGGAATGCCAGGTATGGAGACAGACAACAGGGCAGTTCTGGGAAGAGGATGTTTTAGAATGGGAGCAAATGAGAGCTGAGTGCATGAAAAGGGGTTCAATTGTTCTGTGCTTTTAATGTAAGGCTTTAGTCCTAACAACATTGCTGTGCTGTGAACTAAATAAAGCTTTCTGTTTTCACACTGAGGCTTGGATTTCTGAACTAAGGTCAGAAGGCTAGGATGGCCCTTGCTCTGATCTCATTCCACCTAGCAGGCAAAGACCTTTTTAATACATCTTTACTGTTAATTGTATTTTGCACAATTGTCTTTTAATGGAGGTGCTGTATATGTATTCTTATCGCTATGTTTCGAATGTTTTTAAACTTTTAGTGTTTTTGATAAGATTACTTATTGTGCTTATTTTGGTAAGATTACTCACCGTGTTTTTGATAGGACTGCTTATTTTTAAATATTTTAAATTTTTTGTTAAATGTGTATTATAAATTTTTTAGATATGTTTTATGTGCTGTAAGCCACCTTGGGTCCCATATTGGGAGAAAGATAGAATATAAATTTGATAAATACAGGTCACTAAACAAACGCATAACCTAGAGTTGTGCATTTGTAACTGTTTTGTATTCATGATCTTTATGTATTCCCTAGTCTAGGGGGATACATGGAGACCAGGAAATTCCCCCAATCTCTACTTACTGTGCAGCAGCCACTGTGATCAACCAGGGTCTGTTCCCCTGTTGATCGGGAAGCAGCTGACTGATGTTCCCATTTGCACAAACAATATCTGGTGCGAGGGGAAATTGTGACTGAGACCTGCTTCTGCCTGCCGCACTCCAGATCACTCACAGGAGGGGTGGAAACATCAGTCAGATGCTTCTTGGTTGGCGGGGAACAGATCCCTGTCAACTGCAGTGGCTACTTCCTAGTAGCTAAGGACTGGTGGAAGTTGAGAAGTCAGTCTGGGAGTCGCTGGTAGCTCCATAATCATGGGCCTTATCACATGCAGCTGTTCTCTCACTACAGTGCCATCGTCTGTAAAAATGCTATGCAATCTGAATTGCTCTTTTTTTCTTGCGCAGCTTCAAAACTATTCTGGTATTACACCATCCATTTGTGCAAAAATCCTATTGCACCCAGCAGATGGGACTACCCACCCACTACCTTCTCAGGTAACAATATGCACACAACAGCTGCAACAGCAGCCAGTAGTTCTGCTCCTCGCACCCTACATGGCCTACTGCAAGGATGCTCTATCCAGGCCCTGTGCTGCTGCTCAAGGATGTGTGTTAAGCAGGATGCTGGCTTTCCTTTCTGGGCCCTGATCCAAATGGCCCGAGGGTCCCAACTATGGATGCTTGCTAGCTTTCTTCCCAATTCCTTTCCCACTCCTCTTGGCTTTTCATACACCACTTCTGTGCAAGTACAACACACATACAAATACCTTCACATTGGGCCAGTCAGCCCTGGCATCAGCTGAGAATAGGAGGAGATGGATGCTTATTATTTAAAGCCACTGTACAAACAAATTAAACTTCCTCTTCCTCCAGTGCCATAGCCTTAAAATAGTGACTTCAGACAGCCTTGAAACCTAAGATCAGTGCATTTCTGGTACTAAATTACTTTTCACAACTGGACATTTACAATGATTTTTTAAAGACATCTGATTTCTAGCTCCTGTGACATTATGCCATTCTCAATACACAAGCCAATCTCCAGTATGCCCTCCCTGTTATTCCTATAAAGTTTTTTTTCCTGCAGATAAATGCACCACACTAGTTTTCTCCTTCCCACCAGGCTCCTGTTATATTCACTAAATTTACCCTTAAAGCCAAGCACATCATTTTTATTTATTTAAAGCTGACTGCAGCCATAATCTATTATAATAAAATAATGTCAGAATTTTGGTTGTAGCTATAATTCATTGGGAAATTCAAAGATATAGGCGTGTTAGTCTGTAGAATCAGTATTTAGAGAGATTTTGTAGCACCTTTGAGACTAACCAAAAGAAAGAAGTTGGCAGTGTGAGCTTTCATAGACTTTAGTCTACTTCTTCAGATGCATTTGGTGTATTGTATTGACCAAATATATTGACCAGATGTGTTGACCAAATGCATCTGAGGAAACAGACTTACGTTTATGAAAGCTCACGCTGCCAACTTCTCTCTTTCAGTTAGTCTCAAAGGAGCTACAAGATCTCTCATCAGGAAATTATGCTAGGTATCTCAACATTTGAAAAAGTGTAAAGTAGAATTGTTTTAAGTTGCAACCAAATCCAAAAAAAAAAGGGGGGGGCTCTCTAGAAACAAAAATATGTTTCAAAATTGGACAGAGCTTTTCATGCAAGTTCCAGTACCCAGTTTTAAATCAAAATTCTTGGCTCTTTAAATCAGGAAAAGAGGATCAGCCATAGCTTCCTCTGACATTGCTGGAGATGCTTTAAAATCTGACAGTACGTTGCTCAAATTGCAGAGCTGAAATGCCAAATTGGGGGCTTCCTAGAAGCAAAAGAAAGGAAGCCTGCCATAACTTATTAGGGACATCATTTTCAGCCTCTGGGACTGACATGATTCTTGGGGCAGAAAAGCGGACTAGCCAAGGCACTTACATTAAAATGCTAGAGGTTTTTCAAAAGGTCGGGAAATGGTTGAGGGCTCTCAGACACTGCAGTTAAGATTATCAAAAGCATTTTAAAAGGGTCAGGAAAGCAGGAGAAGCCATGAATCCCTTTTCAGGTATTTGGCATAGATCCCAGCAGCAGTCAGTATAATTCAGGAAAGGGACTCTCAGGAATTGCTGCTAATTCCTGAAATTTTTAAAAAGGTGGGGGGAAATGGAAAAGGGCAGTCTATTGCTGGTAAGATTACTCAGGTAAAAAAGATGGGGAGCAGGAAAACTGGAGCCCATGGATCCTTTAGATAAAGATCCAGGTTCCTTGTAGTTTTGCAAGTACTACTGTATTGTAGATTAGACGTTTGCCATCTTGTGGAGTTTCTTATGCAGGAAAAGGAGCCCAGAAAACCTGATGGGATTAATTTCCATATTCTGAGACTGGTAGATTTGTCTGTCTGTTTGTGAAAGTCCTTCTATGAGCCACCTTGGGTCTCACTCCAGGAGAAAGGGGGCATATAAATAAAATAAAATAAAAGGATAGGATAGGATAGGATAGGATAGGAGGTCTTGGAGATGCCTCATTCACAGGATCGCCATGAGTCAGGACCAACCTGAGAGCAGTTAACAACAACAAATGGGTGTTTGCATGTGTGCTTGAGAGAAGTGACAGAGAGAGTATGCATTCCTAGGTTAATGACTTTTGAGTTGAAAAGTGCTGACGTTACTGGAGTATGGTTTAATATAAGAAACAGGACAAATGGGTCCTAGAGCAGATCAAGCCAGAGATATCCCTAGAAGCCAAGATGACAAGACTTTGACTGTTGTACTTTGGACGCATCATGAGATGGCATGAATCGCTGGAAAAGACAAGTTAGGAAAGGTGGAGGGAAGTAGAAAGAGAGGAAGACCACATGCTAGATGGATGGACTTTATTAAAGAGACCACAAATAAGAGTTTGCAGGAACTGGGCAAAGCAGTAGAGGACAGGAGGGCCTGGAAATGTCTCATCCATAGGGTCGCCATGGGTCGAGATTGATGCAAAGGTAGTTAACAACAACAACAAAGGAAGTGCAGGGGGACAAGGGATAAAGAGAAGTGAAGGAAGCCGTAACTCTGGGGCAACCACACAAGTGCAATCATTAAGACCCTTCTAGTCTCTATTTTAAAAGTCACTAACAGAGTAGGACTGTCGCTTCTGTTCTCCACTGACCAGAAGAAATATCACAATGTATCCAAATTACTAAGGCTGCATCTGCACTGCAGGAATAAACCAGTTCCACGTTGCTTCAACTGCCATGGCTACATGCTATGGAATTCTGGGGCTGGTAGTTTTGTGAGGCATTTAACCTCCTCTGTCAGAGAAAGCTCTGGTGCCACAACAAACTACAGATTACAGGATTCCATAGTATGGAGCCATGGCATAAGAGGAATAGATCTCATAGGGAGAGGATGCCCAAGAGACAGTATTCCTCCATATTGTAGCACCCTCAAAGTACAGAGAATAGGACACAGAGCAATGGGTCCCAATTACAGGAAAAGAGATTCCACCTCAACATTAGGAAGAATGTCCTGACAGTAAGAGCTGTTTGACAAAGGAACATTCTCCTTCGGAGGGTGGTGAAGTCTTTTCTTTGGAGGTTTTTAAATAGAGGCTGGATGGCCATCTGTCTCAGGGAGTGCTTTGATTGTGAGTTCCTGCATGGCAGAATGGGGTTGGACTGAATGGGGTTGGCAAAATGGCCCTTGGGTTCTCTTCCATATTTAGGATTCTATGTGCATAGATCCAGATAATGGAAATAACAATGATCATCATTCATGAAAAAGCACTTCCAAACCTGGTGATGTGGCAACCTCCTTATACATACATACATGCATGCATGCATACATACATACACACAAACACCACCCCAAGACAATCTTTCTGAACATTACAGAGTGGACACATCCTCTGATAAATTGTGGATCAGCTTGTCTAACCAACTTCTATATTCAATTCTTTCACATATTTTCAGGACAGAGAGGACAGATGTTTCTCCACTCAAAAAGAGAAAGCAGGTCTCCTGCTGGAGGGCTTGAGAACATGTGCTGTCCTGTTTATTTATGTGAGCCTTCAGGGAGATGTTGTTTTCAAGCAGGAGGTTGCCGTAAACCAATTCCATGTCAGCAAAATCAATAAACATCAAGCTGACTGCCAGCTGAGAGGCCTTGCGCACACCTTTTCTGTCTAGATGCCCTGTATCACATTCCTCTGGCAATGGGTCTCCTACCCACAAAGCAGAAATGAGAAAAACTGTACCCGCCATTTGCTCATTCATCTATTCGCCATCAACTGATCCACAGAGGCATACTGGCTGTCTTATTGGAGGTTATATATATATATATATATATATATATATATATATATATATGGTCATTGATGCGTCCATCCCCCATGAATTTATCCTAGCCCCTTTTAAAGCCAGACAACATGGCATCACACTTGTGGCAATGATTTCCACAGTTTTACTGCGCACTGTGTGCAGAAGCACCTCCTTTGATCTGTTCTAAATCCCTGTTGAATCCCTTTTATTGGATGACCCCCAGGTATTATGAGAAAAAAGAGAAAAGCTTTTCTCTGAGGGTGCCTGGAGTCTTTCAGGTCAGTGGTGTAGAGAACCTGCTTTCTTTTCTTCCACGCTTTAAAGAAATTATCCAAGGTGCTGAACCGATTTGGGAGGAAGAATTCAGCACTTTAGATAACTACTGCAATAAAATCCAAAGCAAATTCACTGTATCCCTGACATGGAAGCCACAGGCCAACTGTGCTTCTCCCAGTAGACTTACTCTTATAGGTATCCCTCCTCAGTTTAAATTCAAAGGGTCCACTAAAGTAAAACTAAGCCACTGAGATTACAAATCATAATTTTATGGGTGATAAATAGATGAAAAAAGGATGCAGAAACATGAGGCGTTGTCATATTCTTTTACCCAAACACTGACACAGTCTGAGGTGCAGATGGTTCCTGGGTCTGCATTGAGTTTTATATCAATGGTTCTCAAACTGGGGCATGTGTGTGACAAAGGCAAGGAGGGCATTTTTCGGACTCTTTTCCTCAGATATATTCATTCACACACAGTCTCTCACACAAATTCTGTCTCTGTCACCCTCTTCTTCTCCTTTTTACATGCTCACATATGCATATATATGAGTATACTTGCATATATGACACAAGACTGTGACTGTATGTGTGAGAAAAAATGAGTATGTGTGTGAGTGAAAGAAAGAAAGAAAGAAAGAAAGAAAGAAAGAAAGACTACAAATCTGTGAACATTGGTGCAGGTGAGTGTGGCTGTGTGTGAGACAATGTGTGTAAACTTTATACATGTGTTCAGTTAGGTACTGAATTGATTTAGATAAAACTATTCTAATTTGAATTATATTTTCCCCTAAATTATTTTTTTTCTTTTCCCCCTTAAAAATGTTAAAATACGAATATACATCAATCCATGAATGAAAATATGCACATTAAACAAAATGTTTTTGTTCATATACTATGCCAAGAGGGAGGTGGGCGATGTCGACATGTAGATGTAGAGGGAGCCACAAGGGTTAAAAAGGTTGAGAACCACTGTTTTACACTGTTTTCTTTCGTTTCAAATGGATCGTCAAGTTTTGAGGCAGAATGCCAGTGTTCCCCTTCCCAGCAAAGGGACAAAGGGAAACTCCCATGGGGTGGATTATAAGTAGGCCCTTGGTATCTGCTGTGGTTTGGTTCCAGGACCTCCGATGGACACCAAAATCTGTGGCTGCTCAAGTCCCATTATATGCAACGGGGTAGTAAAATGGTGTCCCTTGTATAAAATGGCAAAATCAAGGTTTGCTTTTTAGGTTTTTTAAAAACTATTCGGTTGAATCCATGGATGCGGAATTTGTGGATATGGAGGGTTGACTGTATACCATAGCAAGGCTGGCTTTCTAGACAGCGTTTATAGCAATAGCATTTATATTTCTATACCACTTCATACTGAACTAAGCAGTCTCTACAATATGTAAGCCAATTGCCCCCAACAAGCTGGGTACTCATTTTACATTGACCTATGAAAGGATGGAAGGCTGAGTCACCCTTGGAGCCCAGGGATCGAACTCACAACCTTGTGGTTGCAATGCCGGCATTTAACCACTGAGCCATCAGATGCTTCAATATGATGATAGATCCCCATCCACTTTCCCTCCCAAGACTGAGGAAAGAGGAAGATTCTGGTTCTCAGAGAGGTGTTCCTTATCAACACCAGGACAGATACAATTACACTATTTACTTTTATGCTTAAGGCCTCTTTACCAGGTAACTTGAACAGGATAAAGTAGTGGAAGAATTAAAGTTGGATTTAAACCAAGTTAACATGTGGTTATATTATAAGAGATGTGCACGACAGATGGGAAGCCCAATTGCTAAGCTCCTTTTTGTTACTAAATTCCTAATTTGTTTTATAGCAGCAGAATAGATGGCATTCCACCATTACAGAGAGGCTTCTATAAAACCCTGTTGTGCCTAGACAGCATAACTCAAGTGTAGCATTGCATCCTAAACACATTTTGTTTTCTAGAATCCTGGTTCTCTTTTATTCTTTGCCATTTGTGTATATGACATGATTCCAGATGACACACTTCAATTATGCAGTAGCTATAGCTTAACCATAAAGACACTGATAAATATTTACATTTTTACTCCTTCTTGGTGAAACATGTGAAACACTTAACCTCATTATTATTTTCAGATTTTAAACCAACAAGCTGTATTAATCATCTAAGTGATTTTGAACAACATTTCAGCAATGCTGTAATAATAAATTAAACATCAGGTTTTTAATGTAGCAAGACACATTAATATTCAATATATATGCAGGCCTAATGCTTATATTATATAGTTAACTTTATGACTTTTCTTTCTTTCTTTTCTGTTATGTATATTATAGTGAAAGGTAGCAACTTTAAAATCTTGATGATGACCATTATGGAAATAAACTCATAGGAAATTTCCTTCTAAATAACCATCATTCTCTGGCTTTTGCTCTGAAAGAAAGCCATCTCCTTAGCAATTTTTCTTCCATCTAACTGTTGATATGATCATTATTCATACAAAATTGTCTAATCTCCTTTTTTTTTTTTGTTTTCTTCGTTGCTGTTTGCCTCACTTGTCACAAGATAAAGATGCACTTTATTAAAAAGCATTTGCCTCTATCATTTTCTCTTTCTGATTTCACTGAATGCACACACATGCTCAAATATTATTATAAAGGAGAAGCAAGTGTCAATGGTAGCTTCTACGCCCCATTCATCACACTGTAGAATTCCTTCCCTTCAGCTATGTTTTATATAAACTGCACTGCCCATGTTTTTGTTTGCATTTTGTATGCAATTTTCCTGTTTTATAACATTCATCATCTATTAATTTCACAAGCATACAAAGGGTTGCTTTTAAACAAGAAGAGTAACACTTTCACAATGCTCACAGAAATGAGATATGCACAGAGTCCCTATGTCAGGGGTAGGCAACCTTTCCCCTTTAAGGGCCAAGGGACTTCAGCTCCCAGAAGCCTCAGCCATGTTGGCCAATAGTCCCATGTTAGCCAATAGCTCCTGGGATTCTGGGAGCTGAAGTCCCTCGGCCCTTAAAGGGGAAAGGTTGCCTACCCATGCCCTATGTATTCTTAATGACATCGGCATCCCACTTTTCTAACATGAGCTGCAGGTGACACCAAACCTTCAGGTAGCATAGGCTGAAATATAAATCCTGGCCCAAAGCCACCCAGTGGCCTTCACAGATGAGCAGGGATTTCAGCCCAAGTTTCCCTCCTGCAGTGATGGTACACTGAAAACACTTATTACAGCATATCCTTTAATGCCATAATAAATATGCTGTTTTCTCTGGTCCAAGGTAGTCTAGGACCCCTTCACACGGCTTTGCGGACATGCTCATGTCACTCTTGTACCAGTGCGCTTCTCATTCCTAGTTCTGCTCTGCTCTGTAGAATATCCCTTTGTTTGCCTAAAAATGCCTGCCCTAATGAGTTGAAGGGAGAAATCCCTACAAACAGCCATTCTAGACTATGGACTGCTTCTCTGTGATCTTTCCACGTGTAGAGAAAGACACCAAAAAGATTCAGAAAACTCACAGTGGCAAAAGCATGTTTGAAATGACAGGCCACAGTGCCAGTGCCAATGCCATATTTTGACCTAGTGTATTTTAATGCTGATCCCATGTCCACAAAAACAGTAGAGGCTCATGGACCAAGCAGGGAGGTGTATCTCCCCCCTGCCCTCACAAGCCACCATTGCATGAAACTTCATCTACTGTTCCACAATGTGATGTTGCGTATTTGTTATTTAAAAAGCTTCAGCATGGGGGGTGGGGGTGGGGAGGATGAAAACTAAGAACGTTATCACACGGGGGAAATCTGCTGGTTAATCCACACAAATCCCAAACAGAAACTGGATTTGTGCCTCACGATTTCACACGATGTCACACAGAAAGTGGACAGAAACTGGTGTTATCCGAGATCTTTTGAAATTCGGTAGTTTTGAGGAAATGCATTTGCGAAATTACAGTAATTTCGCATTTACCGTAATGTGAAAAGCAAATGCGTATTTGGGAGCACTTCCCTGCTTTTCCCATGGTTCCACGGCGAGCATTCCTCTATCTGCGCATGTGCAAGAAGATCATTTCTAGTACATTTACGGGCTTTTCTCACTTGTGTGTGAACGCTTACTGTAATTTTGCAATTAAGGTAATTACGTGTGAAAGCCATTTGCGGAATCAAGGTTTATTTTCGGTTTATTTTCGGAATGCCTCATTTCCACTTTATTATCGCTTTCTGGCCCACGTGTGATAACATCCTAAGAAATGATGGAGCAGAGGTGTCCTTATTAGAGAACAGCCACTGCAGAATGTGGGCCAAGAAGACCATTAATGGAAGGATTTAAAAAGTTAATAACTTTTTGCTGGATCAGTCTACAGGTCTGTCTACTTCACAGTCCTTCATTGCCAACAAACGGCAAGCCAAATCTTGTGAGGTATGAAAACCAGACCCCAGGGAGGTCATATTGACATGGTGGTTGTCCGATGCTCTGCAAATCTTGAAGTCCTACAGCTACCACATTGCAGAGCCAAAAGATCAACAGTCCCCTGCCCATTCTTGCCCCTTTTCTTTGTGACTGCGCACCATCTTTGCTCCTTCAGTTTGTGTTCAGCCCATGATGCTTCGGAGATTGTGGGCAGATTGTGGACTCCTACAATATTAGTGTTGGAAGATTTTTGCAATTCCCCCCCCCCCCCTTAGATAGCTGCCTTGAGTCCCTGTATTGGGAGGAAGGCAGGATATAAATAAACAGAATAAAATAAATAAATAAGATATATTTTCCATCCTGCATTTCCCCTCATTCAAATATCCCATTTGTTCCTACTGGATCACAGGGCAATAACTTTGCAAACTGGTAAAACAACCATTTTGGGAAGTTCTCTGACACATAAAGATTTTCTCCTGAACTGTTGGGTTCCCCATCTTCCTCCTCTCTTAACTTTCTTTGGAAAGATAGTGAGATAAAGATGTCTTCTTTACCTGAACTATTCATTAGCTAAATTAGGATACAGCCTCTACGCATATATCCTAATCTATATATGTTGTGTTGTTTTTGAGTCAGTCTCAGCTCTTAGAGAAGCATAGTTAAACCAAAGCACATTTCTGCTCCTCTGCTGATTTAAAGCTAGACCTCAACAGGCTTGACTTTGATATTTTTGATATTTAAATATTTTTGTTTCCTTAACAAATGCTGAAGCCTCAGGAAACTTGAATTGCCCTACAATTACTGTACAGTATGTTGTAAGCCGCCCTGGTTGCGTACGCAGAGGGACAGGATAAAAATAAATTTTATTATTATTGTAAGTATTTATGCTTATAATACAGTAGGACACAGTATAATGTATATCGTACAGTAATATACTGAGAGCAGGACACTAAAGGTAAGCTTTTTGTCCATTTATTTTACTTTTGCATATAGATAGATAGTTATTTAGCTTTTGCATGCATTCAGAAGTGATATATAGTGTGTTATTTAGGTTTTTTGGAAGTCAGACTGCATTTGCCAGCTTGAAAACCCTTGGGTTTCATTTTTCAATCAATTCCACTTTCTGACAGTCCTCCAGTCTCTAACCCACCAGATAAGTGTCTTCCTATATTGTCAATTTTCTTAAGGGTTGGGTCGGGGAGAGCTAAATGAGCATTCCTGGCAAAGGAATTCCTGGGTCTGGGAATAATAGTTGTGTTACCCATAGTTCCCTTCATATCCAAAAATATGAAAAACCCCATATGCTCCTCATGGTTCCCCTGCTATCAAAAATGTGAAATTCCATGATGACCTCCAGATGAACTCTGGCAGTGGAATTGGAGGCAAAAGTCCTCTGCGCCCAGGACCTGGGCAGACCACCCTTAATCCTTAAAGGTATGCATATGCCCCCAGATAGTCTAGGAGAGTTGCGAATGGGATTTTCCATGATGAGATCATCTAAAACCATCGAAAGGGGTATTGTGTCATCCAGTCACAAGCACCCTCAGCCATCCAAGGTGTAATGTTTGTATGGTGCCACCCAGTCTCACACTCCCCCACCCATCGGAAGGTGCATTGTGTCACCTACTCACACATTCCCCCAGGATATTGGCCCCTCGGATTAAGACCACCAAAAACAATGGCAACCTATACAACAGGGTGCCATCATCTCAATTATTGCCTTCCGCCCCAGGGCCCGTTTAGCCCTATATAAACCCTAGATTTTAGCCAGCCAGTGTGCTATCTTCTTGGTCTAAACGACTCCACGTCACTCTGACCTCCGAAGCTAGTTACCGGCAAGTCAGCTCAAACCCAGGCTGCGGAGCTAGACTTGTCTCCCATCATCCCGCATCCCATTTCACTTCCCGGAGGAGGCTACATTTCGGTAAGCATCACCCTTAGTAACACCTGCATTCTGTTCCAAACTCCAACCCTGATTTTCCTGAGCCTTGAGTGTGTGTGTGAGTGTATGGTCTGTGAGTGTGTTTCCCCCATTTCAATAAATTAGACATCTAGTGGTTAACCAATATCTGTCTCAGCCTCATTCCTTGGGACCCCCTGGTCTCTTGGTATAAACATCGGGAGGGCGACCTCGTGGGGCTCTTGTAGTCAGCCCCCTCTTGCAATAGTTGAGCTAATAATAATAATAACATTCCCCTAAAGACTCTTGGCTACAGTTGAGAAGACGGTGTCCTTTGTGCTTTGGAAAGCAAAGGGACGAAACAAACAGTCTTCCTGAAGATCTCAGTGGGCAATTCAATGAATGTGAGAGTGGAATCTATTGGGCATTTTTTTTAAAAAATTGGGATATTAGATAACTTCCCATTGCCTTGGACTGCAGATGAAAGCCAGCAATTGCAGACAGCCTGCTCCTGTCCACCAGTTCTTTCCATAGATATTATCTCAGCAAACTCAGGTCTGGAACGGTATATTTATCAAGGTTTTTAAAAACAATATAGCTGCTTGTGGAGAGAAAGAGTGACAAACCCACATTTTGATTCTGGAAGAATAGCTGTATTCTTCCTGTATAGCGCAAAAAACAGCAACAATTTCAATCATAAACTCCTTTCTTGTGACATGCAAAAAAACAGAAGAGATCTGTGTGTGCTGCCTTTAACTTTTTAGAGCAAATGCAAGATTAGAACATTAAACAAATAAATAACAGGTCAGACCACACTTTAATTAAATATATGAGATTAGTATTGACATTTTCATGTGCTCCTGAAAATAAAAGCAAAGAAAAGGCAAGAGCCCTCCTGAGCTTATGAAGAGTTATTTCAAATTGTTCTCTTGAAATGAAGCCTAATGTTCTTTTGATGATCCTATGAAATCAATAAATAGTAGATTATTCTTATAGTTATAGTCATTATACTCTATAAATGTCAAGCAAAAATTACTGTAGTGAAGACATGTTATGTGTTGTGTTGTGTGAAGTAATTTGGGCACAAATTCATTCCAATACGAATGAATATAATAATATCTAATCTGATTTTAGCTGTATTTGATACTTGGGCAATTCTCTTGCGCCAGAATTGAGGGAGGCACAGAGAGGATCTTGAGCTTATTGGAAGAAGGTCGAGGTGAACATGTAATAAATAGCTCTTCGGCAGTGGCTTCACCGGGTTGGTGTCACACATACATACATTAACCTCCTCTTCCCATCCCACAGCATACAGAATCCTTAGTAATGGTTTTTGTACTAATGTTACTCATAAATTGTAATCCCCATAAATCTCTGAATGTAATAGTAATAGCTGTGACATAAAGAACTAGCAAAATTAAAAATTTACCTTTAAATTACAATATCAGATGCACAGCCTATTTACATTTACAAAGTTTCATGTGTTTAAAGTGAAAATTGAGTGAGATGTGATGTTTTTAAAGAAAATTTTGAGAGTAATTTATAAAACAAAACAAAACCCGGAGGCCTCGCCTTTCTCCACCCACTAAGCCTAGCCCAACTCACACCTTCTCTCCCGCTCAGCGCCAGGGTTTTAAAGGGATGCAGATAAACACCACAGCCCACTTCTGCCAAAAGGCAGACATTTGGGCAGCAGCGGTGTCACTTCTGCTTCGGATGTCACCAGTGTGACCCCCAGTCCCTAGTGACACCCCTGCTCTTCAATGCCAACTGTTCTTAGAGAATACCCACAATTATAGTTGGATCTGCAGTGGGAAAGATATTTCAGTAATACAATCCTATTTACACCTTTCAAGGGGACTATTGGAAAACATGTGTGCCTTGAAGAAAAGGCAAGGAGGATGCCCAGACCAGAGACCCCCCCCCCAAAGGGAGTACAGTAGGCCCTTGGTATCCACTGTAGTTTGGTTCCAGGACTACCTGTACATACCAAAATCTGTCGGCAACCTGTGGCCCGCAGGCTGGGTGTGGCCCACAGGCCGGGTGTGACTCACGGAGGCCTTTGGCCCAGCCCATGGCCAGTCCCGCCGCCGCCGGCGCCACCCCACGCACTGTGCATGAGCGCGGGCGCCATTTTGGAAGGCTGCAGTGCGCATGCGCTGGGCGAATTCGCCTGGAGCAGGCGCGCTGTGGCCTTCCAAAATGGCGCCCTCGCTTGCGCACGCACGCGCATGCATATGCACGACGGCCCTGCACCATTTCCCCCCCCAGCCCCCCAGCAACAAATGTTGCCGACCCCTGCACAAGACCCATTATATGCAATGGCATAGTGAAATGGTGTCCCTTATATAAAATGGCAAAATCAAGGGTTGCTCATTGGAAATTATGTATTTTATAAAATATTTTCAAGCTGTGGATTGCTGAATCCATGGATGAAAAATTCATGGATAAGGAGGGCAGACTGTACCAACATCTGAGATAATTCTTTTCTCTTTGTCGGCTTAATTTATCCTTTTCTACTTTATTTTTAAATTGCAAATCACCATGTTATCAAAGAGAGAGTATACAAATGCAATAAACAAAGGCAAGTTTTAATGCAATTATTTTCTGTTCGAAAAATACATTTCTGATCTCCATAAACATTAATGTTTTGGAGTTTGGTTTTGATATTTTTTAAACTGCTCTGAACGAAGTCGTACAAGTAAATTGAGGCAACAGAAAGAGGAGTTATTGTCTAACTGTAGAGGCTCTTCTATGATCACAATAAAAGTATATGTATTAGAAAGTATGTATAATTGGGCTGCGGTGGCTTAGTGGTTAAGATGCCAATTTTGAGGATCGGAAGGCCAGAAGGTTGGCAGTTCGAGGCCCGGGTGCTGCATGATGGGGTGAGCTCCTGTCACTAGCTCCAGCTTCCGCCAACCTAGCAGTTCGAAAGCATGCAAATGCAAGTAAATAAATAAGTACCACTTTTGGTGGGAAGGTAACAGCATTCTGCGCAGTCATGCTGGCCACATGACCACCGGAGCAGTCCTCGGACAATGCTGGATCTTGGGCTTAGTAAGGGAGATGAGCACCACCTCCTACAGTTGGTTATGACTAGACAGGAAGACTTCAGGCTTGATCTGTTCTAGAACTCATTGTCTTCTTGGCCATCCCCGCTTCTCAGTACTCTTCCCCAGCACATCTCCAATGAGTTGATTTTCCTTCTATTGGCTTTTAAATTAAAGAATGCATGGTGTAACGGGCAAGAAATGTGGGACATATCTATCTGGACCAATGGGGGAAAGAAGTTGTGGTTGAAACATTCAATTTACTTGTAATGAGCTAAAGGAAAATTATTTCAAAATGATGTATAGGTAGTATCTCACACCAGACAAATGGCAAAAATATATAAAAATATAAATATTAAGTGCTAGAAATGTAAAAAGTCTATTGGTTCCTTTTATCACCAGTGGTGTTGTTGTAAAAAGGCAAAAGAATTTGACAAAAAATAGGGAAGCAGATGAGTAAGATTTTACAGTCAGACGAAATTAGACTGGAACTATTTCTTTTAAATATGGTGGATTTTAGTAAAAAATTTAGTAGAGAATGAACAAAATATATTAATTTGTTATATGATTACAGCTGTACGAATACCGCATGCTAAATACTGGAGACAGAAGAATATCCTTAGTATTGAGAAGTAGACAGAAAAATTATGGGACCTGGATACATCAGACAATTTGACCAGTCTGTTGAAGGGATATCCAATAGACTTATAGTATATACTTGACTATTAGTCAACCATGTGTATAAGTCGAGGGCAGGTTTTGGGGCCAAAATTATGGATTTTGCCATGACCCATGGATAGGTCGAGGGTAAAATTTCAGTGTGTGTATGTGTGCTTACAGCAAGAGAGACTCTAGTTGAGGCTGTTTCAACTTTGGTTTCAGCCGGCCAGCAGGGGCAGGAGAGTGTCTCTGTTTATTTAAAAGCAATTAATCACTCAGGACTCCTTCTGTTCAAAAGAAACTATCTTGGGTCTCTGTTTAACAACAATTAATCACTCAGGCCTCTTTCTGCTTGGCTCAAGAGAAAAAGAAGCTATCTTCCACAGCATGGGGAAATCTGAAAGAGCTGCTATCACAATATCACACTGATCCTTCAATATGACAACCTGGGATTTGGGGGTCAATTTTGGGGCATAATTTTTTAGACTTATAGAGTAGTATATACAGTATTTGATAACATGGCAACCTTTTGTGAATTATATGAAAAAAAAGAGTCAGAGATAGTGTGACTGTAAAACTTTTCTAAATAGAATATTGTTGGCTATATAATTATTGTTATGGTTAATTAAGTTACAAAGATGTAGAAAGTTGGTTTGCAAAAGATGGATTAGAGGTATACGTGGGTGTTATAGTGGGAGGTTGCAGACAGAATAGTGCAGAAAGTCAATGGGAATGGGGGGAGGAGTTGGGGGATAATGGGTTCATGCATGTATGTGTTTTCATATTTATAGTCTGTTTGATTTTGTTTATTTTGTAAGTGTTTTGTCTGACTTTTTTGTAAACTGATTTGTTAATAAAGTTTATTTTAATTTAAAAAATTATTTTTAAAAAGTACCTGATCAATAGTACCATGTCCTTAAAGACATGGGAGTGCCAACACATCTGATAGTCCCAATGAGGAATCTGTACTTAGGACAAGAGGCTACTGTCAAAACAGGACACAGAGAAACAGAATAGTTCCCAATTGGCAAAGGGGTCAAGACAAGGCTGCATCCTATCACCCTACCTATTCAACCTATATGCAGAACATATAGTAAGGAAAGCAGGCTTGGACACGGAAGAGGGAGGAGTGAAAATAGGAGGAAGAACTCAACAATCTGAGATATGCAGATGACACCATAATACTGGCAGAGAACCTCACAAACCTGGAGCAACTACTAAGGAAGATCAAAGAAGAAAGTGCAAAGGCATGCTTACTGTTGAACATAAAGAAAACAAAAATGATGACCACAGAGAACTTACACACATTCAAACTAGACAATGAGGAAATAGAAATAGTAAGAGTTCGCATATCTGGGATCATGAAATCATAGAATCAGAGTTGGAAGAAACCTCAAGGGCCATCCAGTCCAACCCTCTTCCATGCAGGAACTCACAATCAAAGCATCCCCGACAGATGACCATCCAGCTTCTGTTTAAAGACCTCCAAAGAAGGAGACTCCACCACTCTCCAAGGGAGTGTGTTCCACTGTCGAACAACCCTCACTGTCAGGAAATGCTTCCTAATGTTGAGGTGGAATCTCTTTTCCTGCAGCTTACATCTGTTGTTCCAAGTCCTATTCTCTGGAGCAGTGGAAAACAAGCTAGCTCCCTCCTCAATATGACATACCTTCAAATATTTAAACAGGGTTATCATATCTCCTCTTAACCGTCTCTTCTCCAGACTAAACATACCCAGCAAATGGGGACTGCTGCCAGGAGATCAGGAGATACAATAAATAAATAAATAAATAAATAAATAATTTTTTTTTATTTATAGCCTTTATGTACAGGTTACAGCATATTAAAACAAACAGAATTAAAACATTCCCTCATCCCACAATCCAACCCTCCCAGGGTTGGAGAAGATTAAGAATGGGGAGGGTGGCTATGAAAGAACTAGAAAAGATCCTAAAATGCAAAGATATACAACTCAGAACAAAAGTTAGAATCATACAAGCCATTGTATTCCCTATTACCATGTATGGATGTGAGAGCTGGACAGTTAAGAAAGATGATAGGAAGAAAATCAATGCATTTGAGATAATGTGGTGCTGGAGAAGAGCGCTGAGGATCCCATGGACAGCCAAAAGGACAAACAAATAGGTCCTATTGCAGATCAAGCCGGAAACCTCCCTAGAAGCCAAGATGATAAGACTTAGACTTGTTAGAATATGGATGGGTTATACAGTCAAAGGTGAAATGTAGAGATGTGTGTGTGGAACTTTCCTCATGAGAACAACATCTAGAGAAACAAAGTGAATCTAACACCAGATGGCCAAGAAGTCATAAACATCAACTTTCCCAAAGGTACAACTCATAGACACAGATTTTGTTATGGGAAGCAAGAGATATCAAAAAGGTAAACATCATTAGGTCTTGAGAAAATAATCAGGTGGTGGATGATGGACAGCAAGGGTTAACAAACATTATACACATAACATCCAACCAACATAAGATTAACACCTAGAAGGTGGAGTATGGGAAGGGCCTAGAGAATCCTTTGTTTAAGAATGTTTATATTTCAAGATGTGAGAGTGTGACTGCCTGGCAGCAGTGGTTTTTAACCATGGAGCTAAGTGTTAGCTTGTAGCTGTTAGTATGTTTATACTGCTTTTATAACGTTAACTCCTGGATCTGGAAACATGGATCTGTAACTTTTTCTTAACTTTCAACTGCAGCAAGTTGGGATCCTATGCTTCTGGGATTGTTAAAGATGTAATCTTTCATGGCTGAACTGGACAAGTTCATCACAATGGATTTTACTTAGCTATCTTATTTTTCTTTTATATGCATTAATAAACTATGCTTTTGGACTTTACAATGTGTCTTCTTGATGAGAAGCTGAGCCAGTTGATGGTAAGAGATACAAAGTTGCTGTGGATCACAGCAGCCAGCTTGTTCTGCAGATTCTGCTGGGTGTCAAAGAGCATCACTGCAACACCCATCATCCACACACTGACAAGACTGTCATACTTTGAACACATCATGAGAAGGCATGAATCGTTGGAAAAGACAATAATGTTGGGAAAGGTGGAGGGAAGTAGAAAGAGGAAGTCCACATGATAGATGGATGGACTTTATTAAAGAGACCATGAATATGAGTTTGCAGGATCTGGGCAGAGCAGGAGAGGACAGGGCGGCCTGGAGATGCCTCATCCTTAGTGTCACCATGGGTCAAGACCAATGTTAACAGTAATGCTGGGAACAACAATCCGGATCGAATCAGGCTTCTCTCCCAAGTGTGTTTGTGTAGTGCCTTCACGCACCATGAACATCACTGACCTATAGCCCCCTTCCTTCCCCTCATGTCTGAAGCACAACCCAATCTAAGGGGACTGCAGGCAGTATATTATCCACTCTCAGTCATGTCCTAACCACAAGGAACAAGGCACCATTAAAATGTAGAACATTCAAGGAAAATATAAAATGTTACAAAATAAAAGCTAAAAAGAACCTTTTTTTTTTTAATGCTGTAAGCCGCCCCGATTGCTCTGCAGAGGGGCGGGATATAAAAAATAAATAAATAATTATTATTATTATTATTATTATGAATTAATTTCATATGGTTTATTTACTGCTATGTTACATATAGCTGTATTTTATTATGTACCCAGCTCTATTTTTCTGATGAACTTATCTTTGTTCCAATGCCATTCTGGCTTGCAACATACTTGTAGAGCTCCGACTTTACTTTAAAATTTTACTTTACCAGCAACAAACCCTTGACTGAATCTACATTTAAATTATTCCTCTCATTTGTCCGTTGTGCTGAAATTAAGGAAAATACCCTTTCAACAACTGCATTGTGTTCTCACTGCTTAACATGCTGGCTGTCCTTTTGCATTCCAAGAAACAAATGCACCTGAGCTCTGGGTTCAAGTCTTATCTGCTGGTGGTCCTAGGGGAAAATAGCTTTTAAAGGATCCATCAAGTCACTACATTTGCAGCAAATACCAGTGACCAAATAGACTAATTTCTTGAAGGGGAACTACAAACATGGCATTACTCAATGGGCTTCTTAGTGATGCTCCAAATGAAGGACATTTTGGAATTATTCCCCAGGCAGATGGTGGAAATGTAGGATGTGTCCTGAAAAAGGAGGAAACCTTGTTAACCTGGATGGAGGACATTTTGGAATTCCTCCTGGACCAGGGTGACCAGAGGTCATCACCGCAAAGGAGGACAAGGCACTGTAAAACGTAGTACCTTCCAGAAAAATGTAGGACATTACCAAATAAAAGCTAAAATACTAATAAAAATGTAAAATTCATGCTACTTAGTCATGCTCAGAATGGAGGACATTTTGGAATTCTTCCAAGACAGGTTGAAATGTAGGACATGTCCTGGAAACAGGAGGACATGTCAGGTCACCCTAAATGGATGACATTTTGGAATTCCTCCCAGACAGAAATCTGAAATGGAGGACGTGTCCAGGAAAAGGAGGACCACGCCTGGACACCTTCAATGGAGGCTCCTGGATAGAAGGTAGAAATGTAGGATATGTCCTGGAAAAAGAGAACGTGTCTGGTCACCCTGGGTGGAGGGCATTTTGGGGTTCTTCCCGGACAAAACGAAGGACAGGTCCGGGGAAAGGAGGACTTCTAGTTCCTTCCCTCCCAGGGTGTTTTTTGAATTCCTCCTGGACGGAAGTGTAGGACATGTCCTGGGAAAAGAGGACGGTCTGGTCAACTTGAATGAAGGACATTTTTTAAAATTTAAAATGGACGGAAGATGGAAACGTTGGCCATGTCCTGGAAAAGGCTAAACCACGCCTAGTCTCCCTGAATGGCGAGCCTTTTGGGTTTCCTCCCGGACAGAGTGCTGAAAACAAAGGACGTGTCCGGGGAAAGGAGGATGCCTGGTCAGCCTGAATGGAGAACTTTTTACAAATTCCACCTGGACGAAAGATGGAAATGTAGGACATGTCCGGAAAAGGGTGGACCAGGCCTGGTCTCCCTGAATGGCGAGCCTTTGGGGGCTCCTCCTGAACAGAAGGCGGAAATGGAGGGCGTGTCCGGAGAAATGAGGACGCCTGGCCATCCTGGAGGACATTTCCCCCAATTCCTCCTGGACAGAAGGTGGAAATGTAGGACATGTCCGGGGGGGGGAAAGACCACGCCTGGCCACCCTGCCCTCCGTCCGTGAGGGGCGGTCTTCCGCTAAGCCAAGGCCTCTGGGGACCGACATAGAAGCCCTTCGCGTCCATCGGGGAACAACGGTCGCCTCAGAGCCCCCCGCGCAGCCGCAGTCGCCCTCCTTGGCGGCTGCGGCGTCCTTTGCGCACGCGCACTCGGGTTTGGAACACCTGAGGGAAAGGCGCCCTGCGCCCTCCCAGCGGCGCCCCGGAAGTCCTACCGCCAACTCCTCCTCTTCACCCCGGAAGCGAACTCCCTCTGCCTTTTCCGGTGAGGGAAAGGCTGCCGTTGTCGCCGTCGGCGTCGCCTGGGCCAGAGCCGGGGCTCGGTCTCCGGGGGGCCGGGTAGGGCCGGGGAATGGGCAGCGGGCGAGAGACTATGAGCGGCTTTCCTCGACAAGGAGCACTTCCGGGGTTGAGCCCCCACCCGGAAGCGGAAGACAAGGGCTGCTTGCTGTCCGCCTGGCTCTCCGGCGGAGGAGCGGCGGCGGGCGGCGAAGGAGGCGGCGGCGGTGGTGTCGGTGTCGGTCCCGGAGGAGCTGCGCCCCAGCTGGTCTCCCGCGCGCCGCTGGACTCGTCCGCGTCGTCCCGGCCGCTGTTCCCCGCCTCAGCCCGGGCGGGACGGAGAGCGAGGGGCCGCGGAAGGGGTCAGTGGCGGACGGGGAGGGAGGGAGCGAGGGAGGGAGGGCCGGGGTTGGTTGGTTGGTGGGTTCAGGGCCGACCAGGCGCCCTGCCTTCGCGGGGCCCGGGGTTGTGTCCTGGGTTAAAGGACTCCCAAGGAGCGGGCGGATGGGTTCAAGGGGGTAAGGCGGCCAGGAGGGTCCTAGACCTGGGAGGGATCCCCAAGGGCCATCCAGTCCAACCCCATTCTGTCATGCAGGAAAGAAGCGTTACAGCGGCCCACTGAGTATACGTGCTCTCCGAAAACACACATCATAAAATATGGGCTTGCTTCACCCTCATATCTTCGTGCTGAACTGCCTCTAGCCCCACAGGGAAGGTGTTCTTGTGAGGGCAGCAGATGAGGGGGCTGTACTTTACCCCATCACCACCCCCGCTTCCTTGTCAGAGGCGTGCTGGACAAGTGCCTAGAATCATAGTGTTGAAAGAGACCCTGGGGCCATCCAATCCAGCTCCATTCTGCCATGCAATAATTCACAGTCAAACTATTGTGACAGATGGCTATCCTTTATATCAAAAAAATCATAGAGTTGGAAGAGACGTCAGGGGCCATCCAGTCCAACCCTGTTCTGCCATGCAGGAACGCACAATCAAAGCCCTCCCTGTGACTTATGGCCATCCAGCCTCTGTTTAAAAAGAAGGAGGCTCCATCACACTCCGAAGCAGCAGCAGCATCTTCCACTGTCAAAGAGACCTTACTGTCAGGAAGTTCCTCCTAATGTTGAGGTGGAATCTCTTTTCATGTAGCTTGCTTGCATCTATTGCTCCAGGTCCTATTCTCTGGAGCAGCAGAAAACAAGCTTGCTCCATCCTCAGTATGACACCCATTCAAATAGTTAAACATGGCCATCGTTGTTTTTAATTGCCCTTAAGTTGATCTCGACTCATGGCAGTCCTGTGGATGAGACATCTTCAAGACCCTCAGTCCTCCACTACTCTGTTTAATTCCTGCAACCCCTTAATACCCGTGACCTCCTTAATAGAGTCCATCCATCTGGCATATGGCCTTTCTCTCTTCCTGCTTCCCTCCACCTTCCCCAGCATTATTGTCTTTTCTAATGACTCTTCTCTTCTTACGATGTGTCCGAAGTATGACACCCTCAGTTTGGTCATCTTGGCTTCCAGGGAAGTTTCCGGCTTGATCTGCTCCAGGACCCATTTGTTTGTCCTTTTGGCTGTCCATGGGATCCTCAGCACTCTTCTCCAGCACCACATTATCTCAAATGCATTGATTTTCTTCCTATCATCTTTCTTAACTGTCCAGCTCTCACATCCATCCATGGTAATAGGGAATACAATGGCTTGTATGATTCTCACTTTTGTGCTGAGTTGTTTATCTTTGCATTTTAGAATCTTTTCTAGTTCTTTCATAGACACCCTCCCCATTCTTAATCTTCTCCTGTTTTCCTGGCTGCAGTCCCCATTCCGATCAATGTTTGATCCCAGATATGAGAACTCTTTTACTATTTCTACTTCGTCATTGTCTAGGTTGGACTTGTGAAGGTTCCTCATTGGTTATTGGTTTTGTTTTCTTTATGTTCAACATTAAACCTGCCTTTGCACTTTCCTCTTTGATCTTCCTTAGTAGTTGTTCCAGGGCTGGGAGGTTTTCTGCTAGTATTATGGTGTCAGCTGCATATCTTAGATTCTTGGTATTCCTTCCTCCTATTTTCACTCCTCCTCCTTCTGTGCCCAAGCCTGTTTTTCTTATAATATGTTCTGCATGCAAGTTGAACGGATAGGGTGAAAGGATGCAGCCTTGCCTGACCCCTTTGCCAGTTGGGATCCATTGTGTTTCTCCATATTCTGTTCTGACAGTAGCCTCATGTTCTGACTACAGATTCCTCATCAGGACTGTCAGATGTGTTGTCACTCCCATGTCTTTAACGGCATTCCATAGCCTTTCATGATCTATGCTGTCAAAGGCTTTGCTATATAGTCTATAAAGCACATGCTGATTTTCTTTTGAAATTCCCTGGTGTGCTCCATTAGCTGTCGTATATTTGCATTGTGGTCCCTAGTGTCTCTTTCTTCGCTCTCCATGTATGATTGGAATCTGTGTTGCAGAATTTTGAGATCAGCGCTATGGTCCTGTAGTTACTCTAGTCTCTTATGCCTCCCTTTTTGTGGATGGGGATGTATATTCATCACTTCCAATCTGTTGGCCATCGTTGTTGGTTTTTGGTTTTTTTTTCCATAAACTGTTGACATATGTTGGTTAGCACTAGTGTTGACTCTGTCAATATGGATTGCGCAATTCAATTAGAATATCATCTGTTTCTGGTGATTTGTTTTTCACTATTTTTCTTATTGCAGTTTCCACCTCACTTTTTAGAATTTGGGGTTCATCTTCATATGGCTCTTCATTCCATGTGTCCTTCATGTGGCCATCATATCACCTCTTAACCATCTCTTCTCCAGGCTAAACATACCCATCTCCCTAAGTCGCCCTCATAGGGCTTTGTGGATTCCAGATCTTCCACCATTTTGGTCACCCTCCTCTGGACACACTCCAGAGTAGCTGTTGGCCCTGTTAGCAACATGGAACCCCAGGGAAGCCAGGTAACAAACAGGAGTGGAAGGGCTGGTATGTTCTGCCTGTGCTTTTAGAAGCAGCTGGACAATATGCCCAGTTTTCAAGGAATAGTGCCCATACCACCACCACACCACCCAAAGGAAATCTCTAGAGTTATGGGCTGCATTGGGGATGCTGGTAAAACCTTGTTTTGCACTCTTAGGCTTCATCCGCATGGCAGAAGTAATCCAGGTTGATGTCACTTAACTGCCATGGCTCAATATTGTGGGATTCTGCGGTTTATGGTTTGTTGTGGCACCAGAGCTCTCTGACAGAGAATATTTCCCAGAACTACAAATTCCAGAATTCCATAACATTGAGCCATGACAATAAGTGGCATTAAACTGGATTATTTCTGCAGTGCAGATGCAGCCTTAAGAGTAAATTGTCAAATTGGTGGAGAGCCACCACAGTGGATTTGGGGAATACATTCCTAAAAGAGGGAAATTGTCTTGTAGCATGTAAACTTGTGTAAGGATTAGAGATCACCCATTTCCCACAACTGAATAGCTGACAAGAGTATTTAGTTCTGCAGCATTACAGCATTTATACTGGAGTCTTCCTGCAAAAAACAACAGCAAACCACATCTCTTTTGTCTCTTAGATTTTTCAAGGGTTATTATTTTAAAAACTGTTAGTAAAATTGCATCGTCTGAAAATGACATATAATTGTTATACACATCACCCTCTGTATCCATGGATGCAAATTTTCATGGATTCAACACCATATATATATATATATATATATATATATATATATATTCTAAAAGCAAACTTTGAGTTTGCCAACTTATATAAGTCATAACATTTTACTAAACCATTGTACATAATAGGACTTGAGCATCTGTGGATGTTGATATCCACGGGAGGTCCTGGAACCAAACCTCAGCAGATACCAAGGGCCCCCACTGTATTTAACCTTTTGATAGTTAGCTACTGCTCTATTTTGATGACTTCTTCCATTGCCTTTGGCACTTACAGTTGTGGCCTCTTCTATGATTCTCTGAAAGCTCTGCCTGAAGCTCTGCCATATATGTTTTTGTTAGTGTAACATTTGAGTGAAGTCAACAAGTGTTCACTTTTAATTACTCTTGTCTTTTATCATTAAACAGAGCTGAAAAAGTGATCAAAGAGCCCAGATACCTTAATGTGTTTTATCAATTTGGATTTTGTTTTTTAAGTGTAATAAGTAATAGTAATGTGTATATTACTGTCTTGTGTGGCATGTTTGGTATTGGTGGCGGCTGCATACCCTTACCAGTATATCATGGATCTAAGAGCCTAAGACAAGGCATGTTATATCAGACTAAGCATTTAAGACATGTCCCCATATGGAACTTTGATCACTTTTTCAGCTTTTCTAGTTCTACAATATCCCTTTTAGAACAGTATACAGTATTCCAAGTTTATTTGGAATAGTTTATTTGCATATGTATATAAAAGCAGTATGATATCGGCAGTCCTGCCCATTTCCTTTTGTATTTAGATCTCCCATTGCCATTTTTATAACTGTCATACACTGGGCCAACATTTTCATCAAACTTTCCATCACATTTCTTGGAGACTCACTCACAGCTCAGATCACAATGTATAGTTGATTATGCTTAGGTGTATTTCCTATTTTAATATCCATTTCACTAGTATGAAGAGAACATTTTCCAGCTGTTTGCAATCCATTTCCACAAACCCTAATTAATTTGATGTCTTCAGTAACTGATAACTTGAGATCATAGATGGAAGTTGAAAAGCATCGGTTCTAAGGATGCTTGGTATTGTAGGACCCTTTTGTTTAAGCTGTGTATAATCTAACCTGAACAAGGTCAGCTAACCATTTGAACTATGTTTGGCCCTACTTCATTGCATCCCAGTAAGCTGAAGCAATAGAGACTAGCTTTTCCAGTATTCAGCAATCATTAATCAGCTTCAGAATGCTAAAATACAGGGTTCTTTACTGGATGCCTGTACTGTTAGACATTTTTCTACAATAATGTCATTACAAGAGTTTAGCATCAATGGAAGTGTAACTGTTGGTTAAATGCAGACTCCTTCTAGTAATTTGTTGTGACTGTGTATTTTTGTGACAATTGCTCTATTCTTGGCCATGTTTTAAGGAGAAAGAGAGAAACCTGGAGAAATATAGTTGTCCTGTACTTGGTTTGCACAAAGCTTTTCTGTTCTGATGAAGATAATGACTACATTCAGGGCTTGTCCTCTTGAAGATAACTGCAGAATCTGGAAAATAATTTGGAGCATTAGAAAGTATTAGTAGGACTAGTTTAGATGAGGTAGACGAGCCTAGAGTTGGAACTACTCAAATAAGAAAGATACAGTGTTACACTACCATAGCTATGTAATTTAACATCAAGTCTTTTGACTCTTTCACCCTCAGCTAGAATGGAAGAATCTCACTTCAATTCCTCCCCATATTTTTGGCCAGGAGTGCCCACTGTTTCAGGGCAGGTAAGAGATGTCTGAATTTTAACATGTTTCATGAAAAGTTCATGCAATAGCTTTTCTACAAACTCATTCTTCCACTTACCTCTTCTCATTCTAGATTGATAACAGTATGTTCATTAACAAGATGAAGGAGCAACTCTTACCTTCGGAAAAAGGCTGTGGTCTTGCTCCACCCCACTATCCAACCTTATTAACTGTACCAACTTCTGTGGCCCTTCCCACCAACATTTCTATGGATTCTGACACCAAGCCAGAACAGCTGACCCCACATAGCCAAGCTTCTGTGACACAGAATATCACTGTGGTGCCTGTACAGTCCGCTGGGCTCATGACAACAGGTGAGAGAATTTGAAGGCTGGTATAGTCAGTGTTGGGGGGAGGGAGAGGGGGAGCTGTTTGCAGCTCATTATTTGGCCTGTCCTTGGTAAGGGACTGTAGCTAACCCTTCTCTGAGATGCTGGAAAAAAGGAAAAGCACTCAAGCCAAATATGTAGTATGGCATGACTGTACACCATAATATCTCTGCTTACCCACTTAAATGTCTAGATAGAAATGTCTGATGTTCTAGTCCTGTATTAAGACTATTTATTTATTGTACGTTTATTCCTTTATTTCTTCGAGGAGATCAGAGAAGAATGTGTGTAGAGACCTGCCATTTTTTAGCCCAACTGGCTAGCCAGGCAAAACATGATCAGGTTCCCCACCTTTAAATCCTTAGGAAAAGTTAGGGCCTTTGCAGACTGCTCGAAATAGTGCAAATTGAGTCCACTTTAACTGCCCTGGCTCAGTGCTAGGGAATCATGGGAACTGTATTTTTTTCTGAGACATTGAGCCTTCTCTGTCAGAGAGCTCTGGTGTCACAATAAACTACAGTTCCCATCATTCCCTAGCACTGAGTCAGGGCAGTTAAAGTGGACTCAATTTGCATTAATTTTGGCAGTCTGCAAAGGCCCTTAGTCAAACATGGAGCACTTTCTGTCACTAACCAGTGGTCAAATGCAGCTTCAAGCAACAGCAATCAACACTTTACTCTTCTTGAGCACCCTATGTGCCTGCACACACTGTTAAACAGTTTCCCTTTGTTGTATTGAAGTAGAAAAGGCAGCGGGCTGCCAGGAGGTTACTGTAGAACTCTAGTATGCCTTCCAACTTAGGAAGTAGGGACCAGTCAGACTATTTCTTCCTCCCTTCACATCTTCAGGATTGGAAGGAAGCCTGGCTTCTTGCCATAAGCCAGTGTCATAACTTGCAGTGGTGAGTGGAAGCCTGTATTCATAATAGCCCCCCCCCCCTCCACAGTTTTATTCTCAGGATAATAGTGTGAGGTAAGTTAGACTGAATAGTTAGCTCAAGGTTATCTGGTTAGATTTATGGCTGGGATTAGAACCTGTGAAACAGTAATTAGATGATATAAAAGGCATGTTAGCTATGCTTTATTTTAACTTGCCAGCTGCTTTGAATGCTGTGCTAGGAGAAAGGTGGGATATAAATTAAATATAAATGAATGAATAAGTATATTCTCAGGGCATTTAAAAAGACTGATGAATATTCTTTCTGGGGTTGGCATCTGATCCTTTTCTCACAGGACCTGGTCTCGTGATCACTTCTCCCTCTGGGTCTCTGGTGACCACAGCCTCTTCTGTGCAAACCTTTCCCATCTCAGCACCCATGATTGTCTCAGCACTTCCCCCTGGTTCCCAGGCAGCTCTTCAAGTAGTACCTGACCTCTCCAAAAAGGGAACTACTGCCCTTTCAGAAGTTGGGGCAGTGAGTGGTGCCGGAGGTATGCCCCCCAAAGCTCCGCGAGGGCGGAAAAAGAAACGGCTACAGGAATCTGGCCTGCCAGAGATAAGCGATCCGTTTGTGTTGCCGAATGATGATGATGAAGATCAACACAAGGATGGCAAGACATACAGGTGAGGGTACAACACTTGAAATTTCATAAAGATAGCTAATTGTTTGAATTTTAGGGGAAATGTTTTATTTACTATGTTGTTCTTGTTCACTAGGCCTGTTCTAATGACTTGGATAGGGGGAAATAAACAGTAGAGATAGACTAAATTCTTGGCTGGCTATACTAGAGCCTTGGATACCATTCTTGAAGGTGGAGTCTAAACCTTTGCCACTGAATGTGATTTCTAGTGAAACTCAACTGTATGCTGGAAAAAGCTTCTTGGGCTGTTTATTCCATCAATAATACCCAAACTATAGGATGCAGTTACCCCTTGTGGTGGCACTGAAATTTCTTCAGCAATAAGAGCTGGTTCCATAACAGTGATTTCTTAATGCTGAGTAGTATACTATTTGCTAATGAAGATACCTGGACAAGTTGCTCATCTCCTATCCTGTGATTTTGTTATGTTTGTGCTGGTCTTTGAGAAGAGAAGAAATAAAAGACTATGATTCTAACAAGCACATTATCACTATATGTTACTTAATAGTCCATAACTGAGTGTGGGTGATTCCTTTAGTTTCACATCCCTCTGCTACTCCACTGTGTCAGGTTCAATTGACCAGCTGTTTGGATCATTAGTTGGAGAACATTCCTGTTCCTGCCTTATCAAATGCATGCTGTTGTGCTATTTGTTCATTTCAGTACATTTAGGGCCCTTATCATTTCTGGCTACTAATATTATAGTACCATACATTTACCTTTCTTCTTGGGTCCTTAGTGCAGGAAGTAGCAAAGACTAATGTTTGACTATCTGGGTTGTCCCTCCCTTCTTGTGATGGCTCCCCCACTGACTTTGATAGGATGTTGCTCCTATACCTCTGTTGTGTCTCAGTAGGTGTTGTTGGGTATTTGATATATGGAGATACCTGTCAAGTTAGGATGACAGCTTTTATGATGCATCACTAGTTTGAATAACTTTGGCTTAGTTTTAAAAGTCAGCATAAATATGGATGAGGGAAGATAATGGGGAAAGCACCTTTTTCTACAGAATATGCACAGCCTCTGCACTCAGAAGACTACTGTACAATTGATCTCCAAAATTCCTGAAATGTGATACAATCCTTGAAGGTGATAGTATAGTAGAAGGTTTAACTGAGGAAAATATGTTGTATCAGTGGCTGGTTCATTTGCTCTCCTGACTCTGAAAGATCAACTTAGTGAAGAGTGTGTGGTTTACTATTCCTGGTGAGCTCTTTTAGAAGCACTAATAGGTGTATGTTGATATTATTTCATAGTATTGAA
Organism: Phrynosoma blainvillii; assembly: GCA_026167975.1. Lineage (NCBI taxonomy): Eukaryota > Metazoa > Chordata > Lepidosauria > Squamata > Phrynosomatidae > Phrynosoma > Phrynosoma blainvillii. Next base: position 159,244,031 of record JANUYF010000002.1, on the reverse strand, counting down.
CAGTTCAGTGCCTTCCTTTTTTCTCTGTATAACAAACTCCAGGAGAACATGGTTATTCCCATCCAAGGATCCCACTATTTCAACCCCAGTGATCAGTTCATGTCTATTGGTAAGAATAAAACCTGAAATAACTGGTCCCCCTGTTGCTTCCTCTACCTTTTGAACAATGAAATGATCTACTAGGCTAGTGAAAGAATTGTTGGCAGAGTGTGACCTCCAACAAATATCAGGGTGGCTGAAGTCTCCCATTACTACAATTTCTTTCCTTTTTTGAATATTTGCTCATTTGGTTTAGGAAGGAATCATCCAGATCTTCAGTCTGCCTGAGGGACCTGTAGCAAAGAAGTCACTGTTGTTTCTGTCTCCTTTCATTTTTACCCAAAGGCTGACAACTTGTTCTAAGTCAGTGATTCTCAAGGTGGGCGGTATGCTTCCCCCCTCCCCCCCGGGGTGGTGGTGGAAGGATGGGGGGGGGGGGTGAGGTAGAAATGGAGCAGTAGGGGGCCTTCAGTCAAAGTATTGGTGTGCAGGAAAGACAAAGGGAACCGGCAGTCATTAGGACCATGGTGGGTATAAGGATTACATTAAACTTCTTTTCAGGGCCCCAGAAAATCACCACACAGGCTTGCTGATAATTTTGTGTGATGGTTCAAACAAAATCCACCAAACAGTGATACCTGTATTGGCCAACCAAAATGCACAATATACTTGTTGCAAGTTTTCAAAGTTCCACTGGCTTCTTCATCAGGCAAGATGTTACAAACAAAACAGGAGAAAAAATAGAGATGTTAGTCAGATGCCTGCATTTTGATGTTTCTGTCCTTAGTTAAGATGGTAAGTGGCGGGTATCTTTTGCAGGCTGGCCCCTCCTCTTCCTGTCCAATATTGGGAGATTTGCAAAGATCAGGAAATTTAAAGTCCATTTGCAACTCAACAAGGATCCCTCTCTTACAATCTAATATGCCTCCATTCCTATGAGGTCACAGTCCTCTTTGTATTGCCTCAGATGCTTAAACAGGCAGTTTCACTGCCTACTCCTCAAGAAGTCTTCATGCTTTTGCATCAGGAACATTTTGGTAGGTGTTGAGGTAAAACATGCCATATCGAGGAGGGAACAAGCTTGTTTTCTGCTGCTCCAGAGACTAGGACCCGAAACAATGGATGCAAGCTCCAGGAAAAGAGATTCCACCTCAACATCAGGAGGAACTTCCTGACAGTAAGGGCGGTTCGACAGTGGAACACACTCCCTCGGAGAGTAGTGGAGTCTCCTTCCTTGGAGGTCTTTAAGCAGAGGCTGGATGGCCATCTGTCGGGGATGCTTTGATTGGGAGTTCCTGCATGGCAGGGGGTTGGACTGGATGGCCCTTGTGGTCTCTTCCAACTCTATGATTCTATGATTCTATGCCAATCCAGTTCAATTTTAAGAAGAAAATTGTTTTACCTTGGTTGGAGGTCCCAATCCACTGTGGTCTCTCCCACTCTTTGCCTGCCCATGTGAGTTCACTATCATACTGGCACCATTTGCTAGTAGTGGCAATTGGGTAAAGGCCTGGACATAGGATAATGTTTCTGTGGCTCAAAGCGGCACCATTTTGGGATGGACTGGAGCAAAGAGTTCGAGCATGTGGTGGTGAAGTGGCAGCAAAAAGGAGCTTTCAAATTTGGGACCCTACTTAAGCTTTGTGAGCTTTGCTGAGACTTGGCTGGCAGGTTAGAGTTGCACTGCTGCTCCTGCTCTCTTTCATCAGACAGACTGAGAGAAGAGGTAACAGAAAAAACAATTTTTGTGTGTGAGAGTGTACACTTGAAGCTGTGTGGGGATGTCTCTGGGGAAGGAGTATCTGTGCTTGATTCTTGGAAAGAGTCTTTTGTCTTGGTGTGGCTCCTGTAGTTAAAATCTCTCCCTTTCCTGCCTACACCAGTCTCCAGTCCAGAACATCTGGCCTCTGTAAACCCCCTACACACACACACCGGCTGCACCTTTCTCTGCCCCAATGAAGGATTGAGAGTCCCTCCTCTTTGGGGAGAAGCATTTCCGTTCATCTGGTCACCCTGGGAGCAGCAACTGAGTATCTACAGCCTGAAAAAGTTTGGGGACCACTGCTCTAAGTGATGGATCTTTTCGCAGGTGTATTCATTCTTGATAGTCATGGTCCAAGAAGGTAAATCTTTCTTGATGGCACCTTCTACGGAGCCAGTTGTTCACTTTTAGTATTCTTCCTCTTCCTGGGCCAGCCACATCTTTCAACAAGGAGTGATGAAATAAAAACCTGAGCTCTAGGGTCCTTTAGCTTCTTCCTTAGAGCCGCATGTTCTCTTGCAATATGTTGATGACATTTTATTTGTTCCACCACGGATTAGAAGGAATAGCCTTGAAGAGTCTTGTTAACCTCTTTGTTGCATCTTGGCTCTTCACTTTAGGAGACAGCATACTTCTCAAGATATCTTATTAGGCTTATGTTATGCAGAACAGGAAATCACCTACTACCACTACATATCTCTTCTTGCTCTAGAGATTGACAGTAGCTATTCCATTTGTAGAACCCTCCCTAGAAGTGTCCCCCATTTCTTTCCTTTGTAGAAGAGTCTGCTCCACTCCTTCCAAAAAAGCTTCATTCTCCCTGGTCAAGTCAAAAGACATCAACCTGTTGCTCCTTCTCTTCCAGCAGGACAACCAGTTTGCACTATATGCCATGTGATTGTGTTCATATATTTATGTGCTACCTTTTTTGTGTTCTAAAGCATTGGATGGGTAAATAAGGACACACTTGATAAGTTTTGATGCTGAGTGTTTATTTATGCCAGAGAGAGCATTTACCTGTAGGCATATCTCTTTTCATGCATAACAGTGTGGATATCTAGAAAGCCTGACCAGTCTGTTGGTGGCATTGTACATATCTGCTATGGTAGCTTTGTGGTTTGATTTACTCCTGCCCTTAAAACCATCTTCACACCAAAGAATGGGAGGCTTCAGCCTATACATAGGTAATTTTTCCCAGGGTAAGAAACCTGAAGCAGCTTTTCTTTCAAAAACCAAAAAACCCACATCAGTATATAAATATATGTTGTGTTATGTCTTTAAACACTTCCTGCTTTTTCTTGGTAATTGCCTAAGAAACACAGCTGTTTTATACAGGAAAACCTTCCCATGACTCCCATTATCAATCTTTGTTTTTTCAGTTGTGATAAGCATCTAGGGAATTGTTACTTCTTTTTTTAAATAAAGCTGGTTTGAGAACTAACGAATGCTTTCGTAAATGTAAAGGAAAGAAAATTTAGATTATACGATCAGTTTTTTAATGTTAAAATTGTAACGTTAACACAAATGGGGTGTGTGGAATTCCAGACGAAAAAACAAACCTTTTTCTCAAAGCAACTGCTTTTGGAGTTTCCTTCTGTAAAGACTGCCTGTGCAAAATTTCCGTTAGGCCAACTTTATTTCATTGGCGCTGCGGTGGGTTTGGTACATGGTTCAAAAAGGAAAATGAGTTAACAGCTTAACTATGACAAGAATTCTCTTTCTTTAGCAAGTCCCATTTTTAGATCTTTGTATTCAAACCTGCAATTCAAGTAGGGGTTTTTTATATAATCAAAACCAGCTGTTGAATTTTGCCAGACATTGTAGGGGTGTGTGTGTGTGTGTGTGTGTGTTAGACGTATAAACTCAAACCTTGCTTTGTGTGTGTGTGGGGGGTCACTTGACTGGTTTTGTGGGGGAGAAATGGTATAGCCACTTTATAGATATTTGAAGCCCTGGTTCAATTGCACAGGAAAGGCAAGATGTCAGTTACATCAGTTTTAAAGTGTTTCAGTTATCTAAAAGGCAAGCAATAGATACAATGTGGAGGAGAGAGTAAAAATTTTAAAAACCTATTTTGGCATATCTCCATCTTAAATCAGAATATGGAATCTGTTTCTCCAGATGTTATGGATTCCAAGCCCCATCATGCCTTACTTTGGACATGCTTGTAGGGGTTTAGGGGGCTGAAGTTCAAAACATCTCAAAGGCCCATGGTTTTCTATCCCTGTATTAAATCATCTGGAAGAAATAAAGGAAAAAAGCATATCATAGATATATGTTAAGCATATACCATATATAAAGGTAAAGATAGCTCCTTGACATGAATGTCTAGTCGTAACTGACTAGGGGGCGGTGCTCATCTCCGTTACTAAGTAGAAAAGCCAGTATTGTCCGAGGACTGCTCTGGTGGTAATGTGGCCAGCACGACTGCACAGAGTGCTATTTACCTTCCCACTGAAATGGTACCTATTTTTGTACTTGCATTTGTATGCTTTCAAACTGCTAGTTTGGCAGAAGCTGGGATTAATGACAGCAGCTCACCCCATCATGCAGCACTCAGGCCTTGAACTGGTAACCTTCTGATCTTCCACTCATCAGAATTGGCATCTTAGCCACTAAGCCACTGCATCCTTCATATATATATGTACCGTATATACTCGACTATAAGTGGACCTCATGTATAAGTTGAGGGCAGGTTTTCGGCCAAAATTACAAATTCTGAAATGACCCATGGATAAGTCGAGGACAAAACTTTGGGGCATGAAGCAAAGGATTTAAGGATGAAGCAGAGGAAAACAATGCAAAAGAACTTACAAAATTCCAGCAGGCATAACTGTGTTAACACTAGAGGCTGGAGGGATAAAAGAATAGAGTGGGGTCAGTGCTTCCAGGACAGACACACTCTTGCCTTTCACCTGGGGATAGTTTCTCTTTAAATAGGAGTTAAAATGCAGTACTTACATTGACCCTTGGATAAGTCAACTTAGGTTTTTTGGGGTCAATTTTTTGACTAACATTTCTAGACTTATACATGAGTATATACTTGACTATAAATTGACCTCATGTATAAGTCGAGGGCAAATTTTGGGGACAGAATTATGGATTTTGATATGATCCATGGTTAAGTCGAGGGTAAAACCTAGGGCCATATAACAAAGGATCTAAAGGATAAAGCAAAGGAAAATAATGCCAAAGAATTTGCAAAATTCCAGAGGCATAACTGTTTGTACTCACACTAAAGGCTGGATGAATAAGAAAATAGAAGGGGGTCAGTGCTTCCAGGAGATATTATACTCTTGGCTTTCACCAGGGGATGGTTCCTTTTCTTTCTTTCTTTTAAATAGGAGTTACAGTACTTACATTGACCGATGGATAAGTAAGCTCAGATTTCCTGGGTTAATTTTTTGACTAAAATTTTTACACTTATACATGAGCGCATACAATAATATTATAAAACTATTTATGACATAGGGCGACAATATTTAGAATGACAACCCATGCTGGCTGTGGATGATGTGAGTTGTAGGACCAATACATCTGGAAGGTGCTAGATTCTGGAAATTAAAGAGGTGTGGTTCCCTCACCCCCAATTCTTCTAGAGGATTTAAGGTTCTTTGACAAATGTAAGACTATCAGTATCCAGCTAAAATTCTTAGAGCTCACCATTTTAGATAACTGGGCTCCCAAGATTCCCATACTTACCGCAAATAGCAAAAATTGCAGATAATGGCAAACCCTATATTTTCAGTGGAAGTTGACCATAGAGTCACACTGGAGGATCTCCAGATGTGTAGAGAGCTCCCCCCCCTCCCCAGATGCAGGTAAGCAAAACTGTGGTTACCTGGCCCGCAGATACGTGTGTGTATCATACTATGTTTCTAGTTCTAGCTGTGAGCCAGCATTCTAATCATACACTCATCCCTCCACATTCGCTGGGGTTAGGGGCACAGGGCCCCGTGAATGTTGAAGAACTGCAAATAACAAAACCACTATGTTTTTACCTGAGAGAACACCTCTCAAGGAATCTCTAGGTCCTCCAGTGCAACTCTGTGGTCAACACCTGCCAGACATGGATCATAGAATTGCACTAGAAGAGCTACAAATGCCTAGTGGAGTGTTCTCTCTAGGAATCTCTAGGTTCTTCAGTGCAACTTTTGGTTAAAGTTGACTATAGAGTTGCGCTGGAGGACCTAGATATTCCTAGAGAGAATATATTAATAAAATCTATGAATAATCAATCAAAGCTGCAAAAGTCAAAGCAGCAAATGTGGAGGGACGAGTGTAGTGTGGTGAATTCTAATTGTTCTTGCCCATTGCAATCAGTATAGAACAGTGGCACCCAAACTTTGATCCTCCAGATGTTTTGAAATTCAGTTCCCAGAAGTCCTAGTCGGCTTGGCTAACAATCAGAAATTCTGGAAGCTACAGTCCAAAATATCTGAAGGACCAAAGTTTGAGAACCACTAGAATAGAAAATAATTTATATTTTTGGCATCATGCAGATTGGCTCCTAACTTCTGTAGTCCAACAGCTTTTCTGCCTGTCACAGACAGTTGTTTATCCAGAAATAAAGGGCCGATGCACACAGCCCCGACCCTCCTTTTTGCCTCTCTTTGAGCCGCGGTAGCGGCTCTTTTGCACCCCTTTGGCCCAGCGTGTATGCACACTGCGCCAAGAGGGTGCCCTGACGCCATGTAGTTCGGCATACAGCGTCGGGGTGGTGTTGGGGCAGCCGGCGTGCAGTCACCCCACCCACAGGCCAGCCTAAAGTGCTGGTTTTCCTCCCCCCCCCCCCCCCACAAAGGTCCTAAGAAATGCATTTCTTTATGACCTTAACTCTGAAGACAAATATCTCTGAATCATCAAGGTTTAGGTACCTCATCATATTCAACTACATGTTTTTAGCTGCAAAGGTACCATGATCTGAGTTAGTCAGTGCCCATGCATATCAACTTCTGCCCTGTATGGGAGAATAACACTGTCCATTTTCTGAACTTGCCCTGTCAGTATCACAAGGTTTGTAGAGCTCCAAAGCTGTTTGGTGGATTCTTACTTTTGTAAGTGTGTTTAAGATCAACTCATCCAGGTGGGAGTATAAATTTAATGGACAGCCTTTCATTGTCTTTGGATGCTTAGAAGTAGCTCTTGGTAGGATGAGAAGACTACAGATAAGAGGAATCTCTTCCTTCTTAGGTAGTTTGAGGCAGAGCTACACATTTGGGTGGCAAGGACTCTGGGGCTAAACAGTCTGCTTCATGACTAGCTTATGAAAACTTCCAAAGGCACAATGTCCTTCACAGTAGAACAGAGAATGCTATTCAACTATTCAAACATATATCATCCAGTGCCTTGTTTAGGTGAGATGAGCTTTATATAGTCAACTCATCAAATGCCGTTACTTGTCTGTGAAAAGATAATAGGGAGGGTGCCCATTTAGCTTCTGAGAAGAGAGTTTCAGACCAGTGGGCAACCACTGAGAAGGCCCTTTCCTGTGTTCCCATCAGACTTACCTGTGAGAGTGGTAGAACAGAAAGAAGGGCTTCCTCAGCAGCTCTCAAAGCACAGGCTGGTAAGGGAGAATATGGTCTTTAAAATAACCTGGACCTGAACTATAAAGGGCTTTATAGGTTAAAACCAGCAATTTGAATTATGCCTGGAAGATGTATGTCCCCTGTAGCCAGCCCCAGTTAGCAATATAGTTGCAGCTCTTTGGACCGGTTGAAATTTCCAAAAACTCTTCGAAGAGAGCCCCCATGTAGAGTGTGTTATTGTAATCCAGTTGGGCTGTAACTAAGGCATGTGTCACCAATGCCAGATCTCACATCTCAAGGAATGGGCACAGCTGACGCACAAGGTTTAATTGTACAAATGCACTCCTGGCAACCACTGAAACCTGAGCTTCCAGGCTCTAGAGCTGAATCCACAAGCACACCCAAGCTTGAGACTTGCTTCTTCAAGGGGAGCATAAGCCTATCCAACATAGGCTGAATCCCTGTTCCCTGAACTGTCTTTCGACTGACCAGGAGCGCCTTCATCTTGTCTGGATTAAATTTCCATTTGTTCACCTTCGTCCAACCCATTATTGATGACAGACACCAATCTAGGACCAAAACAGCTTCCCTGGCTTATGGTGAAAAGGAGTAATAGAGTTGGATGTCATCTACATACTCATGGCAACAAACACCAAAACTCCTGACTACCTCTCCCAGCACTTTCATGTATATGTTGATTAGAATGGGGGACAGAATTGACCCCTGAGAAGTCTCATAGGCCAATGGTCAGGAGTTTGAGCAGGAGTCCCTCAGCACCACCTTCTGGGTTTGCCCCTCTAGGAAGGAGCAAAGCCACAAGACACATTCCCAACAAAGCAACCCAGAAGGATACCATGGTTGATGGTATTGAAAGCTGCCAAGGTGTCCAGCAGAACCAACAGGGGCACACTCCTCTTGTCTAGCTCCTGGCATAGGTCACCCACCAAGGCAACCAAGGTCATCATTGTTCCACAAGCAGGCCCCAAAACAGATTGAAATGGATCTAGATAACCCACCTCACCCAGAAATCTCTGAGGCTAGGAGGCCACCACATGCTCTAGAACCCTGGAGTTTTAGAAACTGGGTGGTAATTATTCAGAATGTTGGGATCCACAAAGGGCTGTTTTAGTAATGGTTTTATAACAACCTCCTTCATGCAAGGTGGAACTTTTCCTTGTTTTAGCAAGGCATTAACCACTTCCTCTACCCACTCAGCTAGTCCTTATCTAGCATTTTTAATAAGCCAGGAAGGACAAGGATCCAACACACATGTGGTGATTCTCATCTTAAGAAAAATTCTGTCCACATCCTCAGGTTTCACAAACTGAAAAAGTACCTATTCAACACAGAACAATACACAGTTACATGGGAATCACTCTTCCCTACCCAGGGTCTCACAGTATAAATAGACCCACTCTCTTCCATTCCAGTATTCTCTGAAGATGCCAGCCACAGATGCTGGCGAAATGTCAGAAAGAAACTCTTCTAGAACATGGCCACACAGCCTGAAAAACCCACAAAAAACTATGAAAAAAGTATCCATTGTCACTGGATAAGCATGGTCCAAAGTTACACCCACTGGATCTGTATCAATTATAGCATCCAAGTCAGAACAGAGTTATTTTATCTGCAAAGTACCAGACAAGTTTTTTCAGAGTGGGCTGTCAAGTGGTTTGGATTTTCTTGGGCCTGTGTGTAAAAGATCCCTGAACACTCAAAACATTTTTGCTAGTCAGGTCCTTGCAGACTATAGAGGCAGAGAAGGTATTTGCCTTTGTTGCCTGTATTGCTGCAGAGTAGATCCTCAGATAAGCTTTAGTCTGTGTTTGATCAGTCCTGCTCCAAGTTTTCTGCTAACTTTGCTGTAGTTGCCTCCTCACTTGTTTCACTGCCACCAGCTCCCTGGAAAATAAGGGGGCTAGTTTGGCTCCACTCTTTGAAAGGGGACACTAAGGTGCTGTTGTGTTCCAGCACTTCAACAGGATTGCCTGTTAAGGCAAGAAACTCCCCAAGAGCTGTCAGACATCCACCTGGAACCATAAGTCTCCCAGGGTGGACTATTTTAATAGGTCCCCCACCCCTGTAGGTGTTCTGAGTTCCAGTAAGTCTAAAACCCACCAGGTGTCCACTCTCAGATCACATTCACCCCACCTGCTACAGAAAAAAAGCTCCACAGTATGCCCAGCAGCAGCACCAGAGCCAGATGTCACTTGGGAAGAACCCATGATGGGCATGAAGTCCTGAGCCGCTCCTGACAGCAGTCTCAATATGGACATTGAAATCCCCCAGCACTATAAGCTTGGGGGATTCTAACACCAACCTCAATACCATCTCAGCTAGCTCAGGAAGGGAGACTGTTGAGCAGCGGAGTGGGCAGTATACAGATAGAATCCATTATCTGTCCCAGCCACCCATCTTCAGATAAACCCAAAAAATTCAGAGGCAAGGCACCTAGTCAGGGAGATAGAATTTCAGTGGACCACTGCAACTCCACACCTCCTAAGTCTTGTCTGCTGTTTAACAGAGAACCTTAGTGGGCAAAGCTGGGAGAGGTTAAGCACACAAACACCTCTCACCTCAATACATGCTCATCCAAGATCAAGTCCCGAATGGCAGCTGTCTTCCTGTTCTCTGATCTGGCATTCACTGCAGTATTTTCAACCTGGGGTTCTGTTGCCGAGACTGTCCAAGTTATTTGAGTTGGAGCACAACTAATGCTCTATTCCTGTCCCTTCAATTACGTTTTGACAACTCCAAGCACCAGTATAGCCACTTTTGTGCAAGTAATGTGGGGTCTGACTGACTATGCTTGCAAGTTACCTGTGCTTGCCAGTTATCATCAGTTGCTATGCCCACTGATGGATCAGTTAGATCTTGACCACCCAGGTGACTTCAGTAGTGGGGAAGGATTCCCAGAAACTATCTTTGCATAGAAAAATCCAATGGATTTCCTACTTTCCCACTGGGCAAAGCTGAACCATCACTAAAAAAAACCTACATAGGGAGAGTTAAAAAGAGTTACCGGAAGGTGCTTGTGCAAGCTCTACAAACAAGTCTGTTTTCTGACTCCTTGTTCTCATTCCTTAATACTCATAGAGCTGATGAGTCTTTGACTGCTGTGGCTGGAGCATCCAAAGAAGTTCTGGGAGCCAAAAAGGTCTTGTTGGACTGCTCAGTGCCACTGGCTGAAGAGGCCATGCTTATTTCTGTGTACCAAGAGTAGAACAATTAGCAAGAGTTTCCTGGATTTTCTATCCTCTCATACTACAAAGAGGTGAAATTGAAAAGCCACTGAGCAACCAGCTTAGACAACAAAGGGTCTTTGCAGACTGCCAAAAATAGTGCAAATTGAGTCCAGTTTAACTGTCCTGGCTCAGTGCTAGGGAATCATGGGAATTGTATTTTTTTCTAAGACATTGAGCCTTCTCTGTCAGAGAGCTCTGGTGCCACAATAAACTACAGTTCCCATGATTCCCTAGCACTGAGTCAGGGCAGTTAAAGTGGACTCGATTTGCACTATTTCTGGCAGTCTGCAAAGGCCCAAGGTAGAGTATTTTGATCCTCCTTTGGAAAAGGCTGCTAAGCACAATGCATCAGCTAATGTCCCTGAAATGTGGCCCCAACACCAAGGGGACTCATCTCAGTTTTTCCTGAGACAGTCCAGCAGAACATGAAGGGAACTCTTCCTTACTCAGGAGACTGTGTAAAGGCCTTACCTGGCATTTTTTAGGAGACAATGGCAACTGAATGTGTGGCTCCAGGTGCTGCTTAAGTGAATTTTGTAATCAGGATGATACTTCAAAAAGTCCTTGTAACACAAGAAGATGAAAAACTTCCTTTGGCAATCACATGAGGCTTTGGCTCTCACCATCTGTGTAGCTACATTTCTGTAGACAAAGTCAGTAATCCATTGGGCTAAGGAGTTGTTAAGTTACTTAGGTCTCTCTAGAGCAGGGGTAGGCAACCTTTCCCCTTTAAGGGCCGAGGGACTTCAGCTCCCAGAATCCCAGGAGCTATTGGCCAATATGGGACTATTGGCCAACATGGCTGAGGCTTCTGGGAGCTGAAGTCCCTCGGCCCTTAAAGGGGAAAGGTTGCCTACCCCTGCTCTAGACTATTACTTTAGGCCCCTCAAATCTCAGTGTCCTATTAAACATCAGCTGATTTTTCAAGCAGAAGACTACCTTTTAGAAATAAATGAGAGAGAAGATGTCCCTTCTATCCAAACATCCTCTAGTTCCTACTCAATATTTTTCTAGTGCAAAGGTGGAATGGAGACCAGTAAGTGATCTTGGATCTTAGAAGGATGAATTGGTATGTGAGGAGGTAGAAATTGCTCATAGAAATTCTAAAATCAAATCTGAAATGCATCCTGATGGGAAACCTCTTTGTATCATTAAATATCACAGCCATTTACATTTAGATACCTGTCCACCCACTTCACCAGAGTTTTCTATGACTTATATATCAGGGATTCTACTGTCAGTGCGGAGTTATGTTTGTGCTTTCTACTACCCTTTGAATGAGCACAATGTGTGAGTGGTCATTTTAGTTCACCTACAGTCAAAAAATGTGTGTATGTACATCTGTCTGTCTCTAGATGACCTTATAACTTTACCTTGTTACTCGCACAAGTGCTGGACATAATGAAGATAATTGGCTAACTTTTTATTTCATAGTAGACAGGCTAAAGAGCCATTTAGAACAGACTTGACACACTTCAACATTAGGGACCCCTGATAGATAATTGTCTGAGACTCAGTCAAGACAGTACATGGTTCAAAGGGCTGTGCAGTCCTGGCATGTGGATTTAATTAACCCACTTTTGTTCCAGGAATGGGGCCCAAGGTGGCTTACAATAAAACAAGATTCAGGCTGCATCCATACTGCAGAAATAATCCAGTTTGACACCACTTTAACTGCCGTGGCTCAACGCTGTGCAATTCTGGGAATTGCATTTTTTATACTTTATTTTTTCTTCAAACATATGCATATCTTTCCAGTAATGTACATTACAATTTGCTTAACTATATAAAACACTACCTCTAAAACTCTACTTCCTCAGTGTCTCTTGAAAAAATTCACAAGAGCACAGGACTTGAGGGAGAATTATTTCAAAATGAAGCATAGGCGGAATTTGACACAAAGTAAGATTGCAAAAATATATAAGACGAAATCTAACGAATGTTGGAAATGCCAAGAAAAGGGAGGTACGTGGATCCATATGTGGTGTCGATGCCCAAAACTGAAGATCTTTTGGAAAAAAGATTCACATAACGATTGAAAAGATACTCAAAATAAACTGAACTGAGACCAGAAATTTATTTACTCAATATGTTAAATAAGATCCTATCTCATGTAGAAAAGAAACATTGGAGAATTTTACTCTAGTCTATATGATAATGGCAGCAAGACTTTTGGTTGTACAAAAATGGAAAAATAATGAACTTCCTGCATTAGATGATTGGCTGCTAAAATTATCAGAAATTATGGAAATGGGTATTTTGATGGCTCGTCTGAATCAGAGAATGGCTTCCAGTGAACGAATTTTGTAAGAACAGATGGAATTAAATTATAGGTAGAGGGCCTTTGCAGACTGCTAGAAATAGTGCAAATTGAGTCCACTTTAAGGGTTAGGGTTAGGGTTAGGGAATCATGGGAACTGTATTTTATTGTGGCACCAGAGCTCTCTGACAGAGAAGGCTCAATGTCTCAGGAAAAAAACAACAATGCCCATGATTCCCTAGCACTAACCCTAACCCTAAAAGTGGACTCAATTTGCACTATTTCTGGCAGTCTGCAAAGGCCCAGAGTAATAGGATGACGGGGAAATACGATGAACTATGCATCACATGAATATAAAACTTTGTGACTACTGCAGATATATGGGTATATATCATAAAAGAAGAAAAGGACAATAAATTCAAATAGATACGGTTGGGGGGGAAAGGATTTAATATTGTGATGGGGCTTCTGCCATCTGTGATGGCTTATATCGTGTGTGTACACTTTGGGCCAGAACTGACCACCTCAGAACCTTTTAGTGGCTATTACTTTCTTATCACTAAAACTTTGAAACACCATGAAAGGCTTAGCGGACCACACACACCCCATTGTGAAAAAGTTACTCCGTTGGTGGCTGTTCCTAGCAGCTAATAAGGATAACCTTGTAAGGGCGCCTTAGGTGACGCAGGTTACAACTGATGTGAGTTTGATTGAGAAGCTGGGATCTCACACAGCATAAATTGGCTAGAGCTGATAGTGTTCAAACTGGCTTTGACATCCTTTCAGTGTTGGTTAAGATGCTAGGATGTATCAACATATAACATGACAGAAGAGCCCATATTTTGAAGTATGGGTGCATGATCAGGTCATTGATGAAAAGGAGCTTAACTCTTTTAAACAAGTACCTCCAGAGTTCATTGAACTCAGTAGTGGGCTGAGTGAACAGGAGTAATGTACATCATGTGTTCTAACCTTGGGAGTGCCTGGTTGAGAAACTACACTACAAGTTAAGTGTCAGGTGAAAATAATATCTGCTTCTTAATTGAAGAAACAAGGGCCGTCAAGGACAAAAAATTCTCTTCTAGCTCCCCCACTATAGCCTTCACTTGCTAATTTACAGTATGCTAAACATGATAACTGTCAGAAAGGATCAAGTATATTATAGTGTTTATAGAATAATCGTAAAGGTATAAATACACAAGTATAAGGGGGGGAAACTTTAGAACACTGTGCATTGAGTTTAGTTTATTAGAAGAGTGAGTGCTGGGGCTTTCCCTGTGTGTTGTAGTTTCCAATATGCAAAGGTGAAGGGGTTTGGGAGGTCTGTAGTTGGAAGTCTGCCCCTCCCACACCTACATGTCTTAACTGCATCCGGTTTGAGGATCAATTTCCCAAGAAGCTTCACATAGAGAGCCCTGGGCTTAACCTGGGGTCCCAATCTGCTTCTCCAGGTTTCCATTTTTCCATGATATCATTGTGTGGAGGTTGTGCAGGTCCCCCCTCGACCACATTTTAAAGGGGTCAGTGCTTCCTGACAATAGAAAAATTTAAATATACTTGTTCCTTTTGCCCCTCCCAGCACTTGAGTACTGTATTGCATGCTGCCCAATCATTCCTGCTTACAGTGGGAATGTGGATCTTCTATCCATGGTTTGTTTAGCATAATTTTCAAACATAGCAAGAGCTGGCATTCTGGCTTATCTATCCTTGGCAAGCCAGAGAAAAAACGATGATAGTTCGGTCTAGGATTACTTCTGTGACTTTTGAGGAGAACCAAGCCAGAGTGCTGGTTCCTGCCCAGTTTGGGCACAAACTACAGATAAAAGGTCTGGTTTGTTTAGTTACTCCCTCTAAACAAAAGTGCACTAGCTTGCTGGCTTGTCCACAAGAACTTGATGGAAACTTTGAATGTGTCCATTACCTTACTGGTTTGATTTTTATTTTGAACTGAATCACACCAAGCATTTGTCTCAATAAAAGCATGGAATATAAAGCAGGAAAGTTTTTTTCTATGTGTGTGTATGTATGTACCGTTTATACTCATGTATAAGTCTAGAAATTTTAGTCAAACTTTTGACCCCAAAAACCTGAGTTGATTTATCCATGGGTCAATGTAAATGCTGCGCTTTAACTCTTATTAAAAAATGAATTATCCCCTGGTGAAAGGCAAGAGTGAATTCTGTCCTCGAAGGAATGACCCTCATCTACTCTCTCATCGATTCATGCTTTAGTGTAAGCACAAACAGTTATGCCTGCTGGAATGTTGTAACTTCTTTGGCATTGTTTTCCTTGTTCCATCCTTTAGATCAGGGGTAGGCAACCTTTCCCCTTTAAGGGCCGAGGGACTTCAGCTCCCAGAAGCCTCAGCCATGTTGGCCAATAGTCCCATGTTGGCCAATAGCTCCTGGGATTCTGGGAGCTGAAGTCCCTCGGCCCTTGAAGGGGACAGGTTGCCTACCCCTGCTTTAGATCCTTTGTTGTGTGCCCCTAAGTTTTACCCTCGACTTATCCACAGGTCATATCAAAATCCATAATTTTGGCCTCAAAACCTGTCTTCAATTTATACATGAGGTTGACTTATAGTCGAGTATATACAGTCTGTGCCTTCAAGTGCCTGTCAACTCATGGCAACCCCATGAATTTCAGAGCATTTTCCTAGGCAAGGTATCCTCAGAGATGGTTTTGCCAGTTCCTTCCTCTCAAAACAGTTGGCAATCCTGGTATTCGTTGACAGTCCCTCATCCAAGTACTAGCTAGAGCTGACTGTGCTTAGCTTCCAGGATCAGACAGGATCTGGGGCCTTCCCAGAATAACCTTTCGGCTCCGGGGAGATGGTTTTCATTTGTTTCTCCTGCTGCTGCCTGCCCTGCTGTCCATTGCTGCCTGCTCTATTGTTTTGTTGTTTTTATTGTTTTAATTGTATTATTGTATTTTAACTCTTCAATAGTTTAATATTGTTTTAATGGGGTGGGAGGGTTAGATTGCAGGATGAGGGAATGTTTTTAACTTTGTATGTTTTAATATGCTGTAACCCGCCCCGATTGCCGAGCAGAGGGGCGGGCTATAAATATATTATTATTCTTGTTATTGTTATTATTGGCATTTAGGCTCCAGGATTTTCTATGTTGGTTTGGTTGTGGAATTATGGTTTCGTAAAGGAGAAATTAAAACATTTAGGTTTGTAATTCTCATTCAGTTTGAACCCCATTATCTACTGTCGCACAGACTAAAAAAGCATTAGCATATTGATGGACATTTCTTGTACCTTAATTTCCATCTCTGGCAAACAGTATGATATGGGAGACTGCCAACAAATACCAGTAACTGAAGGCTACATTTCAGAGGAAACAATTGGCAAGCCACCTCTGAATATTCCTTGCCTAAGAAAACTCTGAAATTCATGGGATCACCGTGTCGACAGACAACTTGAAGGCACACAGACAACCACAGTACAGGCTTCACTCTGTTTTCATGGACTTGCAGTCTGCAGTCTCGCCCATTCTTGGGTGAGGAGGGACAAAATGGGACACACGCCCATGGGTGGGCTCCACCATTCAAGCCAATAGGGTTTGAATATTGGCAATTTTGCATTTTCATGGAGGGGTCCAGAATGGGTCCCCACAAAAATGGAGGGGCGACTATAGCCTTAAATAGCCCAGTCAGTAATGGTGTGAAAGAGTAGAAATGAAACACACATTTTTATAGTGTCATAATAATAATAGTGTCATGATAGTGTTAGCTTACATTTGGAAAACACTTAGAGACTGCTTAGGGGTATGAAGCAGTATATAAATGAAGCTGCTATTATCAGCCCTGGTGGCGCAGTGGTTAAATGCCTGTCCTGCAGCCGCTCACTCATAGACCACAAGGTTGCGAGTTCAGTACTAGCCAGAGCTCAGGCTAGACTCAGGCCTGCATCCTTCCAAAGTCGCTAAAATGAGTACCCAGCTGTTGGGGGGCAAATGAGCTTACAGTTGTAAACCGCTTAGACACCCCATAGTGTGGTATGAGGCGGTATATAAATGAAGCTGCTTTGCTTTTGCTTTGCATTGCTATTGTCATAATCATTAAACTATAGATTTGTAGTATAGTCATATGCACAAATACACCAAATTTAGTAGTCTAGGCCAGTCAAGTTACTAGGGTTGGTGTCATCCAGTGCGGTAATTCTCTCTCTCTCTCTCTCTCTCTCTCACACACACACACACACACACACACACACCATTGACCTCCTCCCATACTACACCCATACAGAATCCTTAGTAATATTTTTTGTACTAATGTTACCCAAAAATCGTAATTCCCATATATTACTGAATGTAATGGTAATAGGTAACGGTATTCCCTGTTGACAAAGCTGTCATGATGCACGGTGCCGTTTTGCGTTCCAAAATGGCGCCTGCCATCGTGCGCATGCGTGCACGAGCATGGGCACCATTTTGGAAAGCAAAATGGCACCCGGCGGTGGCGGCAGGACCGGCCACGGGCCGGTTACAAGGCCTCGATGGGCCGGGTTCAGCCCGTGGGCCGTAGTTTGCCGACCGCTGGTGTATCACTTCCAGATGTAGGTTAGAGAATGGTACATGATATAATGCCTTACCAAATAGAGGTAAATGATGTTGGTGTGGTATGACAGAAAGTATTTAGCCCAGCCTTTTCCTCAATATACATTATTGTATAGTGCTACCTAAGGTACTGGGGGGGGGGGGGGGGGAAGGGGAGAGAGAGAGAGAGAGACTGACCCAAGGATTAGTTTTAGAAAAGGAACAATTTGCAAGTAATCTTTAACTGAAGTTCAGATTTCCACATAATATGAATTGTGATTACCTCCTGGGAAAGTGTGGTGGATTGAATGGGTGATTGCCACCTGAAATGCTGATAACTAGAAATATTCTATAAAGGGGATGTGGTTGGGAAAGGGGTGGATGCCATAATACTTAGCAGTAGTGTCACTGGGGGTGGGGATGGACCACACCGGGTGACATCCCAGAAGAGGGGTGACACCTGGCCGAGTGCCCCCACACAACACCTCAGGCAGGGAGGGAGAGTCCCAGGGCACCCGATACTCGTGAGTAAAGGTTTGCCAAACAGAGAGGAAGGGGTGCCCTGGGATTCTCCCTCCCTCCTTGCTCGGCATGGCTTTACACAAATGTAAAGGCACGCCAGGCTGGGAGGTAGAGATGAGTCCTTTTGGTTCCACTTTTTAAGCCCCAGCCCCTGCGGTACACCCCAGTGCAGTACACCACTGACACTTAGTTGGTAAAATTTCTCTGTTTTGTGGTAATGTTGCCTGGGCAGCATAAGAATTGTAAACTAGCACATTTGGAGGGCACTGATTGGGAAAGACTGTTCCTAGATTACAGCTTTACTTTCCATGGTTGTTGACATTAGATCAGGGGTAGGCAACCTTTTTGAGCCGGGGGCCGGGTTGCTGTCCCTCAGACAATTGGGGGGGGGGGCCGAAGCACCAAAAATAAATAAATAAATAAATATTTTAAAATTAAAACAATTAAAAATATATGCATGCACACACTCTCAGCCCCAGAAAAGCCATGGCAAAACCCCTGTGGAGATTTTGCCAAAAAAAACCCAAGAACAAGTAATAACAACAATAATCAATATCATCATGGCGGATGGCAGCGGAGGGTGGCGATGGCGGCGGTGGCAGGACCGGCCTGGGGCCGGTCCAAAGGCCTTGGGTGGCCGCATCCAGCCCCCGGGACTTAGGTTGCCTACCCCTGCATTAGATTCTAGAAAACAAGCAAGACTGAGTTGTCCATAGCTATTGCTTAATTTGCATTGTATTTTCTGGCGTATAAGACGACCCTCAACTTTTCCAGTTAAAAGATAGAGTTTGGGATATACGTGCTGTATAAGACTACCCCTCTTCCAGCGCACACCAAATAAAAATTTTTAAAAATCAGATTTGATTTCAATATGGTAATTTTAATTAAAATGCTTATGACATGCAGGTACTTAGCAGGAAAACTGTCACTTATATACAGAGCAAACTACAGCTCCCATGTTCCCTAGCATTTATTTCTACAGTATGTTTTGGACCTTACCTTTTTAAAAAATAGTCCAGATTTAAATTATTTCCATCTCAAAGCTATGAGCTGGTTGGGGGGAAATGAGAAAGTGTTGGGGGGAAGGACTGCCAATATACTAGGTAATGCATTCTGGGGTATGTACAATTTGCGGCCAAGTAAGTGACCCTGGATATGTCACACACTCTCAGCCTCAGAGGATGGTAATGGCAACCCCCATTTGAAGAAACATGCCAAGAAAACCTCATGATAAGGTTGCCTTAGAATCGCCATAAATCGGAAAGGACTTGAAGACACACAAGAACAACAAAAAAGTCTGCAATTGTTTCATAGGTAGTACATAGAAATAGGAGCCAGCATGGGGTAGTGGTTTGAGTGTTGGACTACCACTCTGGAGACCTGGGTTTGATTCCCCACTCTGCCATGAAACCCACTGGGTGAAATTGGACAAGTCACACACTCCCAGCCTCAGGGGAAGGCAATGGCAAAGCTCTTCTTGAGAGAATCTTGCCAAGAAAACCCCATGATCACCATAAGCCAGGAACAATTTGAAGGCACACAACATACACATATAATAACCTCCAAGTTAAGGAGCTTGGTTCTTCTTTACATAAATCTTCAAGGGTACTCTCTCTCTCTCTCTCTCTCATTGTGCAGAATTATTTGTTAAAGAAGCCATGCACAAGCAACACATCAAGTTTGGCTGCGTCTGCATTACAGAAATTTATTAAAGCAGTTTGACAATGCTTTAACTGCCCTGACTCAAAGCTATGGAATTCTGGGATTTGCAGTTTTGTGAGATATTTAGCCTTTTCTGTCAGAGAGCTCTGGTACCACAAGGCAAACTGCAGATCCTAGGAGTCCATAGGATGGAGCCATGGCAGTTAAAGGAGTGTCAAACTGCATTATTTCTGCAGTGCAGATTCAGGCTGCATCCATACTGTAGAACTGGCTTCCTTCTCCCTTCATTCTCATCCTCCTCATCCTCTCTCCTGGCTCTCTTCTCCATCTCCCCTCGTTCTCCTCCTCCTCCTTTCTCCTGGCTTCCTCCTCTTTCTCCCTTCATTCTCATCCTCCTCATCCTCTCCCCTGGCTCTCTTCTCTTTCTCCCCTTGTTCTCATCCTCTTCCTCCTCTCTCCTGGCTTTCTTCTTTTCTCCTTTCGTTCTCATTCTCTCCTGGCTCCCTTCTCTTTCTCCCCTCGTCCTCATCATCCTCTTTCTCTCTCCTAGCTCCCTTCTCTTTCTCTCATCCTCCTCCTTCTCTGTCCTGGCTCCCTTCTCTTTCTCCCTTCGTCCTCATCCTCCTCCTTCTCTACCTGACGTATAAGACGACCCCTGACTTTTGAGACTCTTTTTCCAGGGTTGTCTTATACACTAGAAAATACGGTAATTAAAGACATTATTATTTCTTTTGCTTATAGTTAATCTGCACTATGATTAGCTACATCAGCATGGTGCAGTGGCTTGGGTGTTGGACTAGAACACTAGGAGACCTGGGCTCAAATCCTCATTTGGCCATGGAGATCCACTGGGTGACCTTGGGCAAGTCACACATTCTCAGCTTCAGTGAAAGGCAAGGGCAAACCCCTTCTAACAAATTCTGCCAAGAGAACCCCATGATTTAGGATTTGCCATAAGTCAGAAGTGACTTGAAAGCACACAACAACAATAGATCTACTCCGTGTTGGAATTGCAGCAGCACTCAGTTTTGTGTGTCTGTACATCTTTAGATTTAGGAAATAAGAGTGAACTTAAGTAGTCAGGGTTGGGACGGTCTCTTCTCCAAGTGATCCACAGTGATAGTATTGGGGGCATTGATGTCTGGCCACCCTTGTGCAATGCATGTGCTCACACTTTCTTTTCCCTCCCCTTCTCCCTCTCCTCCTTTTGATCTCAGGTGCCGAATGTGTTCCCTGACATTTTACTCTAAGTCGGAGATGCAGATCCACTCCAAATCCCACACTGAGGCAAAACCACACAAGTGCCCTCACTGCTCCAAGAGCTTCGCCAACAGCTCCTATCTGGCCCAGCACATACGCATCCATTCAGGGGCCAAGCCGTACACCTGCAGCTACTGCCAGAAGGCCTTCCGCCAGCTTTCCCATCTACAGCAGCACACACGGTAAGGGCCAGGGAAACTGTACTGGGGAAGCATCCATGCCGCATGCTGCCAGCATCATAGCATGATGCGAGTGCCCATGGGAGAGACTGCTCAGGGCAGGTCTGCCATTTATTGCCAGGGGTTCCACCCTTAGATCCCACAGTAAGCAAAGGAACCCCTCAGTGTGGTATCCTGTCCTCTGACAAAGGACAGTCTATGATAAGTTGATGGGCTGTTCAGCCACTAAAGACAGGAGACACTGAAATATGTAGATGCACAACTGACAGCCTCCCCACACCACCAGAAAGTTTATTGAGTAGCAGAATGCCCTCCCCTCACTACTCCAGCCTTGAGCTTCCCATCCACACACATCTACCACCATTTCCTCCTCTCTCTGGCCTCCTGGTGTAGCTCAGCCTTGGGTCTTTCACTCCCTCTTGTGGAGTTCAGGGCAAGAATTCCACTTGGTTTTCCTCCATTGTAGCCAGACAGCATGGTGCCGTTCCTCATGTTGTCATTGCTAGCCAGCTGGCGGTCATGTCCAACTGCTGCCCCGCTCCTCCTCTTCGGCAGGATCCACTCCAAGCTCCACACGGCGATTGTCAAGCCGCACAAGTGCCCTCACTGCTCCAAGAGCTTCGCCAACACGTCCTACCTGGCCCAGCACCTCCGCATCCATTCGGGGGTCAAACCCTACACGTGCCGTTACTGCCAGAAGGCGTTCCGCCAGCTCTCCCACCTCCAGCAGCACACACGGTAAGGGCCAAGGAGGCTGGGGGCCCAGCCTGGCCCCCCGTGCCGTCAGCATGCACCTTTTTGGAGCACACTTGCCTGGCATGCAGGGGGAGGGTGGGGGATGTGGCCAGCCCTGTCAATTGGAAAGATGCGGCCCACCAGAGAGGATGGAGTGGGGGCTGCAGAGGAGACACTGACCGTGCCAGGGCACAGGTGGGCATGTTCTGGCCCTGGGGAAATTGTTTTTTCCTCTTCCCCATCCCCAGGGGGTCACAGAGAGAGAGAGACAGACATGGGCTAGTGGTCCCCGAGCCTGTGAGGAAGTAGTGGGCTTTGTCTGTATAGTCTGTGGAAACGTCCACTGGTGTTTCAGGTGCATTCTTTCCTCAAACAATTTTGGCTAGAATTATATGTGTGCATGCTGGTTCTTTTGGAGAGGGAAGTCAGATGAAACCTATCTGCTGGGATCATCCTTTGACATTGTGGATGGCAGGGAGGGAAAACTTAATGACAGTTTGGACCAAGAATCTTGTTCTCCTTGCCCTGGCACTGCCACAGATGACTGCAATAATTGAGCTTGCCTTTTGCCCATGAGCTGCTTTGTCCTCTCCTTTTGGTCTTGCATGCTTTCCTTCTTAGCTTAACTAGCTAAGTTGGACTAGGAAGGAGATAGCATGTGAGCTCACCAAAGAAGAAGAAATAAGCTGGTGGAGGGTGGTGCAGCTTTTGCTTTTCTAGCTCAGCTCTAGGGCATCTAGAACATTTGGGAGAGGGATTCTGTTTTTGCTTTTCTCTTCCCCTAATCTTGCCTTTGGGCTTTTCCTTCCTGTGGTAGGATCCATACTGGAGACCGGCCCTACAAATGTACACATCCTGGGTGCGAGAAAGCGTTCACACAGCTCTCCAACCTGCAGGTAAGCACGTTGCTCCACATTTGCTCCTCACTAACCTCTGGACATCCACAGTGTATAGGCTTTTGGAGAACTTGTGATTCATGAAGATTTAAATGCTTGCTTCTTATCCTTGAATAATATTAGAGGATGGGGATTGAAGGAATATCATTTGGTCTAATTTCATTTGATGCCTTTTCTCTTTCCCCTCCACTTTTTAGTCCCACAGACGGCAGCACAACAAAGACAAACCATTCAAGTGCCACAATTGCCACCGCGCATACACAGATGCCACCTCATTGGAGGTTCATTTGGCTACCCACACGGTGAAGCATGCCAAGATCTACAATTGCTCCATGTGTAATCGGGCCTACACTTCGGTAAGAACCACCCTGTGTCAGGGGAGCAGGAGGCATCGGAGAATCAGACGGGTAGTTCTGTCTTGGGGCATTTT
This sequence comes from Phrynosoma blainvillii, assembly GCA_026167975.1. Classification (NCBI taxonomy): domain Eukaryota; kingdom Metazoa; phylum Chordata; class Lepidosauria; order Squamata; family Phrynosomatidae; genus Phrynosoma; species Phrynosoma blainvillii. Next base: position 159,220,966 of record JANUYF010000002.1, on the reverse strand, counting down.
CCCCCTGGAGACAGTTTCCCATTGGATCATCCATACAGCTTCTGTGGTGGTTGAAGGAACTGGTTGGTTATTCTGTCTCCATCTGTGCCTCTGAATTTATTTTTAATCTCCTCTCTCCCACAGGAGACATACTTGATGAAACATATGCGGAAACACAACATCCCTGACCCCCAGCAGCAGGTGGCTGTGGTCCAAGCCCAAGTGCAAGCCCAAGTCCAGGCTCAAGTCCAGGCTCAAACGCAGGCATCACAGCAGCAGCAGCAGCAGCAGCAGCAGCAGCAGCAGCAACACTTCCAGTCACAGGGTGGTGGGGGAGCAGGAGGTCCATCTGGCGACAACCCTTCCAACCCCCCACCCCAGTGTTCCTTTGACCTTACCCCTTACAAGACTTCGGAGCATCACAAAGACATCTGTCTCACGGTTAGCACCAGCACCATCCAAGTGGAGCATCTTTCCAGCTCCTAGAGACCTTGGCAGAGGGGAGTGGAAAACTTCTTGCACGTAGTCTATGCCCAAGGGTGTTTCTTGTGTGATGGCCTCTCCTCATGCAACACATTCTGGCCTCTTCTACAGCTTCCCTTTCAGGGAGGGGAATGGGGGTTATGTTTCCTTTGTGGCCACTTCTTGGCTTCACCATTAGTGCCTCAAAATGGCACAACATCATGATCTAAAACTGGGGAAGGAAGAGAACTCCCTTCTTGTGAGAGTGGCCCTTCCCTTCTGCAAACATTTTTTGGCTTATCAAGGGAAAGCCCCCATTTCCATCTCATTTTACAAAGTGGAAAGAGCACCCTCTGGTACTTGGGAAGCTAGGAGATGGAAGCGGATTCAGCATTGATTGATTCCCAGTTAGTAAAAGCACCCAGTAGGGTGTGTGTCTAGTGGAGGATGTTTGCTCTTCTTGTCCCTTGATTCCTATGAGTGGGGAAAGAAGGATTAATTGCTCCAGTTCTAAGCATGAACTATTACCCATCATGCTGTACCATGAAGATGGGGGATGTTGCTGAGGCTTATCTCAGCCTAATCAAATACTCTAGATGGCTGGCATGGGGGGGGGGGGGGGGGAAGGGGAGCATTCTTTCCCAGCCAATGGCAAGATGAATTAGCAAGTGGGGTTGGGTAGGTTGCAGCTTGACACCCTTTTGTGGCTTAACTACCATCAGAATGAGAAGCCTGCTGCAGGCATAGAAATATAAATCTGAACCAAAAAAGAAAAAGCAGCTAGTGGTAAGAGTGCCAAAATGAACATGGTTCCCTTCCTCAGAGAGAGGGGAGAAGAGGTGGTCCCTGTTTCTGTCCCCCACCCCACCCCGTGCCACAGGCTGCAACCCCAGGCTTAAAGGAGACCTTTTTGAGGGGCCAGTGGGAAAGGGAACTGTTGATCTGCTCCTCTCTATCCATCATCCAGATGCTTCCTTCACTCTCCTTATTGCCAAGGCAGACTGGAATGAGGTGGCTGTGGTGGTGACACTTGGAGAGCAAGAATCAGAGGAATCTTCCAGAGGGTGGACAGTGGAGAAGAAGAGATGGTGCAAATCCCACCCCTGCTCGGAGAGACCAATCAGAAGGGGGAAATCCCCAAGAACAGACTCAAGCCCCCTCCCTCATTGAATTTATATATAAATATATATAAATATATATACAGATAGATAGATATATCTATTCACGTCCCAACCCCATCCAGCCTGCTCTGTCCTTGCTGTAACTGTTTTCTATCTGTGATTATAAAATGCATTATCCTTGCACACTTTTTATTTTTCCATCCTTGATTTATCCCCTCCTCCTCCCCCTTCCCTCCCACTTGCTCTCTTCATCTTCAAGTTGTTTCTCCACTTTCTCTCTTGAATCTTGTGGTTCCGATGTCATCATTTCAATGTTCTGATTATCACTTGGGTCACCAAGGCAGAAGGGGAGGCCCAGAAAAAGTAACTGGGATTTCAATGGGGAAAAGATCCCTAGCAGGCATGCCAGTGCTGTGGGTTGAGATGGGGATTGGAAGTACTGTGTTGTTTTACAAGACTGGTTCATAAAAATAAATGAGTTGAGATGTTTTTTTCTTTGTGGATGAAGGTACTGGCAATTGGTGGCCCTGTGCCCAAAGCAAGAATGTGAGCAATGTATGTTCTTTCCTCATCCACGAGAGAGCCAGCCCAGTGGGAGCACTGTGGACCTCCTTCTATGCACCTGCTCCACTTCCTGGAGTATAGACATAGCAGCTGTTGAGTGAAGAAAATCTCAGAAGTGGGCTGACAATTCTGCTTACATGGGATGAACCAGAACTGATAAATATTTCCTTCCTCTCTTAACTCCATGCTCCTCTCGCCAGACCACACAAAGGCCCAGTGGAGATGAAAGGGTGCATAGACATTTCAAGATTGTGGTTTAGGTGCAGGGACTAAGTTGAATTTGAGTGCGTGTGCCTTGTTTCTGTGTCAGGCATGGCTGTGACTTCTGTCTGTGCATGTGTCCCTGTGCTTCATATGTGCACACTCATTTGGCACAATTTTGCACTCCCTTCCCCTCGGGGTGTGACTTATTTGGTCCCGATTGTACATGTCGGTGGTCATTGCTGCAAGCATTGTTGGAGCTACAGGAGTGACCTTACCCTTATCCCATGCGCAGAGCTTGAGCATTTGAGAACTGGATACCAGATTCCATGGGCTAGCCACCATCATGAGAGGAAACTAAAGTTGTGCTAATGTTCATTCAGTGTGTTGGCGTTTCCAACTCCTCCTGTTTCTGTCCAGTTAGATATTTCTTCATGTCCTTGGGAAACATCAGAGTTGGGTGCTTTTTTTTGTGTGGGGAGAGTTGTTTCTTGCCAGAATCAGGCTGTGCACAGATGAAAACGGTTTCAAAGTTCGGAATGAATTTGTGAGGACATTGCTGAAGTTTTGTGATACATGTATTCATGCCCCTTTCCTGGTTTTTATTGTTGTTGCCGTCCCTGGGCAAACAGTTTTTGGATCGGCAAATTTTTTGTGGGACCGCAGCAGAGCAGAAAAGAGTGCCTGTATCATGGGTCTCAGTGGCTTTCTAGTAGTGCCAGATTTCTGGAAAAAAAATATTTTCTGTGCTGCTTGTATACTTAGGGAGTAATAAAAATGTCCACTGTGACTTGGGGATGGACACAAAAGAGGAAGCAAGTGTGGGAATGCAAACTTGCATGCTTTGAGCTGTTACGGATCTTACTAGAACTGTGAGCTTGCTGCTTCTTTTCCTAGGATGAAATGCAAGCAACAGTTCCCTTAAGCTTGTTCTCAGTTTTCAGGCTGTGAAAAGCTGGCTGTGGTGATAGAGGTTAAGGATTTTGTGGTTCAAGCACAGAAAGACCCACAGTCCTTAATCTCGTGTGGGCCCTTGAGGTTGAGAACTGTGGCCTCCTTGTGCTTCTCAGTAGATTTTGAGAGCTACAGGTTGTCCCAAAGCATTGATGCCCAAGGGAGTTTGCAAGAATTGCATCTGCCTCTTAATACTTAGAGTTAAAAGGCTACAGTCCATCAGGTTGAACTGGTGTAAACTATTGGTGGGGGGAGGATCCTTACCTGTAGGGGAAGAATCTCTTCTTTTGCCAGCTTCCCTCTTCTGGCCTTCCTTGCCTCACCTGAAGCTTTGCCGGCCACCATCCCCACTTCTTTGGTGGGGGGACTGTGGGAACTGCGTTCAGAGAACACAAGTTTCTTTATGCTGAGTCTAAAGCACCTCCACAGATACAGTGTTAAAAGGTAGCCAACAAAAACATACCAAGTCAAGAAATGCCAAATGTTTTAAGGCAATGTTTGTGCCGTACTGGATGCTGCTTCAGTGAAGAGAAGAGTACCAGTGGAATTTTGGTCGGTGAATGTTACGGAGACTGTTTCCTGTTTGCTTATTTTACCTTTTGGAATTGCCCCATCAGTTCGTGGGGTGGGGGGGTTACTTTCAGCGACTCGAAGAACTTCTCATGTTGCATTTCCCAGAGGGGAGGGGTGTTTTAAATTTCCAACCTTAATATTGCATTAGAACTTTTTGTATTTAATTTCATTACTTTTTTAAAAAAAATAAATTCCAAAAGCCCTCTTAACCTTCATGGAACTGCGTTTGTGTGTGGTTAAATTTTTCTTTTAACAACTGAGCACGGCCCTACAAGTGTTACAATAGAAACAGCCTCCAGATTCATTGCAGACTGAAAATCAGTGCAGACTAAATAAAATAATACACTCATCCATGGTTGCTTTAGCCATAGATTCAATCATCCATGGCTTGAAAATAGTCCAAAAAGATATAAATTCCAAAAACCAGGCCTTGATTTTGCTATTTGATATAAAGGACACCATGTCACTATGCCATTGTATATAATGGGAGTTGAGCGTGCATGGATTTTGGTATCCATAGGGGATCCTGGAACCAAACTCCTGTGGATGGAAAGGGCCCACTGTAATTAGAAATGCCATATATATGTTGGAGCCTATCTGTGTATGAACACTAGAAAAGAAGTGTGTTCAGATTTCTTTCTTACCACTTACACTGCTTTCATACTACTTACAAGTGTCTATCAGGCAGTGAAAGAGAGGATGGTCCCTGTCTCCTGTCTGCATGTGTGGACATTAAACACAAGAGTCTCTCATCTCCCTCCTGCACTGGGCATGGGATCTCCTCTCCTTTTCTCATCCAGAGAAGCACTGCTTTGTTCTGTCTCTGACTTCATGGGCGTTTTGCATCCTCCTAAGAATTTCTCAGGTTTGTGTGTAACCTGATAGTAATTAACATTCTGTGCCAGAGCGATCCAAACTCAGTTGAGAGAAGCTGAACTTGAAGAACTGTGTTATGTAAAAACAGTAACAACGCAAATGGGAAATGATAAAATCTAAAGACGCTGATAGCTTGTCCAAGCTATCATTTGAAATACTAGTAGTAAGAAGACCCTGGCCCAATGTTGTGATCTAGAAACACCAGCAGTTTTCAGACCATTGCCCCTCCTGATTGTGGAGAGTGTTCCAAAAGGAGGGATGTCATTGCCTAAACTGAGATACATCTGAAGGCATATCTGAAGAAGAATCTCCCAAGATCTTGATCTACAAACAAGTTCATGTCAGAGTATATGTTCCTTGGCATTGCCGCAAATCCACAATCGAGAGTATCGTGCACAACAATATTGAAAGTAGTGAAGGCAGCAGGCAGTATTAGCAGCATTATGTCCCTGTTAGGTCAACCAAAGCCACAAAGGCTGTTTTATTTCTGGATTCAGGTCAAGCTACCTGGAACAGATCCAATAGTCTGTTCAAAAATGGCACAGATAACTTACCCTCAAGGGATATATGTGCTAAGCTGATAGTTCTGGTCTTTGGGGGTCTGGCAAATGTGGCTGCCAATGGAGCTGGGCTTATCCATTCAAAATTCATCTACCCTCTACCCTCCAAAGATCCCAGAACCAAATGATGTTCTGGACAGGTCCATAAACAGAATGGCAAAATGGTGGCATCCCATGTTGAGACAGATGCATGTGATATTTTTTTTTCCTGGAAGCAATAAAATCACAGCAGATCATCAAGGGTTTTCCTTGCACCACTTATGGGAAGAGTTGCCATATCACACAGACAACTGGGTTTTACTTGGATTCTAGGCATGCTAGTCGGCAGTGCCTATATGGCCCAGAGTCCTTGCTTTCATTTTTAAAGAGTAAATTTCTACCCCTTGTAGAAGCCAATGTTTGGGGCAGGACGTAGGGGCATTCTTGCCTCAAATAGTTCAGCAAAACAAAATTCCCCTCCCTGATGATTTCAGACATGGGGGAAGTGAAAGAGGTGATGGAGAGTAATAGAGGACAAAGCAGAGCAGGTGGTGAGAATCAAAGAAGGTAAGATGCTAGGAAAGAAGGGATGCATTGCAAGAGTTCGAGGAGGAGGAGAGACAGGAGAGCAAGCAGTGTGAGCTGCAGGGTACAAGAAGCAAAGGGGTGCATTGCAAGGGTGCAAGGAAAGGAGACAGACGGAGTAATAAGGGAGCAGGCAAGGAGCACAGTGGAGTTCAAGAAGAAGGAGAAATGCATTGTGAGAGTCAAATGAGGCAAGGGAAGGATCAGGAGAGATGGTAGGGTAAGCTGTATCAACACTGGAGGGCAAGATGCAAGTGAGAGGTGGTTTACAGGGGGATGTAATGAGGTGAAGGAAAGAGTAGGAGAGACAGGAGAGTGAGTTGTTGGAGTAGTTGAGTGCAAGGAGCAAGGGAAAGGTACCTCTCAAGGGTGGGAGAGGAGGGAGTAGGAGAGATGACAGAATGGGTGGTGTAAGGGGCAGAGCCCAAATCTTGGAAGGAAGTAATTTGTGACAAAGTAGTCAAAAAAGTTTCTTCCCTTCAGTCTCCCTTCTGTCCAGTCAGGAATACCAGACCAAGAATTTAACCCACAAACTGATGGCATATGAGGACTGTGAAATCCTAAGGTGTTCAGTGCAAGGGTGCTTGCTTTGATATAAATGCTTAGGCTACCCAACATTCAGTATAATTCTAGTTTTGTTTGTTATCGGGTGAGGCGAGGCATTGTGCAGAGTACTGAAGGCCCTCTGCCCGCTGTTGGCAAGGGTAATTAGCTATTCCCTGGTAGTTCTGAGGTTCCAGCTGGCATTGCCATATTCCCAAGGATGTCTCAGTAGCCATACATGCTAAAAAATCCTCTTTCAGAAAGCCCCAGCTGTCTGTTCTGCCCTTTCTTGCAGTCCTGCAGCTCTGGAAGGGACTGTGAACAACCAGGAATGAACCTAGAAATGTGTGGTACAGATGGGAGAGACCTCAGGTTGCACTCTGCTCCTGGGAGCGAATGGGCAGATATGCCCCCTGTACTTTTTATTCTTGCCCTTGCACCTTTCCAAGGTGACAGAAGTGTGTTCTTGCCTCTATGTTTGTAATGACGGGAGGATTCCAGTCCTGTCTCAGCCTCCTAAATCTTTCTTACCACTATCAGTCCACTGTCAGAGACTGACAGTGAGTCCTGTTGTCAGTCTGCTTTAGCCAGTGAAGCTGAGCAAGCAAATCTTTTCCTATGAAGACCCACAGGAACAGCCCATCAACACACAGCAAGCCGAGAAAGGAAGGCTGTCCTCTACCAGCCTTAAGTACATAGCAACAGCAGCAAGCTACTTGCCACCACTGCTGCTTCTGCATTCACTATTTTATTTCCTCCATAACTGGAGCTCTTTTCTGCTTGAACAAGATGACTTCCACTAACTATTCTCAGTGGTAAAGAGGGAAGAGGAAACATGGCCTCTGTTTTGTTGTTCTGTACAGCATTTGGACAGAGAAAAAGCACAAATTATTCACATTAATTTAAGGAGCAAAACACACCTTTAATATTTGGGTGGAGAAAAGTCCTTTTGGGGGAGAGAATATACAAATACACACACACATATATACTGAAGGAGGTGAACATATACAGAATTAGGTTGTGTCGGTTTTTTTTAATCCTGCATTTGAGTGGCAAAACTAGCTCCTCAGAATAATAGAATCATAGAGTTGGTAGGGACCATGAGGGTCATCCAGTCCAACCCCCTTCTGCCATGCAGGAACACAGAATCACAGCACCCACAACAGATGGCCATCCAGCCTCTGTTTAAAGACTTCCAGAGAAGGAGAGTCCAGCACACTCTGAGGGAGTGTGTTCCACTGTCAAAAAACCTCTTACTGTCAGAAACCTTTTCCTAATGTTGAGGTGGAATCTCTTTTCCCGCAGCTTGCATCCACTGCTCCGGGTCCTAGTCTCTGGAGCAGCAGAAAACAAGCTTGCTCCATCCTCAATATGACACCCCACTTAAATACTTATACAGGGCTATCACCTCTTAACCTTCTCTTCTCCAGGCTAAACATACCCAGTTCCCTAAGTCACTTCTCATGGGGCTTCATGGTTTCCAGACTCTTCACCATTTTGGTTGCCCTCCTCTGGACACACTCCAGCTTCATAATATCCTTTTTAAATTGTGGGGCCCAGAACTGGACATAGTATTTATTCCAGGTGAGGCCTGACCACAGCAGAATAGAGTGGTACTGTTACTTTGATCTAGACAGCATACTCTTATTGATGCAGCCTAGAATTGCATTTACTTTGTTTTAGTTGCCGCATCACATTGCTAATTTATGTTCAGCCTGTGGTCCACTAAGACTCCTAGATCCTATTCACATATACTACCATAAAGCCAGTTGTCACCCATCCTGTATCTATGCACTTCATTTTTCCTGTCCAAGTGAAATATCTTACATTTCTCCCTGTTGAAATTCATTTTGTTAGTTTTGGCCCAGTTTTCTAATCTATTCAGGGGGCTGTCCCTAATGGGGGCACGGCCATGTGCACATGCCACCATTGAGGACAATGCGGACTCAAGCATCCACAGATTTTGGTATCTGTGAGGGGATCCAGAATGGTCCAAGGGGAATTTATGAAAATATGAAACCCTGTATTCAGCAAGAGGGATGTAGGGTATGCTAACAAACTATCTCAGTTTAGCATACAGTGATGTTTTCTTGCCTCATGAACAACTCTGACTTTCTACCTCATGTCTGCTGTGGAAGAAACTCAGAAGAAAGACAAAGCTGTATTGCTAGACAAGCTAGATTTATACATTACTTATGGAGCTGGTGGAAAATGGAGAAAGAGCCTGAATAAAATAGAGTTTAAATCACATACCCACTGCCCCACACCCAGTGGCTTTTAAGCCATGTAAAATATGAGTTGAGTTTATTTTTAATAGTTGTATAATATTTGAAGGAGCATCAGGAAACAACAGAGAGGTGGGAAGAAGGCTTGAATCCAGCCCAGCCCTCCAGCTGACCAGGAGGACAAAGAGGACCATCAGAGAAGCAGGGGAGAGTGGGGCTAAGCACCAACTCAGCCCATTCTCTGCCCCCAGCTGATCCGGAGAACAGATCACCACCAGAGGACCAGGCAGGTGAGTGGAGGAAGGAGGAGGGCGACCAGCCATCTCTGCCCTCCCTAGATCCCTAAGAAAGGAGCAAGCACCACCAGAGAACCAAACAGGCAAGTGGGAGAAGGAAGGGGGCAAACATCCATCGCTGTCCTCCCCGAACCACGGAGAAAGAAGTGAAGGAACTAAAGGAGGGAAGAGGTGGGGATAGGGAAGGACTAAAGGAGAGAAGACACAAGGGAAGGGAAGGAGGGAAACCCAGGGAGGCATAAGAGGATGGGTAGGAAAGCAAACAAACGACAGGAGGAATAATATAGGGAGACAAACAGCTACTGGGCAGCAGCAGTGGTGGTGGGTGTCACTGACAGGAGTGAATTGTAGTGACACCATAGCTAACATTGGTTGGCACTGCACACTGGGAGGTGTAGGTGGCCCTCCTTGTGTAACCCCATCACCTAGTAAACCCTACAATGAGACACCCCAAGTGAGACACAGGCAGGATCAGAGCATTAACAGAAAGGGAAGAAGGGAGAAATAAAAGAGATATCACATTTACAAGATTAACCAAGGGCATAAGAAAGATTCCAAGACAAACAGCAGACACCCTTAGGAAGGCAAATGGCATCCAAAGCAGCATTACACATAAAATAGGAACGTAGACTGTGAGAAGCATAAGCCAAGGGAAGCTAGGCATAGTAAAAATGGAAATGTAATGCATGAACCTAGCAGTACTAGACGTGAGTGAGTTAAAATGGACAGGAATGGGCCACTTTGAATCAGACAACCATACAGTGTTCTACGCAGGGAATGAAAAGGTAAGAAGAAACGGGCTGGCTTTCATACTAAGAAAAGATGTGGCAAAAGCAGTCAGAGGATACAATACAAAATCAGACCGAATCATTTCAGTAAGGCTCCATGGTAAACCTATGACTATCACCATAATTCAAGTATATGCACCAACCACAGAGGCAGAACAGAAAGAAATGGATAGATTCTATGAAGGAGTACAGGAAGAAATTGACAGCACACCAACACAAGATGTCAAGCTGATCATTGGAGATTGGATGTAAAAGCTGGAAGCAAAGGAGAATCAAAAACAGTAGACAGATTTGGATTAGGCAAAAGAAACGAAGCAGGTGAGCATCTGAAAGATTTTTGTGAAACCAACAACCTATTCATTCTAAATACGTTTTCCATACAACTAGAAAGAAAGCTATACACATGGATATCATCAGATGGTCAACACAAAAATCAAATAGATTATATAATTGGAAGTAAAAGATGGCGGAACTTTATACTGGTTGCCAAGACTAGACCAGGTGCTGACTGATCACAGATCACAAATTACTCATATCAAAAATAAGAGTAAGACTCAACAAGAAAAGAAAACCAGGGATTATACCAAAATATGATCTAAATAATATCTCAACAGAATTTACTGACTACATAAGACAGATTTGCACTACTAAGCATAGTAGACCGAGAATCAGAGGAACTATGGATTGAAGCCAGGGACATAATAAAAGAAAAATGCAGACAGACACTTTCAATAAACAGAAAGAAAGAAAGGAAAACATGAATGACAGAAAAAACACTAAAAACAATAAAGAAAGAAAGAGATAGAAAAACAAAAGGGAGATAGGAACAAACTAAGAATTATAAATGCAACAGTACAGCGGCTTGTACAGAAAGATAAAGAAAATTACTACTATGACCAATGCAGAGAAATAGAAGACAACAACAAAAAGGCAAGAACAAGAAATCTATTTCACAAGATCCAAGAAATCAAAGGGAAATTCAAACCCAGGACTGGGATGATCTATGACAATAAAAATAACATAATTCAAGACCAGGAAGGAGTATAAAGATGTTGGATGCAATACACAGAAGAATTATACAAAAGGGATGACAAAATGAAGGACACATGGAACAAAGAGCCATATGAAGATGAACCCCAAATTCTAAAAAGTGAGGTGGAAACTGCAATAAGAGAAATAGAGAAAAACAAATCACCAGGAACAGATGATATTCCAATTGAACTGCTGCAATCCACATTGACAGAGTCAACTCTAGTGCTTACCAACATATGTCAACAGATATGGAAAACAAAACAATGGCCAACAGATTGGAAGCGATCAATATACATCCCCACCCACAAAAAGGGAAACACAAGAGACTGCAGCAACTATAGGACCATAGCACTGATCTCCCACACAAGCAAAATCATGCTCAAAATTCTGCAACATAGACTACAACCATACATGGAATGAGAGATCCCAGAGGTCCAAGCAGGGTTCAGGAATGGAAAAGGCACTAGTGATCACATTGCAAACATATGATGGCTAATGGAGCTCACCAGGGAATTCCAAAAGAAAAACAGCATGTGCTTTATAGTCTATAGCAAAGCCTTTGACTGCATAGACCATGAAAGACTATAGAATGCCCTTAAAAACATGAGAGTGCCAACACATCTGATAGTCCTGATGAGGAATCTGTACACAGGACAAGAGACTACTGTCAGAACAGAACATGGAGAAACAGAATGGTTCCCAATTGGCAAAGGGGTCAGACAAGGCTGCATCCTTTCATCCTATCTGTTCAACTTGTATGTAGAACATATTCTAAGAAAAACAGGCTTGGACACAGAAGGAGGAGGAGTGAAAACAGGAGGAAGGAATATCAAGAATCTAAGATATGTAGCTGAGACCATAGTACTAGCAGAAAACCTCCCAGCCCTGGAACAACTACTAAGGAAGATCAAAGAAGAAAGTGCAAAGGCAGGCTTTATGTTGAACATAAAGAAGACAAAAATAATGATCATTGATGACCTTCACAACTTCAACCTAGACAATGAAGAAATAGAAATAGTAAAAGAATTCCCATACCTGGGATCAAACATTGATAGAAATGGAGACTGCAGTCAGGAAATCAGAAGAAGACTAAGAATGGGGAGGATGGCTATGAAAGAACTAGAAAAGATTATACAATGCAAAGATATACAACTCAGCACAAAAGTCAGAATCATACAAGCCATTGTAGTCCCTATTACTATGTATGGATGTGAGAGCTGGACAGTTAAGAGACATAATAGGAAGAAAATCAACTCCTTTAAGATGTGGTGCTGGAGAAGAGTGCTGAGGATCCCATGGAAAGTGAAAAGGAGAAACCAATGGGTCCTAAAGCAGATCAAGCCGGAAACCTCCCTGGAAGCCAAGATGACCAAACCAAAACTGTCATACTTCGGACATACCATGAGAAGGAAGGACTCATTGGATAAGACAATAATGCTGGGAAAGGTGGAGGGAAGTAGGAAAAGAGGAAGGCCATATGCCAGATGGATGGACTCAATTAAGGAAGTCATGGGTATTAAGGGGTTGCAAGATTTAAGCAGAGCAGTGGAGGACAGAAGATTTTGGAGATGTCTCATCCATAGGCTCACCATGAGTCAAGATTAACTTGGGAGCAGTTAACAACAACAAATAATAATATTTCTTCAGTTTCTGCTTCTGAACGAAATGAAAATTAACTCAGTAGCACATTACTGTTCTGAGTTATTACCTCCCTTAAACAGAAGATATGTATTCCTGGGCACTACTTCGTTAACAGAAAATTCAGTACCAGAGGTGAAAATAACATGGAGAGAAAAGGGATAGTTTTCTAACACAAATACAAGAAGAGCAATTCAACATGTTTCAGCAATATTTTTATTCAAAATATTCATTTCAATATGCATATTTGCATTTCAATATTCATATGTGAAATGGGGTGGGGGAGGAACCAGGTCAGGTAAGCTTTGCAAAAGTAAACAAATGCATGTTGGACCTTCTACATTCTACTTGGAAGCTTCTAAAATGCATCTAGGGATGACTTTTTCCTTCACCAGCCTCCAGTTTCCTTATAATTTCCATTCCATTTTGGTAGCTAAAACTACTCTAGATATACACTTTTTTTAAAAGCATGCTGGTGGTAGCTGGTGAAGCAGGCTTCTTCTTCATGGTCTCTGCAAATCACACAAATGGGTTTTATCTGCACATGCGCAGCAACTTCGGAAACTTCTGGAATCACTAGGCAGAACTTTAGTTGCAACTTTTTGGTGGTAGCTCCACCCATCCCTATAAAGTCCCCTAGCGGTCCCACTGTATTCCAGTTCCTTTCGTCCGCCGCACTAGCAACTTCGAAGGAGCTTCTGTGTTTGTGATCACTATTGGCTTGGCTTGTTTCTCCGTGTTTGACTCACCACTTGTCTTCGACTACTCTTTGGATGATCCACCTAACATTTGTGTATTGATTGATTGATTTTTGGACTGTCTGACTTCGACTTTAGGTTCCGCTTCTGATTTGGCGATGGCTTCCTGCTCTGCCGGTGGACCCAGAGACTTTGGAATCCCATGAGACGGTTTCTCGCCTCGTCCAGGCCCAGGTCCACAGGACTGCATCTTCTGAGCCTCCAACTCCTCCACCTCGGTACCAGTCACTCCTACAAAGACCACTGCCTGAGTCTCCGAGGACTCTCGATCCCGTTCGGCATCCCCATGATTGCACTGCAATGCTCTGGAGATCGAGATCATTAGGACAGACGATGATGCCATGGATGCCATCAAGAGAAGGGTCCATAGGAAGATCCCTACACCTCCGGCTCTGGGCTTTCTACCTTTGCTGCAAAAGATTGCCCAGCGCTTTTGGGCCACTCCGACCACAGTACCGTCAACCTCAAGAAAAATTGAGAACCTGTATAGGATAGACCCTTCCCAAGCATCATGGGTATTTGAACATTCAAAACCCAACTCTGCAATTGTAGAAGGCGCGCAGACCTTGTCGACCCCAAAGACCTCCACGTCCCCGGTGGACAGAGATGGCAAGAAGGTGGGTGGTCTTGCCAAGAAGTTTTATGCGTCTGCGGTTTTGGATATGAAAATAGCCAATTACGCCGCGTGTATGGGTGCCTATCAGCAACATCTAATGGAGCACATGTTGCCTTTGCTTGATGATTTGCCGGACGACAAAAAGCCCCTAGCGCTGTCCTTAAAGGCGGAAGCCCACTCCATCAGAGGACAGCAAATTATCTAAGTGCGCCACTCGGCCTAAATTGATTTCAGGCTTGGTGGCACTCCATAGGTATGCGTGGCTCAGGTCTTTGGATCTGATCCCACATGCCAAGAACATGATCAAGGACATGCCATTTGATGATTCGGGCCTATTTAATAAAAACACCAATGAATGCTTGAATTTTCGATACCGCATGAAGACAGCAGTGAGAAAACATGGTATGGCCTCCTCCTCTTCTCAACATCAGTGCCGTCGTTTTGGGAGTCAGCATCCCTGGTTCTCATCCCAACAGCACAGGCCTTATTATCCACAAGACAGGCAGTTCCATCCCGAGCCATCTAGACAAAGATACCTGTCTCAGTCTTCATCTTCTTCTGGTGCTGCCCTTTCTCCCAGTCTCGGTACCAATAGGCCTACCATAAGAAAGGTGCTGAGTGGCCCAAAAAAACCCTGTGAAGTGTTGCTGTGCACTTCGTCCCCCAACCCTTTGGAGATAGACTGAGACCCTTCTTCAACATCTGGTCTCAAATAATCTCAGAGACTCGTGGGTTCTTAATATCATGGCCAATGGCTATGCCCTTGAGTTCACTGGGCTCCCTGTCACCAGGGGCCTTTATCTCAACCCCCCCCTCCAACCCCCTACTCAACGAAGTGCGCACTCTTTTGGCTAAGGACACTATAGAGCCCATAGATCCTGTTAATTTCTGATCTTGTTTCTTCTCCCGCTACTTTACAGTACCAAAGAAGGACTCGGGGCTCCAACCTATCTTAGACCTCCGATGTTTGAACACTTGTATGACCTACCGATGCTTGTGTCTATTCTCCTGTTGTTGCAGGACCACTGGATGGCGACCCTCGATCTCAAGGACGCTTATTTCCACATTGGGATTCAAAAGGATCACAGGAGATTTTTGGCCTTTGCTGTAGACCGCCAGGTGTTCCAGTACAGAGTGTTACCTTCTGATCTCTCCGTGGCACCGAGGGTGTCCACAAAGTTCATGGTGCCCATCATAGCTTATCTGCATAAGCAGGCCATATCGATCTTCCCGTACCTCGACAATTGGCTCCTGGTTACTCCATCCCAAGACTGACTGGCCAAGGACATAGACTTTACTGTGTCCCTTCTACAGTCTTTGGGCCTCATGATCAACTTTGAGAAGTCCAATCTCACTCCATCACTCCATCGAAGAGATCCAGGTTCATTGGGACCATTCTGGACTCGGAGACCTCCATGGCCTATCTTCCTATGGACAGATTCCTAGCCTTGAAACAAGCAGTGAAGGAGTGTCTAGCCCAAAGATGTGTCAGAGCTCATTTCATCCAAGTGGCCTTGGGCTATATGGCCTCCACAACCTACGTAACGCCTTTGGCCCATCTCCATCTCAGACCTCTGCAGGCCTGGTTTCTGTTGGTGTTCGATCCCGCACGCGACCTCCCGTCTCGATGGCTCACGGTACCGAGAGTGGTGTCCCGGTCTCTGCGTTGGTGGCTCGATCCTGACAATGTCTGCACAGGTGTGCTGTTTTTGGCACCTCAGCCTCAAATATCCCTGATGACAGATGCATCGATGGAGGGATGGGGGGCTCATGTCCTCAACCTCACTATCAAGGACCATTGGCTTCCTCAGGAATGACAGCTCCATATCAATAAGCTCGAGATGCTGGCTGTGGAGAAGGCACTGCAAGCTTTCGAACCCCTGCTCCAGACCAAGGTGGTTCATCTATCAATGGACAACACCATGGTCATGTATTACATCAACAAGCAGGGAGGGACGAGATCTCCATCACTCTTCGAGATCACACTGCGGATTTGGAACTGGTGAATTCCGAGAGGCATCACCCTTCAGGCAATCCATCTGCCCAGAGAGGAGAACGAGCTGGCGGATCAACTCAGCAGGTCTTCAAGCTTGTGCCATGAGTGGCGGCTCCATCCTGAGATGGTTGCCCGCCCTTTCCGGATCTGGGGAGAGCCCGAGATCAACCTTTTCGTTTCCTATCTGAACAGCCAGTGCTGTCAGTTCTGTTCCAGGTTCAAGGCCTCAGGATCTGAAGGGGATGTGTTCCTGTTCCAGTGGTCCGGGAAACTGGTCTACATGTTCCCGCCATTCCCTCTCATCACAAGGGTGGCCGCCAAGATCAAGACAGACCTTCCCAATGCCATTCTTGTCACTCCTTGGTGGCCGAGACAACCGTGGTTCGCCCCACACTTGAACCTATCCAAGAAGAGATTTCTCTGTCTCGAGCCTTGCCCCGATCTTCTGTCTCTTCCATGACGGTAGAGTACACCACCCAGACATGGACACTTTACCTCTGGTGGCTTGGAGGATCCAGCTCCAGAAGACCTTCCACCCTCTGTCAGAATGATAATTCGGGCCTCCCTCAAGCCCTCCACGCAGAAGTCATATGCCCTGAAATGGGTGAAGTTCGCAGACTTCCTCAATAGCAGGAATCTCCATCCATCCCAAGTCCGTCGGGTCCTGGCCTTCTATGTGGACAGAACATCGGGTTCAAGATGATCCGAACCCTTATTTGTGTGCTATTTGGAGGCTAAGAAGGGGCTTCCTGCTTCATCTCAGATGTTTTCTAAATGGGTGGCCAACACCATACACCTCTGTTACGAACTTGCAGGAAAGGACCCTCCATCCAGGGTGTGGGCACATTCGACTAGGCCGGTAGCTGCATCCTCCACCTTTTTGTCTGGGATCCCATTGGAGGATGTATGCAAGGCTGCTGTCTGGTCTCAGCCCTTGACATTTATTAAACATTACAGACTGGACCCGAGAGCCAGACGGGATGCAGCATTTGGGAGCGCAGTGTTACTGGCTGGTTTCCACTAAGGTGATCATGTCTTGCCTTTATATACTTGAAATAATTAAGTCAAATGCATTTAACTAATGTTTAATATTTATCGTTCTTGATAAATACAGTTTGTTGAATTTCACTTGCTTGTCAGTCTAACCCAGGGGTCGGCAACCTACAGCCGGCCCACCGACCCCCGCCAACTGGCCCCCACCGGCCCCCACCACCGCTGCTGTCCGCTCCAGCCACTGCGCTGCCATGCACGTCACAACTGCCATTTTGTTTGCCAAAATGGCGGCCGCGACTCATTTGCGCATGCGCAGTACTCCTGTGCATGCGCAAACGAGTTGCAGCCGCCATTCTGGCAAACAAAATGGTGGCCGTGACATGCGTGGTGATGCAGCGGCGGCAGCGCATGTGGCAACGGCAGTGCATGCGGCAGCGCTTGCGGCAGGGGGGCACGCGTGCGCGTGAGCACGCACGCCGGCATTCCCTCCCCCAGCCTGCCAGAAGACCTGGGGACCAACGACCGGCCCCAGGTAGGTTAACATTGCCGACCTCTGGTCTAACCCATTTGTGTGATTCGCAGAGACCACAAAGAAGAAGGACAGGTTGCTTACCTGTAACAGTATTTCTTTGAGTGGTCATCTGCGAATTCACACAAATCCCCCCATCCTCCCCTCAGTCGTGTCTTGCTCATTACTAAACTCCTGCTGTCGCAGCTTGCGGTGAACGTTTTGGAACTGAGAAAGAGTGGGACCGCTTGGGGACTTTATAGGGATGGGTGGAGCTACCGCCAAAAAGTTGCAACTAAAGTTCTGCCTAGCGATTCCAGAATCATAGAATCATAGAATCATAGAGTTGGAAGAGACCACAAGGGCCATCCAGTCCAACCCCCTGCCATGCAGGAACTCCCAATCAAAGCATCCCTGACAGATGGCCATCCAGCCTCTGCTTAAAGACCTCCAAGGAAGGAGACTCCACTACTCTCCGAGGGAGTGTGTTCCACTGTCGAACCGCCCTTACTGTCAGGAAGTTCCTCCTAATGTTGAGGTGGAATCTCTTTTCTTGCAGCTTGCATCCATTGTTTCGGGTCCTAGTCTCTGGAGCAGCAGAAAACAAGCTTGTCCCCTCCTCGAGTTTCTGAAGTTGCTGTGCATGCGCAGATAAAACCCATTTGTGTGAATTTGCAGATGACCACTCAAAGAAATACTGTTACAGGTAAGCAACCTGTCTTTTCGTGCTCTCCCCCTTTCCCTATTTTGTTATTCATGCATGTTCTGTAAGGGATTTTGGAAGTAGCTGAAGTTGCCTGTTATAGGCAGGCACACGGAGCTACAATAGGATCAACTACAGCAGATTACCATTCTTTCCCAGATCAAGCCTTGTCTAGTGCAGACATGAAAGTCTATGCGTGTCTCCAGCCTTCCTTCACCACCCTCCCAGTGCCAATGCTGCTTTGAAAAATTCCAGCTAAGCAGAGGACAGGGAAGAAAAGGCAGAATAAGCAAGCATTAAAAGGCTTTGCAAAGCATGCCTTCACTGCCAGGGGCTTTCTTAAATGCAATATTCCTGTATTGTTTCCAGGAGCAAATGGAAGTCACAATATAATATGCATCTGAGGAAGTAGACTGAAGTCTACAAAAGCTCATGTTGGCAAGTTCTTTATTTCAGTTAGTCTCAAAGGTGCTACAAGATCCCTCTCTTCATACAAAATATTATGGTAATATTTTGAGTTGTGTGGCATTCTTTCTCAGGTTGGGTGTTAAATGTTGGCATAGCATCTGCAATACATCTGCAGACTCTTCTGACAGCCTTATGAGCAGGGGAGGGAAACTTCACAGAGGTCCAAAACACACTGCAGAAATAATCCAGTTTGAGACCGCTTTAACTGCCGTGGCTCAATGCTAGGGAATCCTGGGAATTGTAGCTTATCGTGGCACCAGATCTCTCTCACAGTGAAGGCTAAATGTCTCACCAACTCATCTTCTGAATACATAACCAAACAGGAAGCAAATACTGTATATGGGAGCTTAGTACCAAGGGTTGTTGTGGGGGTTTTTAAGTTTAAAGATATTTTCCCCATCCCTGCCATAGCTCATCAGGAACACAAGATATTAAGGAGCAAGTATGAAATATTCAATTTAAAACCCAAGAAAACAATGTGGGATGGGGCGAAAAGGGAGAGGATGAATCTACACCACACACACACACACACACCAGTTTGCTTTGCTTTGCTTCACAGCATTCCCATTCCAAATCTTGAGACTCTGAATCTTTGATGATGAAATGTTCCATTTACCGGAGGGTTATGGATTTTAAATATTTTAACGCAGATACTGCAGATGCTTGGGAGTTAAGGGATCGACCTCTGAATGTTATCAAGCCGATAACAGTGGGGCCTTCGAATTTAGGTCACAGGAATTTGTCGTATTTTATAGGATGCTTGGGGACGTAGAGCAACGTTGCAGATGACATTTGTTTTCAAGAGGGAATATAAGCTATAGGACAGCTTCTTGTATTTATTGTGTGTAAATCATCATCCCCAGAAGGTTGTCTTGGTAACTTTCTGCCGTTGCTAAATCCTATGATGGTAAATGGAGAAGGGGGTCAGAGAAAGGGGTTGGCCAAGCAAGAGGAGGCTTGTTAGAAGATCGAGAAAATGTACCCCACCACATCAATAAAGATGACACTGGAGAGAGAGAAAAAGCAAAACATGATGCAGGGTGGGGTGGTGGTGGAATATCTTCACTTTGGATAAACGGAGATGCAGTACTTGCTGTCTTAGTAAGCATTTCTCCCTATACCGCTCTATTTTTTTAAATAACTGCTCCCATTTGAGATTCATCTCCAACCACTAAGAAACTTTTCATGTGGACCCCACACTGTGCACCAAAAAGTCCCTAGTATGCTTCTACAATTCTTTCCTCCACACACCATCCAGCAGAGCTATTCCTAGCAGCGAGGGATCTATTGGGATCAGGCGTAGAGAGGATTGATACCGTTGGTTGCCTGCTGAGATAATTTTTAGACACTTTGAGGAGAGTGTTGCTTTTAACTTCTTAGACATTATATTGGAAGATTTTTGCATTCTCTTCTCCCTCCTTAGATAGATAGGGATTTCCTGCATGCAAACTCTCCTTTCACTGACCAGGTGATTTAGGTCACTTCCCCTCTGGGATTAACAGATATTCTCTCTCAAAGATTTTCAACTGAATGCATGTTTTCCATCTTCCTCCTCTCTCAACTTTCTTTGGAAAGATGAGATAAAGACTTCTTTTTACCTGAACTATTCACTAGCTAGATTAGGATATAACCTCTATGTAAATATAGATTACATCTAGTAAAGGGACATAGCCTCTATGGACCTTATCACACGGGGGAAATCCTGTGCAGAAATTGGATTTAAAAGCTGGGGAAGACCCACAAAAGCGGGCTGATTTTCACATGCATCGTTGTTAAACTGTTGTTAACCCGAACGGAAAGTGGACCAAAGCCTCTCTTTTTACTTTTGGGATTTTCCAAAAGTAAAAAGGAGCGGCTTTTGACTACTTTCCATTTGGGTTAACAGCAGTTTAACAACAATGTCGTGTGAAAATCAAACCGCTTTTGCGTGGGTTTTCTGATTTAAAACCCCTTTTCTGCACAGGATTCCCCCCATGTGATAAAGTCTTATGTAACTATAGATTAAAGCTATTAGTAAACTTTTGTTTTGACCTACAAGCTACTTTTATTGTTTTTGAGTCAGTCTCAGTTCTTAGGGAAGTATAGTTAGACAAAGGCACATTTCTGCTACTCTGCTGATTTAAAGCTAGACCCTAGCAGGCTTGGCTTTGATATTTTTGATATTTAATTTTTTGTTTGTTTGTTTGTTTCCTTATGAAAGGGTGAAGCCTTACCCTACACATTACACAGAGTCCACTGGTCAATTTTCTTGGAATGATTTTCAGTTGCCGCCTGAGGATGCGGAGAAGATACTTGATCTGCCTCCTCCCATCAGTGCCATCACTTGGGGTGTCGGGGGGGGGGTTCATATAGCACAAGGTGATACACGAACGGGGATTTTCACTTGGTGGGGTGGTACACTTGGAGGGACTGGCACAGCTACTACGCAAGAGAAAAAGGGTGCTTTCCTGCTTGCCCAGCTGCCACACCAGACCCTAAATCAAGGGTAGGCAACCTTTTTGAGCTGGGGGCCGGGTTGCTGTCCCTCAGACAATTGGGGGGGCCGAAGCACCAAAAATAAATAAACAAATAAACAAATAAATATATATATTTTTTTAAAAAAATTAAAAATTAAAAATTATATGCATGCACACTCTTTTAGCCCCAGAAAAGCCATGGCAAAACCCCTGTGGAGATTTTGCCAAGAAAACCCCAAGAACAAGTAATAACAACAATTATCAATATGGCGGGCGGCGGTGGGGGGCGGCGGCGGCGGCGGCGGCGGCAGGACCGGCCTGGGGCCGGTCCAAAGGCCTCAGGGGGCTGCATCCGGCCCCCGGGCCTTAGGTTGCCTACCCCTGCCCTAAATGGACCCTTTGGAGGCTACAGCGCCAGAGAGCAGCCACGCTGGACCCTGAAAGCCTTGCAGGGGGTGCCTTTAGGATCCAGCTTGGCTGCAACCACACCGGACCCTGAAAGTCTTTTGGTGGGGCATTGCCTTCAGGGTCCAGCACAACTGCGGCGACGTCGGACCCTGAAGGCCTTTGGGGGGGGTCTATTGCCTTGGCCATAGAATCATTGAGTTGGAAGAGACCCCAAGGTCCATCCAGTCCCATCCCATTCTGCCATACAGGAAGACACAATCCAAGCCCTCCCTGTGACAGATGGCCATCCAGCCTCTGTTTCAAAACAGCTTCCAAAGAAGGAGACCTCATTCTCCTTATTTGTGCCCAAGAAGAAAGTCAATATGCTCTGTAGCACCGAACTTGCTCCACAGAGCCAAAATGGCCCTTAAGGATCTTTGACTTTCATGCTGTCTGGGCAAGAAATGGGGAGTGGGCAAGGCAATTCAAGGAGGGCACACTGGGTGACACCCATCTCACGGATACAACTGCCTCTCACCATATTTCAGCTTGACCCTTGCCCATCTTAGCTGATAAGAGCGTACAGGGTTGAATTGATCGGGTGGGTCCAGGGGGTGGTAAATACCTCTCTATGTCAGTGAGAAATGCCTACTGCCTTGAAGAAAGCTGTCACGCATCCTCTCATGAAGAAGGCTTCCCTGAATCGGGAGGTATGTGAGAACTACCATCCTACTTAAATTCCTTTTGGCATAAGCGTGTAGTGGCTGCGCAGCTTCAGATGCTCTAGGAAGAAAATCTGAACCCATTTCAGTTGGGTTTCAGGCCAGGGTACAGTTCTGACACAATTTTGGTTGTCTTGATGACCTATTATGGTGGAGTGCTAATCTTCCTGGATCTCAGTGGTTTTTGATGCCCTTTATGATGGTATCTTACTGGACCAGCTCCCTGGTTGGGAATAGGAGGCACTGTGTTACTGGAATTCCTCTCCTATTCGCAAGGCTAGTTCCAGAGAATGGCATTTGGGGACTCCTGTTCAATCCCATGGCCATTATTTTGTTGTTAACTGCCCTCAAGTCAATCTTGACTCATGGCGACCCTATGGTTGAGACATTTCCAAGAAGACCCTCTGTCCTCCATTGTTCTGCTTAACCCTGCAACTCCTTAATACCCAAAGTAACCTCCTAATAGAGTCCATCCATCTGGCATGTGGCCTTCCTCTCTTCCTACTTCCCTCCACCTTCCCCAGCATTATTGCCTTTTCTAATGACTCTTCTCTTCTCATGATGTATCCGAAGTACAACAGCCTCAGTTGGGTCATCTTGGCTTCCAGGGAGGTTTCCGGTTTGATCTGCTCTAGGACCCACTTGTTTGTCCTTTTGGCTCTCCTTGGGATCCTCAGCCCTATTCTCCAGCACCACATTATCTCAAATGAATTGACCATTATACTATGGTGTTTTACAGAATTTCATCTTGTCTCCCATGCTGTTCATATGAAGCCACTGGGATAGGTCATAAGATATGGAGTGTCATACTGGTGACACTCATCTCTACTTCTCTTTGTTGTCAGAGTCAAGTGGGGCTGTGCAGGTCCTGGACTATGTCTGGATGCTGTAATAATCTGGATGGAGCCCAATAAACTGTAATGAAATCTTGTTAAGATCTGATGGCTATGTGGAATGTGGTTCTCAGTCCAGGAAATGATTAGGCTACCTGTTGTGGATTGGGTTGCGATCCCCCTGAAGGAACAGATGCATAGCATAGGATCCAAGTACTCTAGCATCCTTTTTTGTCACTAGAAGTCCAGGAGGACTCTGTGGTTCAGAGTCCGAGTGATCAGATGTCCTCCTTTTCCAGGACATGCCTTACATTTCAGCCTTCTGTCCAGGAGGAATTCCAAAATGTCCTCCATTTTGAGCATAATTAAGAAGCATGAATTTATATTTATTTGTGCGTCTTTAGTTTTTATTTTGTCATATCCTACATTTGTCCTGAATGTCCTAAATTTTGCAGTGCCTTGTCCTCCTTTGCAGTTGTGACATCTGGTCACCCTCCTGCTCAGAGTGCTTGGTGCCAGCTTTGACTGGTCCACAAGCTATGGGCTTCCCTGGACAGGGATAACTTAGCAACTGTAGTCTATGCAGTGGTAACTTCTCAGTTACTCTATTTGCAATTTGCTATACGTTGAAAATGACTCAGAGGCTGCAGCTAGTGGGAAATGCAGCAGATAGACTGCTGATTGGGACACCATTCAGATGCCATAACACTGGTTTTAAAGGGATTGCATCAGCTGCCAGTACACGTCTGGTCTGAATTCAAGGTGCTGGTGATAATATTTAAAGTCCTAAATGGCTTGGGTCCTTGATCTTTAAAGGAGTGCTTAAAGGAGTATATGCCAACCTGAGAAGGGAGTGCCTCCCCTGTCAGAGACGCCACGCCTGGCGCATGGTGGATGATGTGTGTTGCAGTACTACTATACCATCCAGCAGAGCTGGCAGGATAAGCTGACACCTTCTCCTGCACACCTCCAAACTTCTTCCCCTGGATCCAGATGTCACTGCCTCAGCTGTCCCAGCTGTCCCAGCAGATATCATAAACCACTCAAGTTGTAAATTAATAAATGCTACCTTTATTGTCACAACTGAGCAAACCAATATACAGTTCAGTTCCCTGCAACACAGCAGCAGATGTCTTGCAAAATACCAAACAGTTTATTTCCAAGCAGTTCTTTGTTACACACATGCACACAGTACACACCCAAGCACCGTGCAAGGGCTTTTTCCTCACCCCCAAGTTGACACCCATTTGGGTGTGACCCATGATGCTCATTGGCTACTACCTTATTTCCCAGACTCATGTCCACCCCATGGTGTGTACGTCATACACCATGTGACCAGTGACATGTAAACATCATGATGTAATGTTGTTTACCTTTTAGCCTTGCCATTTTCCCAAAACAATAATGTGTTGACTTCCTGCAGGGAAAATGTTTATGTCTGGGTGTACATCTGTTATTTTCCAGGCCTGCTTGTTCCCTTGAACCCTTCTCACAGGAACAAGTTCTCATACATCTTATACATTTCCATATGTACTCCAAAACCCATAACTCCAAAAAACCTGACATCCCCCTATATATGTCTACCTGTTGGAAAGGTCTTCTAACATGTGTCCTAATAGTGAGGCTAATACATTGGGGGAGGATATGGGAGAAGGCCTTCTTTGCCATGGCACCCTAGTGCACATACCCACCCAATTGGCATTAATGTTGGTGTCATACTGGTACCAAGACAAAACATGGCTTTTGGAGGTCTAATTAATTCCATCCAATTTGCACATGTGCTATAGTTGGTATTAGTTTAAATAGTTTTAAGCAATTTAATGTGGGTTTTTTTTAGTTTTTTAACATTAATTATTATTATTATTATTATTATTATTATTATTATTTATATCCCACTTATATGATAAATCAATCTAAGCGGCTTACAATTAAAACGGTACAAAATGTCCCCGTACCAACCCTCCCCCCCTTAAAACAGAATTTAATAACAATTAAAACACAATTTAAAAACATAATCTAAAAAAAAAGAAGAAAAAAAGACACAAATACAACACAATGCCCTGGTAGTCTCCTACAGCGTTCCTTATCCATCAAGTGATGGGGCCACGAAAGGAACTGTAGAGATGGAAAAAGCCCAAGGTCAGGGTAATTAATCTGGAAAGGCCTGCCGGAAGAGATCCGTCTTGACAGCTTTTTTGAAGCTGTCTGATGTTAACCGACGGATCTCGTCTGGCAGGTCGTTCCATTATTGTAACTGTTATTTATTATCCTATCAGCAAAATCCGTGCTGGCCTCCCTTCTGATCTGGACGGATACCTTTGGGTTCCTGATGTCACCTTCCCTGATTCATCTCAGCTTCTGCCATTGGCATAGTTCCATGCAGAGGGGTCTGTGGGGCTCCCTACCTGTTCTGCTTAACTAATTAGTTGGAACTAATTACATTGTTTCAGTGTATTGCTCCTAATAAACATTAGCTTTCTCGCTTTTTACTCAAGAGAAGGCCCCATCCTCCAAAACTTTACAGATCAAAAAATGGGACATGTGTGGACAAGCAACATCAGAGTGTGGTCAAGATGACAAAAATTATTAATGGCGAAGACCACACAAGCTAGGAAAGGCTGCAGCAGTTTGATTTTGCCTGAATCTACTGGGAAGGGCAAGATTCTGCTCCCTGTTAAGTTAATTGAGTCCAAACTATTCTTGCACTTTGCACTCAGTCTGTAGCAATTGAAGTAAGCTGAGGACGAAGGGGGAAAGTGGGAGGAGGAGAGAGAAACTGAGGGCGGTTGCAGACTGCCAGAAATAGTGCAAATTGAGTCCACTTTTAGGGTTAGGGTTAGTGCTAGGGAAGCATGGGAATTGGTTTTTTTCTGAGACATTGAGCCTTCTCTGTCAGAGAGCTCTGGTGCCACAATAAAATATAGTTCCCATGATTTCCTAACCCTAACCCTAAAAGTGGACTCAATTTGCACTATTTCTGGCAGTCTGCAACCCCCCTGAGACATTTTAATAGCAACTCAAAAAAGTGGGATGACAGAAGATTAATAGGGATTGTCCCTAAAAAACTGAAACATTTGGAAGTTACATAGCCAGGACAATTCACTGTGGGAGGACATTGGAGAGGACTTTGGACGTTATCACATGGGGAGTCGCGGGGAGAAAGTGGAAATAAACGGGACGAGCGGAAGTCTTTAATTTACGGGATTTGTCCCATTCCGCCTCGTCTGATAACTAAATTCGAATTTAAAAGGGGGTTAATTTGAACGAAAACCTGATCTTTTCATTTTCGGGATTTTTGGGGATTTGAAAAGATCAGGTTTTTGTTCAAATTAACCCCCTTTTAAATTCGAATTTAGTTATCAGACGAGGCGGAACAGGACAAATCCCATAAATTAAAGTCTTCCGCTTGTCCGGTTTATTTTCAGTTTTCGGCGGCGGATCCCCGTGTGATAACGTCCTTTGTAGAGCTGTGGAATGCCCTACTTCTGGAAACCTGATTGGCACCAACATTGGTATCTTTCTGGCATAAAGTAAAAACATGGATCTCCGGAGTCCAGTTTACAAATCTGTACATTTGTATGGTTTTAAATTGTCTTAAAATGGTTTAACTGGTTTAAAGCTGCCTTGTTTTAACTTGTCAAATTGTTACTTATGCTTTTAGTCTGTTTCAGTAATTTGTACTGCTTTGTATTGTTTTAATGCTGAACATTAAACAAAGCAAAAATAATGACCACAGAAGATCTACATCACAGACGAGAAAATTGAAATAGTCAAAGAATTGCCATATCTTGGTTCAAATATTGACCAGAATGGGGTCGACTGCAAGAAATCAGAAGACTAGGATTGGGAAGGGAAGCTATGAAAGAACTGGACAAGATCATAAAACGTAAGGACATAACTCTGAATGCTAAAGTGAGGAACATCCAAGCCACTGTCTTCCCCATCACCATGTACGGATGTGAGAGCTGGACAGTACAAAAAGTCAAGGTGGAGAAATAAATTTATTTGAAATGTGGTGCTGGAGAAAAGTACTGAGAATACCATGGACAGCTAAGAAGACAAGCAAATGGTTTCTAGAACAGTTCAAGCCTGAACTCAATTGAGACTTCAAACAAAAATCCATCAGTGATACCTTTATTGGCCAACCAAAATGCACAATATACTTGTTGCAAGCTTTCAAAGCTCCATGGGCTGCTTCTTCATCAGGCAAAATGTTACAAACCAAACAGGAGAAAAAAACATTGTAGAGATGCCTACATGTTGTTTCAGTCTTTAGTGAAGATGGTCTATGGTGGGGAGGATATCTTTTGTAGGTAAGATCCTCCTCCTCCTCCTTTCCCTGTGGCTACAGGGAGATTTTCAAAATCCAGGAGATTTAAAATCTATTTACATCTCAACAGGGACCCCTCTTTTGCAATCCTAAGAATAAATTGAGGCTGTCCAACTTGGGCCACAATATGAGAACAAGTGAATCATTAGAAAAGACAATGATACTAGGAAAGGTGGAAGGAAGTAGAAAGAGAGGAAGACCATATGCCAGGTGGTTAGACTCCATCAGGGAAGTCATGGGCATGGATTTGCAGGAACTAAGAAGAGCAATGGAGGACGAGGGGATCTTGGAGATGTCTCTTCCACAAGGTCATCATGAGTCAAAGTCAACTTGAGGACAGTTAACAGCAATAACAATAGTTTTCAATTAGTTACGTTGATATTGTTGCATGCCACCCTGGGGTCTTTAGATCAATGTAGAGATATAAATAGAACCATAGAATCATAGAGTTGGAAGAGATCACAAGGGCCATCCAGTCCAACCCCCTGCCATGCAGGAACTCCCAATCAAAGCATCGCCGACAGATGGCCATCCGGCCTCTGCTTAAAGACCTCCAAGGAAGGAGACTCAATGTTATTTTATTTCAGTCAAAAGTAATCTCACTAGCCAGCTTCTTATTTCAGGGAGCTGAATCTACAGTCACTCACTTTGCTAAAATGAACATCTTCCGATCTCCAAAGAATCTTCTCTCTTGTCATCCTCCCCTTCCCCTATTTTGCTATTCTAAGTTTTACAGAAATGTTGCTTTTACTTTTTCTCACACACCATCCTGACATCAAAGCTTTGCCTTTTTCCTCATTTGCCTGCAGCCACCCCCTCCTTCCTATTTTTAGCCTTGAGACTTCCCTTTTTATTATAACCAACCCCCTTTCCTCCCCTTTCTCCCACTATAGTTTTTTCTTAGAATCAAGACTTAATCTGAGGCAGGTCTTTTTAAAGCATTCCTGCAGAACCCTTCATGGTAGGGCACAGCTCCTGAATATGTTTCTGTTCACTGCTGGTAATCCTAATTCTTCAAGGACTCTCCATGCCAGATGCTGTAAGGGGGCTGGGAAGAGAGTAGTTATTACCTGGATTGCAGCCTTCAGAAAAAGGTTTCCTCTTTACCTTAGGACAAGAATCATAGAATTATAGAGCTGGAAGAGACCTCAAGGGCCATCCAGCAACCCCATTCTGCCATGCAGGAACTCACAGTCAAAGCATACACACACCCCGACAGATTATAGTTATCCAGCCTCTGTTTAAACATTTCCAAAGGAGGCGACTCCATCACCCTCCAAGGCAGCGGCTTCTACTGCAAACAGCTCTTACTGTCAGGAGGTTCTTCCTAATGTTGAGATGAAATCTCTTTTCCTGTAGCTTGCATCCATTGCTCTGTGTCCTATTCTCTGGAGCAGTGGAAAACAAGCTTGCTCCATCCCCTGCATGACATCCCTTCAGATCATTAAACAGGGCTATCATATCACCCCTTCACTGTATCTTCTTCAGCTCCCCAAGTCGCTCCTCAGAGGGCATGGCTTCCAGACCCTTCACCATTTGACTGTAGAATTTTGTCTTCCCCTCCCAGCAATCTGACTTTAAAGTCAGTCCCAGTCTTCCATGTGCTGGCACATAAGATCATCCAGAGGTCCTTTGGGTGCATCTAACCTAGATCTCATAGACTCATAGAATCATAGAGATGGAAGAGACCACAAGGGTCATCCAGTCCAACCCCCCTGCCATGCAGGAACTCCCAATCAAAGCATCCCCGACAGATGGCCATCCAGCCTCTGTTGAAAGACCTCCAAAGAAGGAGACTCCACTATATTCCGAGGCAAGATTGGTTCAGAGGAGGCTTGCCACTGCCTTCCCCTGAGGCTGAGAGCATGTAACTTGCCCAAGGTCACCCACTGAGTTTCATGGTTGAGGTGAGAATCGAACCCTGATCTCCAGAGTCATCATTCCAATCCTGTCTGCTGTGGCTCTTCTTCAGATGGTGAGGTGTGGAAGTGCTGAAGAGCTTTCCTTTCCCAAATTTTCTAGTTGAAAACACAGAGTCTGCTTTACATTACCCTACTAACCCTACGGAGGTAAGTAGAGGGTCCAGTTGTTCGGCTTCAACAGAGTTCTGTTGGTATTTGAAATCCTCTATCTTATCCTAAGCACAGACACAACACACATTCCCCCACACAACACACATACACAGTCTGTTGCTCTAATTTCCATTTCAATACCTTCTCTATCCTCTTTCCATTCAGCCTGTTCATGCCCTTTTACTCTCTTTATCCTGTACCCTAAAGGAGCAGCTGGCCAGCCTGAAATAATGATCCCCTTTTGAAATTCCCTCCAAGCTGCCTTTTCCACTCTTTACTGGTGTGCAAGGCAACCCCTTCAGAAACATAAAAAAGCATCCTTTAGCTTTTCATTGGTTGCTCCTATTGAGGAGGAAAGAGTGCAGAACAGGCTTTGCAGACAATAATGTGACAGCTGCATTGGTGATGGCCTATAAATTGAAAAGAGAGAAGAAGGAGGGAAATTTGAAAACATCATTGGAGAAACAAGAAGATGAGCCTTGGGAGAGAAGACAAGGAGACTTTGCGGGCAAAGATGGAAGCCCCAAGGGCATACGGCTGGAAGAAGCCAAATCTAGAGCAGGCCCAACGTGCGGCTTACAAAAAGGTAAGTTTTCTTTTAAAACTGTTTGCAAGCAAAAAGTGGGAGGAAAATTGAAACTAGACTGAAAGGAGATGCTTGATATGGCTGGACTGCAGAGCTAGCCTCATCCTGAGGCTGACAAGTGGTGGATGTGGTCCATCATTGAGGATGGCAGAGTGGAAGAAAACCAGTCTGGGTTATCAGACAGGATCCTGTGCTAACTCCTCTTCTGCAAGTTCGCTTAAGACAAAAAGGAACTGGCCAAGATCATCTTTCATAGCTCTCGTTTGTTTCCATGGGGAATGTTCAGAATATCCCCTGGACTGGAGGTCATGTTAGTGGAAGGGGAGGAAAAAGGTTTTGGATTTTCTGATTTAAACATCCCAGTGTCTTGGACTAGACAGGGCAACTCCTCTGCTGTTCTTATTCCCCACTTTTCTGATTCAGCTTGACAAACACCCGGTTCCTCTATTAATGCAGAAATTGTTCATCTGCAGATCATTAAACCGCTAATGGAAAAAAAGCGAAGGGATCGCATTGCCCATTCTCTGAATCAACTAAAGACTCTGTTGGTAGATGTGCCCATCCAAGGCAACAAGGTAAGAATTGGACTGTGTCTCCCCATCACCATTACTCTTCTCACAGAAGATAAGAGGTCATTCATATCAGTCCTCTAAATGTCTAACACTGTAGGCTTAAAGTGGTTTAGCCACCTTTCTTCAATCCAGAAATCCCTGAAACCCATATTTCTGTGAGATGGGCTACAGAAACTGGGCAATTTTATGCATACAGTAGATCCTTGGTATCTGTTGGGCTTTGATTCCAGGATCCACCATGGATACCAAAATCCATGGATGCTCAAGTCCCTTTAAATATAATGGCATAGTAAAATGATATTCTTTATACAAAATGGCAAAATCAAGGTTTGCTTTTTGGACTTTATATTTTTTGGAATACATTCAACACATGGATGGTTGAATCTGTGGATAAAGAATCCGCAGATATGGAGGGCCAACTGTATTTATTCAGAAGTCCTGCTGAGGGGCATTGCAAATGATCTTGTCTCCTCCATTGCTCCTACTTATCCCTGCTGCAGTCACTACTCATCCTCTGTATGGCTTCCTTAGGGAAAGACAGTGAGTGAGACAGAAGGCACCTCTTTCCAGTCTAGCTTCATGTCTCCTCTGTTTTTTGCTTGCAGATGGTTGTTTTAAAGGAAATCTTTCTTTTTTTTGTAAACCAGATGTTTGGGCTACTCTAGAAGGGCTGTTACACAAAGCAACTGGTATAGGTCTCTCCACACCAGATGACTTGCTGCCGGATGACTTGCAGCAGAAGGACAAAGGCACACAGAGATAGAAAGAGATGGAGACGGAGGAAGGGACACACAGACGAAGATGGAAACACTCAGATGCAGAAATATAGAGAGGGACATAGATGCAGATGGAAAGGGAGAAGAAACACAAACACACACACACACACAGATACACATAGAAACAATGATGGACACACATATACCAGTCCAGGCAGAGGCAAAAACATACAAGTACATATGTGCAGATACACAAACTGGGATGCATGAGCATACACATGAAGATAGAGAACCACAAAGAGAAACACATAGAAAGAGGGATGGAAATAGTCAGGCAGGTGTGTATATATGCATGCACATGCACACACACATAAACACACACAGACACACACAGACAACAACAAGGGAAGAAAGTGCCTAAAGAGATATAGCATACACAGAGAAGGCAACGCAATATATCACAAACCAGGAGATTTACTATTCTTGGAAAAGATCATAGAAAGTGCTAGGGGATTTTTTTTGTCCTTGTTCTCTTATGGTTGGTTCCTTTAAATATTTGGGCAATCGGTGTGGAAGGAAAACAGGAGGCATTGTCAGTTGGGTTCTCCTTCCCCACATTTTGGTGATAGTTTTGGTGGAAGAACTACATTAAGATCTTGTACAAATGGAAAATTGGAAGGGGAGAAGAATCTAGCAACACACCTCTAAGATTAACTGATTTATTTCAACACGAACTTTTCTGAAATTCAGTCCACATCTTCAGAGGACTCTGAAGAAATCCTTTTGAAATCCATGGAAGTTAATGATGAATCAAATCAGTTACTCTTAAAAGTGCTCCTAGATCCCTTCCCCTGGTTTCCCATCTCATTTCTTTTTTATGTTATAAGAGACTAACATCTCTATGAAAAATAATAAAATGTTGCTGAGTGGGTCAATTTATTTCTAACTAGCTTTGTAAATCTGGTTCACAACATGCCACAATTCTCAGTTTGAAAGGGTTTAAATAAGCACTAATTTAATCAAAGATGGCAATTTCCAGTATTTCAACTGCTGGGGGAGTCATCTTTCAAAGGTTCCCCTCCTGATTCCCAGTCAATCAGCTTATACTTGTTATGAAGCTAGGAGGAGGCAAGCCCAAATACTCCTCCTTGGTCCTCGCTTCTAAGGCAGTGGTTTCCAAACTTTGATCCTCAGATGTTTTGGACTTCAGCTTCCAGAATCCCCAACTCTTGGCCAAGTTGGCTGGGACTTCCGGGAGCTGAAGTCCAAAACACCTGGAGGACTAAAGTTTGGAATCACTGTTCTAAGGCAAGGTATCCCTAGGGGTCCATGAAATGCAGTTGGGAGTTCCAAAAGAGATTGTGAATGAGAACAAAATAAGCTTTTAAAACCCATAGATGGAGCAACTTTTGTGCAGGGGTTCCCTGAGATCTATAAGTTTTATGCAGGGGGCTCCCTGAGACCTGAAAATTATTTAAAGGCTTCTTCCAGGAGAAAAAGCTTGAGAAAGGCTAGTCTAAGGAGTTTATCACACGGGGAGCCCCATGCAAAATTGCTCTTTAAAGTGGAAAAAAGCCGCAAAAGCGGAAGCTTTTAATGAACGGGATTTCTCCCGTTCTGCCCTGTGTGAAATGCGAAAGCGCTCTTAAAAGGAGGTTAATCCGAACGAAAACCCCTCATTTTTATTTTCGGGTTTTTCCGAAAGTAAAAAGAAGCATAAATGAGGAGTTTTCGTTTGGATTAACCTCTTTTTAACATCAGTTTAACAACGACGTCGTGTGAAATTATGACCGCTTTTGCAGGTTTTTTTTCTAATTTAAAGCAGCAATTTTGCACAGGATTTCCCCCGTGTGAAAAACTCCTAAGAATTATTGGCTGATAGGTTATTGTTAATGCACCCACTTACTGTGTGTAGGCGGAAAGGATTTTATTCTGGGTAGGGCTGCAAGAGGAATCACCTCCATCCTTGATGGATTTTTGTTTTCTTTAGGAGAAGGCTTTAATTGGATTCTACCCATTTTCTTATCAGGAATTCCTAGCTCCTCTGTAGAGCAATAGTTCCCTATTGCTTATATTGCAGATTATTAACATGAAACAAAATTAATTCTGCAGCGGAAACATATTCTGGGTCCATTGAGCAATCTCTTACCTAGAATTACTTTTAGTGATTGAACTTGTTGTTGTTGCTACAGTTCCTATTCCTCCTCTCCCCTCCCCATCTGAAATATATTTTTCTTCCACAAGTCTCTCTCTACTTCTCGCATGGACAAGGCAGCTCTTCTTGAAATGACTGTGAAATGGGTCCAAACCTTGCAGCTCGCAGGTGAGAATTATAGGTGGGAATGGTATAGATCAGGGGTAGGCAACCTTTCCCCTTTAAGGGCCGAGGGACTTCAGCTCCCAGAAGCCTCAGCCATGTTGGCCAATAGTCCCATGTTGGCCAATAGCTCCTGGGATTCTGGGAACTGAAGTCCCTTGGCCCTTAAAGGGGAAAGGTTGCCTACCCCTGGTATAGATTATAGAACAAGGGCGGGGATGCTGGGGCCCCAATCCATCCCTCTGAAGTTCTCCAGACAACCATCATTGGGTTGGTTTTCCCAGTCCCTAAAGGCTGAAATGCTTATCTTAAGGTTAGTTGTCAGTAGGAAGAGCTTTGGTCCACCATCCACTAGAAAGCTCTGCCACTCTGAACTTTCCTGAAATTGAATTTGGTCCATGGGCTGAAAGACATTCCCCACCTTTGGTTTAGAACAGGGGTAGGCAACCTTTCCCCTTTAAGGGCCGAGGGACTTCAGCTCCCAGAAGCCTCAGCCATGTTGGCCAATAGTCCCATGTTGGCCAATAGCTCCTGGGATTCTGGGAGCTGAAGTCCCTCAGCCCTTAAAGGGGAAAGGTTGCCTACCCCTGGTTTAGAACATGTCAGACAGCAAAGAATGATAACGTTGGGAGCTGTTTCATATGGGAAGCTAAGTTTTAGATTGAAACAGCTATCCAGCATTATTATTTTTTTAATGCCTGGTAGTTTTCCTGCATCTTCTGAGAATGTGGATCCACTCTCTCCTCTGATTTTGGGAAAGCTCTCTTCAGCCTTTGAAGAAACTGAGAAGAAAATGGATCAACCTAGATGAAATGGTACTGTTAGTACTCTTTCTAGGAGTAGGTCTGAAGAAATCCTAAAACTCTTATGGAACTTTTACAAAAGCATACTTCTGAACTATAATGACCAAGCCACAATAAGTTGTGTCAGGTTAAAACTGGCAGTGAGAGAGACTAAAACTGGCTGCATATTTAGGGCTTCATAAGACAAAAACATACAGTGAGTCCTTGGTATCCACTGGGGTTTGGTTCCAGGACCCCCCACCCCCATAGATACCAAAATCTGTGGATGCTCAAGTCCCATTATATACAATGGCATAGTAAAATGGTGTCCCTCATATAAAATAGCAAAATCAAGCTTTGCTTTTTGGAACATATATTTTTTGGAATATTTTCAAGCCATGGATAGTTAATCCATGGATTAAGAATCCGTGGGCATGGAGGGCTGACTGTATACGCAATTAGATTTGTTGGATTTTGTACAGTAGGTAAAAAAACAAAAAACCACTGCTCATTCAAATTCTATAATTTTGCTTAATCCTAGGCAAATTCACATTTCGTTATTTCCTGAATGTGTATTATAATCTTACGTTAGTACTGGTCAAACGTCTCTCTTACAAAACATAAGGAGCTGAGCAGTGTCTTTGTATTTGCTGTTTCTTCACACAGTGGCAGAAGACAGGGGCTTTTGGACAAGATCCTCGTATTGTGCCTCCTTTGTTCAAGCCACCATCTCAGAAAGACAGCAGTACCCAGAAGCTTCGAATCAATCAAGTCCTAATTACGAGACCTTCTCACTTGTAACTCCACCATCAACCTCTGGCCTGGAAAAGATCTCAAGCTGGAATGAAAAACTGGAGGCTTTCCCCAGCTTCCCATGTTCTGGAAGACCAGTCCCTTCTATGGTTCTGAGCAGAACTGGGTCTCAGGTATTCTGGAGGCCCTGGTCTACCTGAGTCCCATTATTATTATTATTATTATTATTATTATTATTATTATTATTAAAACTCATGACTGAAAGTATCCCACCAGTACTAGAGCCTTTAATTTATTTAGTATTTGGAACATACTATCAGAAAATCTTCTGTTGTGTCTTGTGTTGCTCCATGGAGAAAAGCATGCACATCTTGTTTTTGCTGTTGTCTCTTAAGCTCAAGTACCTTGTTCTGTGTTTCTTCATGTGTTACTATTTCACACTGAATTCAAATTGCTCATTTGTTTTTAAATTTTTAAAAATGAAGAAATTGTGTGTAAATCCCTATATTACATAATGTCATAACATTTTTCAGTAACTATAGTGTTTAATATTTATGTTAGTGGAATAAACAATTGCAAAAATCACACACAAGAGAGCTTTCTATTGGACTCAGAGGAGCTTTGCATGTGCCATTGATGTGAACACTGCAGAAAGCTTTCCAACCTTTTGCATTTCTGTCTCACATGGTTTTGCTTGCCATCATTAACCAGAAAATGTGCACATTCCTAATGCAGAGGCAACTTCTGAAAGTGGAAGTACAAAACTTTGAGTGAACTGGTAATTTGAGAGGAATAAGAAGTTCTTATGGTTCCTGTTGCCTCTTTCTTAACATCACATTCAGAGTATCTGATAATGTAGTGCCTTTCAATCACCTCAGCTCCCAGAAATCCCAGCCAGCATGGCCAATGATCAGGAATTCTGGGAGTTGGTCCAAAACATCTGGAATGCAAAACTGTCGGCCAATCTCTTAAGGGGGATATCTGCACCATAGCCTTAAAATGATTTCAAAGCCATTCCATTTTATCCAGGAAACCATGGAAATTGCATGACTGGGCACCAATAACAAAATATATTTAGTGATGCAATCAAGGACGTTGTATGCAATACACAGAAGAATTATACAAAAGAGATGACAAAATGAAGGACACATGGAAGGAAGAGCCATATGAGGATGAACTCTAAATTCTAAAAATTGAGGTGGAAACTGCAATAGGAGAAATAGCGAAAAACAAATCACCAGGAACAGAGGCTATTCCAATTGAACTGCTGCAATCCACATTGACAGAGTTAACCAATATATGTCAATAGATATGGAAAACAAAACAATGGCCAACAGATTGGAAGCGATCAATATACATTCCCCATCCACAAAAAGGGAGACACAAGAGACTGCAGCAACTATAGGACCATAGCACTGATCTCCCATGCAAACAAAATCATGCTCAAAATTCTGCAACAATGGGGGGTTGCAGACTGCCAGAAATAGTGTGAATTCAGTCCACTTTTAGGGTTAGGGTTAGTGCTAGGGAATCATGGGAACTGTTATTTTTCTGAGACATTGAGCCTTCTCTGTCAGGCAACTCTGATGCCACAATAAAATACAGTTCCCATGGTTCCCTAACTCTAACCCTAACCCTAAAAGTGGACTGAATTCACACTATTTCTGGCAGTCTGCAACCCCCCATAGACTCCAACCATACATGGAAAGAGAGGTCCCAGAGGTCCAAGCAAGGTTCAGGAAAGGAAGAGGCACTAGGGACCACATTGCAAACATATGATGGCTAATGGAGCACACTAGGGAATTCCAAAAGAGAATCAGCATGTGCTTTATAGACTATAGCAAAGCCTTTGACTGCATAGATCATGAAAGGCTATGGGATGCCCTGAAAGGCATGGGAATGCCAACACATCTGATAGTCCTGATGAGGAATCTGTACTCAAGATTGAACATGGAGAAACAGAATGGTTCCCAATTGGCAAAGGACTGAGA
This sequence comes from Phrynosoma blainvillii, assembly GCA_026167975.1. Lineage (NCBI taxonomy): Eukaryota > Metazoa > Chordata > Lepidosauria > Squamata > Phrynosomatidae > Phrynosoma > Phrynosoma blainvillii. Next base: position 159,184,031 of record JANUYF010000002.1, on the reverse strand, counting down.
CAAGGCTGCATCTTACCATCCCACTTGTTCAACTTATATGCAAAACATATTCTAAGAAAAGCAGGCTTGGACACAGAAGAAGGAGGAGTGAAAACGGGAGGAAGGAAGCTATGCAGATGACACCATAATTCTAGCAGAAAACCTCACAGACTTGGAATACTTACTAAGGAAGTTCAAAGAAGAAAGTGCAAAGGCAGGAAGGAAGTAGGAAGAGAGGAAGACCACATGGCAGATGGATGGACTCTATTAAGGAGGCCACAGGAATGGGTTTGCAGGAATTAAACAGAGCAATGGAGGGCAGAGGGTCTTGGAGATGTCTCATCCATAGGGTCACCATGAGTCGAGATCACCTTGAGGGCAGTTAACAGCAAAAAACAAGAACAGTGTAGTGTGATATTGACTAGTCTCAAAGGTGCTACACAATCCCTTTGCATACTAAACTCAGGCTGTCATACTTTCACTCGGGTCACGTATGGGATAAGGATGGGGGAGCGATCCCGTCCCTATCCCATCCCGTGTGTGATAATCTCCTAAACCATGGCAATTAAAGCGGTGTCAACCTGGTTTATTTCTGCAGTTGACATGAAGCCAATGAGGCTGAACTCAGACTCAAATGCCCCAAATGCAAATCTTTTGCTTCCTGAACTGTCTCACAAATACTGTTAAACTAGTTGAGCACTGATTATTTTTACTGTTTTTAAAATGTTGACACATTTAACAGAGTAACTGCGCAGGTGCAAAACGCCTCTTTCCTCTGAAAAGAAATGGAAGAATGTCAGGAATGAATGCCTTTTAATGCATACAAAGCGCCTTTCCAGGAGGTAGCCTTTTTTCCTTTTCAAAAATGTCATATTTAAGGTATTTCTATATCACCTCCCAGCCCGCAAGGGCTACTGAGCCGAGGAACAAATAAAAGCAAATAACATAGTACAATGGGCATCAAAATCCATATATGCTCAAGTCCCATTAAATACAGTGCTATAATAAAATGGCAACCTTTGTATAAAATGGCAAAATCAAAGTTTACTTTTTGGAATTTATATATTTAAAAAAATGTTTTCAAGCTGTGGCTGGTTGAAATCTGTGGAATAAAAAGCCGTGGAATTCTGGGGTTTGTAGATATTTTGTGAGACATTTAGCCCTCTCTTCCAGAGCTCTGATGCTACAACACACTACAATTTCCAGGATTCCATTGCATTCAGCCATGGCAATTAAAGTGATCTCAAACTGGATTATTTCTGCAATGCAGATGCTGCCTTTAACTGCCATGGCTGAAACCTATGGAATTCTGAGAACTGTAGTTTGTTATAGTACCAGAATACTTAGACAGAGGCTAAGGGGGGTTGCAGATTGCCAGAAATAGTGCAAATTGAGTCCACTTTTAGGGTTAGGGTTAGAGTTAGGGAATCATGGGAACTGTATTTTATTGTGGCACCAGAGCTCTCTGACAGAGAAGGCTCAATGTCTCAGAAAAAAAAAACAATTCCCATGATTCCCTAGCACTAATACTAACCCTAAAAGTGGACTCAATTTGCACTATTTCTGGCAGTCTGCAACCCCCCCATAATATCTCACAAAACTACAGTTCCAGAATCCCATGACACTATGCCATGGCAGTTAAACTGGTATCAAACTTGATTATTTCTGCAGTGCAGATGGAGCCTAAAGTAGTGTCAAACTGAAATATTTCTGCATTGCATATGGAGCCAAAGTAGTATCAAACTGGATTATTTCTTCAGTGCAAATGGAGCCAAAGCGGTATCAAACTGGACTATTTCTGCAGTGTGGATTGAGCCAAAGTAATGTCAAACTGAATTATTTCTGCAGTGTAGATGGAGCCTAAAGTAGTGTCAAACCGGATCATTTCTGCAGTGTAGATGGAGCCTAATGTAGGTCCAAAACAGAAATCATCCAGTTTGAGAACAATTTAACTACCCTGGCTCAGTGCTAGGGAATCCTGGGAACTGTAGTTTATTGTGACATCAGAGCTCTCTGACAGAAGAGGCAAAATGTCTCACAAAACTACAGTTCCCAGAATTCCCTAGCATTGAGCCAGGGCAGTTAAATTGGTCTCAAACTGTGTTTTGGACCGTAGTGTCAGACCAATTATTTCTGCAGTGTGGACAGTTGTACCAACAAGGGAAACGCCTCTTTCTCTGTGGGGGACTAAGAGGAGGCCTTCCTTCCTTCCCTTCGGAGGAGGAGGAGAGGAAGCGAGCCTCGCCATAGACAAAGCGGGCGGAAGTGATTTGCGCTAGGCCGCGGGAGCCTTCACGCAGAGCGGAAGTTGGCCTCAGGGCGGGCGGAAGTGGCCCTGCAGCAGGGGGAGGGGCGGTTCGGGCGCTTGGCCGGAACCCAAGATGGCGGCGGGGATGTACCTGGAGCACTACCTGGATAGTAAGAGCCGGGAGCGGGGTCCGGGAGGGAAGGAGGGGAAAGGCCCGGGGAGGGAGGAAGTGAGGGGGCAAGGCTTTCGGAGGGCGGGACGGGGAAGCCAGTGGCCGCCTCCCTCGGCGCTCCTCCTGAGGAGAAGGAAACAGCGTGTATTTGCGTGCACAGTCTGATTCACACGTTACGCGTCCTGAAACACTTGCGAGTTTGGGGTCCCTCAGCCGAGAGCTGAACCTAAGGAGGACCTGCGTGGTCACGTTGGCTTGTAAACACCCGTCTGTGTTACATGGACTCTTAGGTTTAAGCATCTACATTTCGAATGTATTTAGGTTTAGGCTTCAAAAGACCTTCCAATGAATGTGTGAAATGGTGCATTTCCACCTAATGGCTGGCTTGGTACTGTCTCTGATAAAAAAGGTAAATTATTTTTTAATAGTTGGGGTTGCCATGAGTCAGAAATCACTTGGAGGAACACAACAACAACAACCTTTCACAGGGATGCAAAATGTTTGACACTTCTGCCTCCTCCACATCTCTTTACTTTTGCTCCTTTCCAATTAAAAATATTTCTAAATACTATGTCACTCAGAGTTTATAAACTAAGGGCCTGATCAGATTGCCAGAAATAATCTAGTTTGAGACCACTTTAACTGCCCTGGTTCAGTGCTAAGGAATCATGGGAATTGTAGTTTATTGTGGCACCAGAGCTCTCTGACAGAGAAGGCTCAGTGTCTCAGGAAAAAAAAACCCTACAATTCCCATGATTCCCTAGCACTGAGCCAGGACAGTTAAAGTGGCCTCAAGATGGATTATTTCTGGCAGTCTGTTCAGGCCTTTGTATTATAAGTTAATATTGTAAGGGGCACTAGGGACCACATTGCAAACATACGATGGCTAATGGAGCACACCAAATAATTCCAAAAAAGAATTGACATGTGTTTCATAGACTACAGCAAAGCATTTGATTGTATAGATCATAAAAAGCTATGCAATGCATTCAAAGAGATGGGGATGCCACTACATCTGATAGTCCTGATGAGGAGGAATCTGTACCAAGGACAAGAGGCCACCGTCAGAACAGAATTCGGAGAAACAGAGTGGTTCCCAATAGGCAAAGGGGTCAGGCAAGGCTATATCCTGTCACCCTACTTGTTTAACTTATATGCTTATATGCTGAAGACATCGTAAGAAAAGCAGAATTAGAATCAGAAAAAGGAGGAGTTAAGATAGGAGGAAGCAACATGGTGAATTTTTGTTTGAATTTGCTAAATTTGCTAAATAGCCAACACAGTTACCCCTGCAAGTTGAGACTATAGTACTTTGGCCACATAACGAGAAGGCACAGATCACTAGAAAAAAAACAATAATGCTAGGAAAGGTGGAGGGTAGAAGAAAGAGGAAGACCACAAACCAGATGGATAGACTCAATCCGGGGTTATGGGCAAGGGCTTTCAGGATCTGGGCAAGGCAGTGGAAGATAGGGATTCTTGGAGATGTCTCATCCACAGGGTTGCCATGAATCAGAACTGACTTGAGGGCAGCTAACAACAACAAAATTGTAGCCCACCTTGAATCCCAATGTGGGAGAAAGGTGGGATATAAACCATGGAAACAAACAAAATGCTAGTGTGGTGCTTTTTCAAATGAGCATCTGCATGAGCAAGCATGGAGGAAAGTTTGTGTGGATGTCATATGTTTCCTCAGTATTTGTTGTTCTGCCTTCAAGTCATTTCCGATTTATTGCAACCCTGAGGCAAACCTGTCATGGGTTTTTCTTGACAAGATTTGTTCAGAGGAGGACGAGGTTTGCCATTGCCTTCTCCTGAGGCTGAGAGAGTGCAACTTGCCCAAGGTCACCCAGTATGATTTATGTGGAGAGTGGAGAGTTGAAACCCGGTCTCCAGAGTCATAGTCCAACATGCAAACCATTAAACCACACTGGCCTTTCCTAAGTATACACCCAAATAATATAAAACATACATAAATTTGGTAGCCAGAGAGCTAAAATTGTTCTTGCAGAGTATGTACATAGTGGAAAACTAGGGTTTACTGACATTTAATGTGTGGGATATACTTTTGTTTTGTTTATAGTTATTTGAAGTTAAATAGTCTAAAACTAGCTCTGGTCCAAAACACACTGCAGAAATAATCCAGTTTGAGACCGCTTTAACTGCCTTGGCTCAGTGCTAGGAAATTCTGGGAATTGTGGCACCTGAGCTCTCTGACAAGGAAGGCTAAATGTCTCACAAAACTACTCTTCCCAGAATTCCCTAGCATTAAGCCAGAGGTGTTAAAGCAGTCTCCAACTGGATTATTTCTACAGTGTGTTTTGGACATCTGTGACTGTTCAGTCCATGTTAATGTTGAGCATCCCATAAAAAGGTACGAATGGTGAGTCTGGAAGTCCTACTTGGCTGGCCACCTTCTCTGTTTCATAGTCTCCTCCCTTTTCTAGGTATTGAGAATTTGCCATTTGAACTACAGAGAAACTTTCAACTTATGCGAGATCTTGACCAACGAACAGAAGGTGAGTTGGAAGCTGTTTTGGGAGCAGCATGACAGTGGGTTTGGAATAACTGTTGGGGTCATCTTTATTATGTTTGAAGAACAACATACATGTCTCTCTAAGAATTGGCAGTTGTGCCAAAGTAGTCTTCATTATTACTCTTTGTCCTGCCTTTTGTTTCAGATCTTAAATCAGAGATTGATAAATTGGCTACTGAGTACATCAGCAATGCACGGACATTGTCTTCAGAGGAGAAACTGGGGCTTCTGAAGCAAATCCAAGAAGCGTACGGGAAGTGCAAGGAATTTGGGGATGACAAAGTGCAGCTTGCTATGCAGACATATGAGATGGTATGAGGCACAGCAGGAAGGGGTCCATGGGTTTGATGAAATGGGATTTCATTGGTGGTCCTTTTTTTTTTTTTTCTTGCAAGAATCTTCAAAATATGTGAAAAGCCTTTCCCTTTGGCCTAGTTTAATTCTTGTCCTGGTAAACTACCAGTGTCTATGGACTTGTAAAGGCCTCAGAGCCTCACCCACTTTCTTCTTGTCCTCCTGCTTGCTTGGGACATCTTAGCTCTGTTCTATCTTTTGATATGCTTGCAGGTAGATAAGCATATCCGGCGGTTAGACACAGATCTTGCCCGATTTGAAGCTGACCTGAAAGAGAAACAAATTGAATCAAGTGATTATGACAGCTCATCTAGCAAAGGCAAAAAAAGTGAGTTTGGAATCCCTTGTTTTCATACAATTTGGACTCTAGGAGAGGAGGTGAGAGGACTAGGGATGTATAAGAGGACCAATACCTATGACAGTAGGATTTCAGGCTTTAGGATACACAGAAAAGAGTTCTTTATCAAGACTGGCTATATTATATTGTCCTGATGAGAGCTTGAGGGTATTTATCAAAAGAAAATGTAGTATGTGGTTGATAGCTGTTTGGCTTGGGTTAAAAAACCTGGGTGAAACCTTTACTCCAGTATGATATTGGGTAACGGTGGATCAGTCACAAGATTTTGTCCTAATCTTATTTATGTTATTTATAATGTTATAATATTATTTATAATGCATATGAAAGGTGTAGATGGTTGTATTGATGGCCTTTGGGAAAAGATAGGATAGAAACTGATACTGCTTTCTGCTTTGTGGGAGAGAGAGATCTGTGAATACGATGACATCTTTGTTACTATTCTCTCTGTGCTCCTCCAAAACCTTTCTCTGTCACTGAAGACAATCAGAAAGAGCACACAGAAGATGTTAAATTTGACTTCTAGAGGAAAACTGACAAACTCAGGGCATGTAATTTGAAAAGGCCATTTAATAATGGTTATAATAAAATGTTTCAGGTTATTAAGTGAAGCATAGAGCAGAAGTTGACGGGGATTGAAAAGACCAAACAGGGAAAAAAAATCAGCTTTAAAGGGTATTGAGGGAAGTGCATATAGACTACAAGCCAACAGAGAGAAAATACTTTTTACAAAAAGAACATGATAGGTCAAGAACCTCATCAAATAATGACAATTGTTGGACTATGTTGGATATCCCTAGACCAGGGGTAGGCAACTTTTTTGAGCCGGGGGCCGGGTTGCTGTCCCTCAGACAATTGGGGGGCTGAAGCACCAAATAAATAAATAAATAAATAAATAAATAAATAAAATAAAATAAAATAAAAATTAAAAAATTAATATGTGTGTGTGTGTGTGTGTGTGTGTGTGCATGCACACACTCTCAGCCCCAGAAAAGCCATGGCAAAACCCCTGTGGAGATTTTGCCAAGAAAACCCCAAGAACAAGTAATAACAACAATAATCAGTATCATCATGGCAGGCGGCGGCGGCGGCAGGACTGGCCTGGGGCCGGTCCAAAGGCCTCCGGGGGCCGCATCTGGGCCTTAGGTTGCCTACCCCTGCCCTAGACCTTCATCTCTTTAAAAAGGAATGAAAAGGGCATATTTGGGATGGGGTTGCTATTTGTGTCAAAGAAAGCTATAGAATCAAATGAGCTACAGAAGTTAAGAGGAACAAATGGCTATACAAAAGCTCTGTAAATCAGTGTTTCCTATCCTGGTGTCCTCCAGTTATGCTGGATTAGAGTACCCACTGTCCACAGTACAGTCGGCCCTCAGTATCCGTGGGGGATCCATTCCGGACCCCATCCCTGTGGATAACAAAATCCGCAGATGCTCAAGTTTCTTGTTCCCCAATGGTGTCATGTGCACATAGCTGCACCACCATTGGGGCAACCGTGTCACCCCTGTGGGAGGAGGAGGAGGAGGAGGACCAGCAAGCAGCCCCGGGCCAGCTAGGTAGGCACTCGCCGCCCTGAGGAAGACTTTGCCAGGTATTAGAGGGTGCGGGTGGGCGAAGGTGCCCACCAGGGGAGGAGTGTGGGGTACCCTCAGTGTAGGCTGTGCTGCTGCTGTAGAACTCCTAGCTGACCTGGTTGTGGGGTCGCATCCCTCCCCCATCCCTCATGGAGAGGGTGGCATGCACCTCGCTCCCACCAGCCAGGCAAGGGGTGGCTAGGGAGCAGAAGGGGGCACAGGACAACTGGTAGGTCAGTGGGCAGAGCTGGGAGATGCCAGGGTGGATGCCACTTGCTCCATGAGGGACAGGGGAGGGAGGCACCCCCACAACCACATCAGCCAGGAGTCCCACAGCAGTGCCAACGGCACCATGGGCACCCCACAATTCTCTACCAGCTGGCACCCTCACCCACCCACACCTCCAGTGCCCAGCAAAGTCTCCCTTGGGGCGGTGAGTGCCTACCTAGCTGGCCTGGGGCTGCCTGCTGGCCCAGCTCTTCCCATGGGCGCAACCGCAAATGGCTGCGCACACGGGTAGGCACTCGCCACCCCAAGGGAGACTTTGCTGGGTATTGGAGGCATCCACAGTGCCCTCGGCAGAGGCTGTGCTGCTACTGTGAGACTCCTGTCTGATCCAGTTGTGGGAGTGCTGAGGACACCCCATACTCCTCCCCTGGCACTTTTGGATGGGTGGGAACTTTCACCCATCCTCACCCTCCAGTACCTGACAAAGTCTCCCTTGGGGCGGCGAGTACCTACCAAGCTGTCCCTGGGCCGCCTGCTGGTCCTTGTCCTCCTCCTCCCACAGTCGTGACCACAAATGCGGGTGCACCACCATTACTAACAACAGGGGGCTTGCCATCCGTGGATGCTGGAATCTGCAGATGGCAAGTCCACGGATATGGGGGGGGGCCCACTGCAGTATGTATAGAAGGCACTAGCTTGCAGAATGCTGCTGTAGATGGATATATTAGACCCCAAAAGAAATTTTAATATTGAGGAATATACTGCCAGTGCCTGCTTGATCTAACTTAAACTTCATTTAGAGGACTAGGGAGTATTTTTCATGCTGCCAAAGTCAGATGTTTAAGAAGTTTCTATTCTCATATAGAGGGAAGCTTCCATTGCAGAGGCTTTCTTTGTCTAAAAGTAGCAACTTCAAAAGTTTTTTTTCCTATGCATGGTAAGTAGAAAAAGAGAAACTCTCCTTCCACACCTCTGCAGCCCTAAATAGTAAATGCTATTTATATAATGTAAAACATGCACATTTTAATCATTCTTTCCACACAATTAATATGTGTAGTATGTACCTTGAAAAAGGCCAATAAAAAGGCAAAATAAAAGTGCAAAAGAAAGGAATGTAACATTCAATTTTCAAAAGACTATGATTTTGAAGGCAATATGACTCAAGATGTATAATGTCATGAAATGTAAAGTAAACGATATGTGCCTAGATGATAAAAAGTCTATGTTCCTCCCTAAGATTTGTGTATGTCAGGGGTAGGCAACCTTTCCCCTTTAAGGGCCGAGGGACTTCAGCTCCCAGAAGCCTCAGCCATGTTGGCCAATAGTCCCATGTTGGCCAATAGCTCCTGGGATTCTGGGAGCTGAAGTCCCTTGGCCCTTAAAGGGGAAAGGTTGCCTACCCCTGGTGTATGTGTTTGTATGCACACATTTTTTGTTGTTGTGTGCCTTTTTGATGTATGGCAACCCTAAGGCTTGGGGTTTTCTTGGCAAGATTTGTTCAGAGTGGGTTTGCCTTTGCCTTCCTCTGAGGCTGAGAGGGTGTGACTTGCCCAAGGTTACCCATGGTGTTCATGAAGGAATTAGGGTTAGGGTTATACATGTGTATACACACATTTAAGAATGGTTGAGTGTTGATACTAAATCTGTCTGTTTGCACTATACTGTTGATCACAAGTTGGGAGCCCAGGTAATCAGTAGGTGATGAGATACAGAATATAGAATAGCAGAAGCATGCAGAATAGCTGACAAATGGCAAAGATTTCTTAGTCTCTCAGTTTTAAGAGACAGAGGTGGCGAACCATGCCTGTTTTACCACACCAGATGTAATCCTTCCCAATTTAGACACCATAAAACTTAGAAAGTACAGTTCAGTTTTTGTTTTTCTATTCAGAAATAATTCTCAATTCAAGCATTTTCAAACATGTAAAGATGACCCAAGTTCTCAGATTTCTAAGAAAGGTGCTGATTTTTATTTCTAATTTTTGTTTGTTTGTTTGTTTGTTTTTGTTAAATTGATGTGTCAGAAAAACGTAGCTGTAAATTGCTCTGCTATGTCTTTTTGGTCATACCATTATCACCCCTCCCTCAGTGACAGTTGATGCAAAGAATTAGTTTACTTTATCTGATACATTCCTTGAGAAATTATTTAATCTTTTTGATATCTAATAGTCCACCCACATCCTTATGCACAATTTCTGATGCATATGAATAATTTTTGTGATGACTTAGGAAGTATATTCCCTACAGTCCTTTATTTTGCGTTTGCTTTATTCTCAACTTACTTTTGTTTTGCTTTTTTATGGTCTGTTTTAGGTACACACTACACACATTAATGGTGTAGGAATATAATTTTAAATGTGCATGTTTTAATGAGTTACACTTTTGAATTGTTTTTAATCATTTGATAGTTTAATTACTTTTTAACTTTTTTAGACTTTGAATTTTTACTCATGTTTGTTTTTATTTGTTGTAAATTGCCTTGAGTCCCAAATTTGGGGGAAAACACAGGACATAAGTAATCAACATCATGCATAAATGTTTTACTTGTAAGGAATCATACTTCTTACATCATCAGTGGATAAAACACACAGACACGTATTTGTAAGGAATTATCATCTTATAAAACTATACATTATCTGTATGGACTAGCATTTGTCAGGAATGCTTTGTATCATCTGCTTCATCTCTCGCAGGTATTTCTAGATTTAATTCTTAGAGGAACTTCAACATTTATATGTTATTTGTGGGTAAAACACACAGGTATTGCAGTAATAACAACATCCATTATGCACATCTAGCTAAGAAATATATCCTGAGAGCAGAGAGCAGAATTTCTTTCTTCCTCTTTCTTGCCAGCTTTTATGAGTATCTATCCACAAGGAACAGCATTGTTAGTATAGATTCATTGGAGGCTGTGTTAAGAGCCATCTGTTAGGAGCTGGCTTTTATACTATCTTCAGCCTTTGCCTGTCCAATCAGAGATGGATTTCACTAGTCTTTGTGAATGCCCTGGAGAGCCTCCACAGAATGAAATTCAGACTATGGGCTAAAAAATTGTTCCCAGCTATTGTTACTTGGATTGTTGTTGTTGTGTGCCTTCAAGTCGTTTCTGACTTATGGCAATCCTAAGGCCTTTCTTGATAAGTTTCTTCAGAGGGGGTTTGCCATTGCCATCCTCTGAGGCTGAGAGAGTGTATTACTCAAATAATGTATTGTAAACTTCACTAAATGTTATGTGAGATTTAGTGTAAGTTAGTGTAAAGTGATGCGCATTGGAGCCAACAACCCTATCTATATACTAATTGAGTCAGATAGAAGCCAGTCTTGTAGCCATAATGAGTAAGTAGTACAGTAAAAATGTTTATGTAGTGCACAAAGGCAATTTAAAAAATAATTTCTGGATTAGGGTTTCTTAGGACTGAAAAAAATGGCTGATGTCGTAATGCTCATATACAAATCGGAGATGAGGCCATGTTAAAAATACAGTGGTACCTTTACTTACGAATGCTTCTTCTACCGAAAAATTCGACTTACGAAACGCGCCTCCCGAAAAAATTTGCTTCGCCTTAAGAAAGCATTCCGACTTACGAAATTGGCGCGAACGAGCTGCTCTCCAAATTTCGTGGCATGCCATTGGTTAGCGAAATCTAGCAAAGCACCACTGTATTGGCTAGCGAAAGAGGAAGTGTTTGCCTAGCGAAATTCAGCTAGGCAGCACTGTTTGGGCTTGCGAAAGAGGAGAGGAAGTGTGGCTAGCAAAATTGGTGGCTTCTGAGATCCAGGAAGGTAGGACTTGTGGCTTGTGGCTTTTTGGCTTCTGATATTTGTGGCTTCTGATCTCCAGGACTGTATTTTTGGCTTGTGATATTTGTGGCTTCTAATCTCCAGGACTGTATTTTTGGCTTCTGATATTTTTGGCTTTTGATCTCCAGGACTGTATTTTTGGCTTCTATGGCTTCTGCTATTCAGGACTGTATTTTTGGCTTGTGATATTTTTGGCATTTGATCTCCAGGATTGTATTTTTGGGTAATGTAACATGTTTGTATTAGAGGTACTTAACGAAATAACCCTGTATTATACATTTGTATTGAGTTGTAGCTTGAATCTGGGGGCCTGGAACGGATTAGGGCATTTCAATGTTAAATTTGCTTCTACTTACGAAATTTTCTACTTATGAAATGGCTGTCGGAACGAATTAATTTCGTAAGTAGAGGTACCACGGTACTGTGTCTCATCTCAAAAAGATAACCTATATACATTGAGTCTGCTTTATCTGAAATTCCAAAACCTGAAATATTTCAAAGTCCAAAATTGTCCACAGTGGTGGCTGAGATAGTGACACCTTTGTTTTCTGATGGTTCAGTGTAACTTGTTTCATACACAGGATTATTTTAAAATATTGTATATAAAATTACCTTCAGTTTATGCGTATAAGGTGTATACAACACATAAATCAATTTCATGTTTAAACGTGGGTCCCATCTCCAAGATATCTCATTATATATATGCAAATATTCCAAAATCTGAAAAATCCAAAACAGTTCAGTTCGCAAGCATTTCGGATAAGGGAAACCCAACATGTAGCTGGAAAGTGTTCAGAAAAGGTCAATGGCAATAATGTGAGGGAGTGGGGTAATTTGGTTCAGAGGCAGCATGCCATTTAATACTAGCTGCAGGGGAACAACTGTGGCAAGGGCTATGGTGGACTTCCAGGAGGTATCTGCCACCAGTTGTGGAAGGCAAGATGGTGAACTAGGTGGAGCCTCCTATACACAGTGCAAAATAGATTGTTGAAGTAAGGTTCAGCTGGCTTAATTTATCCAGCTTGCAGGTACATGGAACACAAACATCACAATGGTCGCAACATTGTTCATACCACTGTTTCTAGCTGTTGGACAGAAGTGAGAGGAACAAGTTATCTGAAGCAGCTAATTTTTCTCCTTACAGAGAGTTAAAAGGATTGGGTGTTGTAAGAGATACTAGTGAAGCAAATAAATTCCATATATCCTTTAGAGAGAGATTTTATTTACTCCTCCCACTCTATATTGTGTACACAGAAGGACGGGCCCAGAAAGAGAAGAAAGCTGCCCGTGCTCGCTCCAAGGGGAAGAATTCAGATGAGGAGGCACCAAAGACAGCACAAAAGAAGCTGAAATTAGTCCGCACGTGAGTGACTGGGAAGACGTGGCAGCCCTAAGCCTGACTAGTTCGTGTCCATAGCTACAGACTGAGCTCTCCCAAGATCAAGTCTTTTTCATTTTATTTCATTCTAGTGCTGTCTATCACATGGTTGTTGTTGTTGTTTCCTGTGCCTAGAAACGGGGGGAGAGGTCAAGATGTAACAGATTAGGTTGTGAGAAATGTCAGTCTGGCAAATTCTTGATCTATATGGGAGGTCAAGGTAGCAGATTCTGGGGTAAGATGGGATGGAAGGAAAGGTTTTCAACTGCAAGGATTTCACTGTGCAAGTAGGGAGAACCTGTTATCAGTGACTGTCTTAACTGTTTCCCCCTTGAAGCAGCACAGAGTATGGAATGCCTTCTGTTACCTTTGGCAATGTGCACCCTTCTGATGTACTGGACATGCCTGTGGATCCCAATGAACCTACCTACTGCCTCTGCCATCAAGTCTCCTATGGGGAGATGATTGGTTGTGACAACCCAGATGTAAGAGACTTTTTCTTGGAATTAAATGGTGGGAGTTGGGGAGTTGTGAAATAATACACAGAATAAAATAATAGAAGAATAAATGGAGACAAAGTCCCATACAGGGGCATCATTAGGAAAGCATAGGGAGTGCAGTCTGTACCAGGTGATGCCCTTAGTGGGAATGACACTGCTTCTTCCCAAACATTTGCCTTTTGGCAAAAATGAGCTGTGGCGTTCACCTGCGTGCCCTTAAAACATTGAAGAGGTGGTCTGAGTGGGACGACGCTCAGTGGGAAGAGAAAGCAAAGGCTCCAGCATTTTTAAAAACATTAAATTTTTTATTCAAAATTCTTTTAAAATTTTCTTTTAAAAACATCACATCTTACTAACTTTTCACTTTAACCAGACAATGTACCTGTAAATACATTAGGCCGTATGTATGATAACTGTAATTTAAAGGTATACTTTTTAATTTTGCTAGTTGTTTATGTCACATCTGTTGCCATTACAATCAATGGTGTACAGGAATTACAATTTATGAGTAACATTAGTACAAAGAACATTACTAAGGATTCTGCATGGTGTGGTATGGAAGGTCAATGGGGGTGACACCATGAGCTACTGGACTGGATGACAACAAGCCTAGTGATGCCACTGGTCTTTGGTTCAACTCTGGTCCAACACTGGACCAATTCTTTACTGAAATACAGAAGCTGCTTGATTGACTGCTGAGGAATTGAGTCAAAGACAAGCAGATTGACCATTCCATTTGAAAATATATATGTATTGAATGAATAATGAGAGGTGTGTGTGTGTGTTTGAGAGAAAAACCAAGGAATACAGCTTCAGCTTCTAAAGGATGATGGGGAACATGTTGGTGGATGGGTGGAAGAGAAGTTTTGAAAGAGCCAAAGTGGGGGGCTAGTGAGGATCAAAGCTTGTAGTAAGGTAAAAATTACCAATTGTAAAAGAGAGTAATAATAGCAGCCTGCCAGGGAAATACTGTTCTATGTTTTGCTGTTTATGATCTATAAAGCCTGTCTGACAGACTGTATCTCAAAGTATGAAACTGTCTGGGCCCCGAGATTCTCAGGAGAAGCCCTTTCTTGGTCCCATCACTTTCATAGGTACAACTGGTAAAGATGTGAGATCGGGCCTTCTTGTTGTCTGTACCAGGCTGTGGAACTCCCTTTCTAGGGAGGCTAGAATGGCCCCTTCCTTGCAGTTTTTTCACCAACTGGCAAAAACTTTTTCTTCCAACAGGCTGTTGAGGGTGCAGTACTGTATCCATTGTTTAAACTTTTTATCATTTCAACTCTTTTTTAAAAAAAAAAATCAGTGCTAGTAGTTTAGTTCCATTTTAAACTGACTGGACTCCCAGTTTTGTGGGGAAAGCAGGATATAAGGTTAGTAATGGTGGTGGTAGTAGAAGTAGTAGTAATAATGTCTTTATGTTCTTTTCTAGTGCTCAATTGAATGGTTCCATTTTGCTTGTGTGGGCTTGACGACAAAGCCAAGAGGGAAATGGTGAGTGACTATATATTTGGAAGATTTCAATGCCCAGCCCACTGTTCTCTGAGGAATTTGAGATAACTGAAATTTTGGGTTTTGATAGAGAGAAAGGCATTAACTGGCCATTGGGAAAAGCCAGATTAATGCTTAAGTGGAAGATCTAATAGCACAACATTCTCTGGTGGGTGCACTGCCAATGGGAATCCCTGCAGATTTCTTGTTAGTGAGGGTCGGGCTAGTGGAGGTTGGGCTGCCCAGTATCTTGAGCTGGAGGCCAGGCTCTGCCCTTACTGGAACATTTTTTTCTGTACCATTCTTCCCCCTCTCACATTAGTATTCTAAGTAGCCATTCATTTATATAGAACAAGTAAGTAGGGTATGGGAACCAGTGTGGTATAGTGGGTTGAGTGTTGGACTAAGACAGTGGTTCCCAACCTGGAGTGCATGTACCCCCAGGGGTACGCAGCAGGATAGTAAGGGGTATGTGATATTTTCTTTTAGAAATGGTGGTATAATCAATCTTGGAGAAGGTTGAGAAGCAGCTGCTGCTTCCAGTAGGCATGCATGTGAGAAAGCGAAGAGACAAGATAACTACTGGGGGAGTGGGATGGAGTGCCGGCTCAATGCAGTGCCTTTAATTGGGCAGCTACCTCCTCTGAGCCCACCTGCCCACTCCCTCTTCCATGCTTTTGCCATCTCTTTCCTCTTCATGGCTGGATTGGGGATGATGGTGGTGATTGGCAGAGTGAGGGATGGAAGGAAGAAAGGGAGGCAAAAGGAGGGTGGGGAAAAGCAGCTGGAGACTCTTCTATGCCCATTGACATAAAAGCCTCCAGCTTCGGGAATGGGGTGCAAGAAGGATCCTTACTCCTGATTTCCAAAGCTGCCATGAGGCCACAAACTAAACACCAGTGAACACTATGATGCAGCAAATAAAAAGGCTAATGCAAATCTAGACTACGTTAACAGGACTACAGTATCTACATCAAAGGAAGTAGAACAGGGGTAGGCAACCTTTCCCCTTTAAGGGCCGAGGGACTTCAGCTCCCAGAAGCCTCAGCCATATTGGCCAATAGTCCCATGTTGGCCAATAGCTCCTGAGATTCTGGGAGCTGAAGTCCCTCAGCCCTTAAAGGGGAAAGGTTGCCTACCCCTGAAGTAGAAGTTCCACTCTTCTGCTTTGCTCAGACCTAACCTGAAATATTTCATTCAGTTCTGAGCAGCACAGTAGTTCTGAGCACCCACATTTCTCCCTACAAGACTCACCCCACCTTCTCGCAATATTCCCATTTCTCCCCACAGTATCTCCCCCACCACCTCCAAAATATTTCCCCACCACCAAAGTATCCCTGCCCCATTTCTCCTTACAACAAATCTGCAGTTTGACACACTAGGTACTGGAGCCTACTGTCAACCAATTGTCAGACCAGATGAGTTTTTCCCATATATGTTTACCTAAAGAATGGGAGAAACTGTTTTATAAAAAATAAATACTGTAATAAGCTGGATGCAGTTACAGATTTAAGAGTGTATCTTACATCAGTTGAACCTGATTTCAAAAAATTGTGTGTGCCTCAAAACAAACTCAAAGATAGCACTGAACATTTGTTGTGTATGAAATATTTATTGTGTGTTCTTTATAATAAAGTGAACAAACCTTTTAAAGATTTGTTCACTTTATTCAATTATTTTTAAATCCTATTATTGGGCTATTTATGTACAGTTACAACATATACAGTTGCCCCTCCCAATTTGCGGGGATTTGTTCTGGACCCCCCCCAGCACGAAAATGGGAAACCACTAATATTCGAGCCCGATGGAAAATAATAGTGGTGAAGTCCTGCGCACAGGCACACACACCATTTTGTCCCTCCTGGCTTCCTGTCCATGGAAATTCAAAACCACGAGCGGGAAGTCAGCAAATCTGGAGGGATATACATCCAAAATAACATCAACTATATTAATTACAAACATTTTGCTAGCATCAAAGGTACAATTTATGGAAATGGGCTGCCAAGGGGTATGCATGTGAAAAAAAGGTTGAGAACCATTGAATGAGTACATTTTGAGACAGGTTTGAATCCTGCTTGGCCATGGAAACCCACCGAGTAACCTTGGGCAAGTCACACTCTCTCAACCTCAGAGGAGGGCAAGGGTAAACCCCATCTGAACAATTGTCTGCCAACAATTTCTGAGACATGGGAGGGGTCAGAGTAGTGCACGTGCACCCTTCCCAACTGCTCTCTCAACTCCTGGGTTTCCTCCCACCCCAAGATGAAAAGCCTAGGAGGGAGGAGTAGGGGGAGTGCACATGCACGTGCCATGACACTCACGAATACAGTATATCCTCGTGTATAAGTCAAAAAAATTAGTCAAAAAATTGACCTCAAAAACCAAAATCAACTTATCCACAGGTCAATGTTAGTACTGTACTTTAACTCTTATTTTAATAAGGGAACCATCCCCTGGTGAAAGACAAGAGTATAACCTGTCCTGGAAGCACTGACCCACTTCTATTCTCTCTCATCCATCCACCCTTTATTGTGAGCACAAACAGTCATACCTCCTGGAGTATTGTAAGTTCTTTGGCATTGTTTTCCTTTGCTTCATCCTTTAGATTCTTTGTTACGTAGCCCTACATTTTACTCTCGACTTATCCACAGGTCATATCAAAATCCTTAATTTTGGCCCCAAAATCTGCCCTCAACTTATACATGAGGTCGACTTATAGTCAAGTATATACGGTAATCAGATCTGCGAGTGTCAAAGCCGTGAAAGTGGAGGGACCACTGTATGTAGCCCTTGAGATGTTAGATTGTAATTTCCCATCAACCCATTTCATTGGCTCTGTTGGCTAGGATTGTAGAAAGCTGCAGTTCAATGACATCTGGAAAGTAAGTATGCAAAGGGATCTTGTCACACTTTTGAGACTAACCAAATGAAAGAAGTTGTAGCATTAGCTTTCACAGACTTGGTCTGCTTCCTTAGATACAACTGAGGAAGTAGACCAAGTATGAAAGCTAATGCTACAACTTTTTTCACTCAGTTAATTTCAAAGGTGCTGCAAGATCTCTTTGCACATTGATATTCCAGGCTAACACAGTTATGTATCTGAATTCTACACCTATCTGGAAAGTAAGATATTCTTCAGCCCTCTTTGCACACATTTGGTTAACCCATGCTGGCCTGGAGGCCAGGGTCCGAATCCCTTTTCTTGCCATGGAGACCCACCTTGGGTAAGTCACATTTTCTCAGCCTCAAAGAAAGGGAAAGGCAAACCTGCTCTGAACAAATCTTGTCAAGAAAACCTCATGATAGGCTTACTTTATGGTCACCACAAGTCAGAAATGACTTGAAGGCACAGAACAACATTGTGTTGTTTTGCAAGGGCTTAGAGCCAGAGACGTGCTTGTTTCTCTGTGTAGAGGCCTTAGTTTCTACTTACATTTCTTTTTACTGGATTTTCCTTGTATTTCCAAACACTCCCATGCAGCCCACCCACCTTCTGTCAGTATTGCTAAAACCTACATTCTAAAAGAGCCCCACAGATTTCTAACAAGACCCGTAACTTAAGGAAATGTTTGAATGGGTTCATATTATTTCAGTCCTATAGATTGAAAATTGAAATACCATTCCTCTTTCCACTGATAAACCTCCTGACTGTGGGACCGACAGCATTGGAAGGTAGCGGGCTGTACTTCATTGGAGGCTTTTTATACAGGAGTATTTTAGCCATGGATTCCTGCTGGGATTGGACCGGAAGGTGATCTCCTTCCAGTTCTAAAGTTCACCTACTCTGAAAATAAAGTAGTAGGAAATGGAGAACCTGATTGAGCATGCCCTGTCATTTTGACCTGACTCTCTCCCATCATGCTGTTCTTAACAGCACCTAAATTCTGAATTGGTGTCTTACAGTCCTTAGTGATAATGCTTTTTGTGTATGCAGATATTCACTGTTAGTTTACTACACCCAAGTTGCATCACTTGGTCTTCTGCATGCATGTTGGATTTGTCTGCCAGTTACTTGCCTTGTCTCTTTGCTACAGGTTCTGTCCTCGCTGTTCCCAGGAGAGGAAGAAGAAATAAAAATTACATTTTCTAAGGCCCTGATAACTGTTGCCAGAGCATCCAACTATGTTTCTGGACTTCAGCACTCTTTTCCCAGTTCCTGGGCCTCATAGTTAGGGGGTCTCACCCTGGATGAGAAGAGTTGCCTGTGAATGGTTTGTACCCATATGACGGTCCCCTTGTGTGTGTACTGAAACACTCACTACTTGCCCTTGAGGGGGAGATGGAGTAAGTCCTCTTCTTTTCTACAGCCTTATACCCTCTATAGGTTTCAGAGCCTGTATCTGCTACAGGAAACCAAGACTTATTGGTGGGAGAAGGAATGATGCCTGAATATCTAATAGAAGAACAAAATGTTCCTTCCAGATTTCCTAAGCTGTGTCTCAGAAGATGGGCAGCCAGGGGCAGCCCTTTTTCCAGTAAGTGATTTAAGAAGATAGGCCTCTTATTCTTTCTCTCCCTCACCCCTAAACATTCCATTTTTCAAAGGGAGAGGAATGGTTTAGAACCAGCCGGAATGTGGCTCATTTTCTTCATGGGGGAAAATTTCTATGAGGTGAGAGTTCCCTGCTGCCTGCTGAATGAAATGTTTATGGATTTTGTAACAGAGGCCTGCCCAGTTCCCTCCTCCCTTGGTGGTGCTTTTTTGGGGGGGGAAACCCCTTGTTGTAACATATGGCATTAAATAAATAAAGTCAATTCAACAAACTTTGGAGTGATTCTCAGTTTTGAGTAAAAGTGAACTGATGATTAGCACTTATTTGATTGAAGAAGAGGTGTCTCATAAGCTCAGTATTATCTGTGATAATTTGGTTCTGCAAACATCTCCATACACTTGCTTACAGTCTTGTGAAAAGGTTACCACAATAAGTGACTAAGAGAAGTAGAATGCAAAAGGGAATTACTGTAACAAATAGAATTAGCTTGGTGACACGCATCATAAATGAGGCAGAATAATGTGTTTGGGAACGAACTGAGAAACTAGAAGGTATTTAATGGGAGAGACCTAGATAATCAGTTGTGGACATGAAGGAACTGATGGATGTCAAATGATTATTGGAGTGCATTCGGTCTGTTTCTCCACTCCCAGCAATAAAGATAATATCTAGTGGCAATGTATGCATGTATTTAAATAGCATCATTGGACAATATCTTAAAATATAGCAGGCACTAAAAATAAAGTGACAAAGTGATGTAAAACAACAGCACAAGGTAGGGTTTGCAAAAGTGTTCAGAGGGCCAGGGAGAACTTCAGTGTCTGCCTAGTGCCTTAAAAGATAGGAACTCATTGAAACTGATAGGGGGAAGACTTCCACAGACAAATGTCACAGCTGGAAGAGTTCCGAATTTGAAGATGACCAGTTCCTTCAGGGATCAAGGTCCAAGTAGAATGGCATTGTAGCTGAGTAACTGTGTTTAGAATTCAGTCAGTAGCCAATGGAGCCCTATTCAATGTAGATGCAGAACAGCTGGATTTGAAATGAAACAAGTCCTTTAACTGATAACTGAACATACTGATGGCGAAGTGCTTCACTGTTCTGTCTTCCAACTATTGTATCAGCTGTCTTAACAATCCTTGGTAAACTGTTTGGCTTTACTATAATTATCGAGAAACTGTTGAATGGGTTATCAGGTGATAAGCAGAAATGGGCAAGAATAAAATGAAGTAGTCATTCCAATGGCAAAAAATAAAAACACTTGTATGTCTCTGTCTAGATCCATTCTGGATTCTGTTACATTCTTTTCTGTGCAGGGTGCAATTGTTTGTATAACTACATCTCAGTATGTTGAAAGATCCTCGGATATTGAAACACTGCTACCTGCTGGCTGGCATTTTATCCTGAAGTTATGCTCTTTCATAGTTTATGCATTTTCAGTTTAAATTTACACATGGAAGCTGATCTAATGGCATCAACAACCACTTTGTAGGTCACAATGAAAGAGGAATGTGCAAATCTCTGATAACAGTTTAGCAGATTATGTCAGGTCCTATTGGGGAAATATATATATATTTGTCAAATACGGGGAAAAGCATGGACTACATTATCCTGAATAAAGATAACTTACAGATTATAATGCTTCTCCCTTGCACCCTGTCACTTATGTGCTACTTTTCCTCCTCTTCTGCACTCTAAGCCCTCTCAATTCATTTTGTACATCGGTTATAGCTGACCCCCCACCCCCAAAAAGCTTGATACCAGAAAATGAAAGAGAATAAAAAGCCAAATATGCAACCTCCCCATGAATTCACATGGGGTTAATCCTCAAGCCTTCTGCATAATCCTCTCTGCCCCCTGAAATAGATTGGAGCTGAACAATAGCTTATCCAAACTGTCACGCAGCTCCATCCCATTCTTTTTTAGTGGGGCTTGCAGCAAAGGATTCCCAGTAGGCTGTGCCCCCCTTAGTCAGATTTGTGTGTTGCCCTCAATGGCAGACAGAATCCAGTGCCTGAAGAGAGGATCTGTGTTGTCCCTTTATATGCATGCACCCATTCTGTCTCTCTCGCTCTCTCTGTGAGGTCATTGTGTTCTCATTCCAACAGCATCTGTTTTGTTGGTCTTTGAAATGGGATCGATCGTGTGTTGATGGGAAGTGGGATGGCCTGAAGTAAAAGAGGGAGAATGGCAATGATCAGACTGAAGCCTCCGCCATGGGCCCTTCTTGTGGGTAAGTGACTGACCGGTCTGTGTCCCAACAGGAGTCCTGGCCAACCTTCAACCTTCACCTGCATAGCGTGCAGGTCTCAAACTTGCTGCCAACACAGTTGGGGCAATGGTAGTTATAGGGCATATAGGTCCAAGTCAATGAATCGTTTGTATAATTGTTGTATTATTATTTTTTGTTTTAATTGACTATTATTTTATGATTGTGTGTATTTTAGATTGTACGCCTTTGGCAGGTTTTTATTCTATTTTATACTTGATTTTCTTTTTGTACAGCGTGTGTATATTGACAGCGCTTTAGAAATAAACTATAATAAAAATAATAAATATAACTACAGCAAAATGTCCAGCAAAAATGTCCCAATAGACCTGCAGGAGGGCTCATAAAGCTCTTGTATTCATCTAACCCCAAGGGCACTTCCCACATAATAACCATTTGCGGGCTAGAAGCTGTTGCCCTGAGTACTGGCCAATTTGGATATAGCCCATGTGCCAGACAATGAACTGTAGTTCTGGAATCCATTGGTATGGATAGGACACCTACATAATTTCTGAGTGGGGATTTTGTAATCTCACTTGGTGTATCTTTAGCCAGGACACCATACAGAGTTCTCTTCCATTCTCCCTTGCAATACTATCTGCCAGAGGCTTTTCAGGCTAAAATTCATTCCCATTATGTTCTTGTACTAAGAAAATACTTGACCTTTTAATTTCTGTCAGATACAAGGACTTAAAAAAATTGGTCCTGTTGAGGGGAAATCAGTCCCCAAACCCTTTTTTTGAAATGTTAATAATGTCATATATCAGGGGTAGGCAACCTTTCCCCTTTAAGGGCCGAGGGACTTCAGCTCCCAGAATCCCAGGAGCTATTGGCCAACATGGGACTATTGGCCAACATGGCTGAGGCTTCTGGGAGCTGAAGTCCCTCGGCCCTTAAAGGGGAAAGGTTGCCTACCCCTGTCATATATGATAAAAAATGTTAAATCTGTTGTAGAAATAATCATTGGTTAATGAGGTTTAGGTCTGAGAAGCCTGGCTTATTCACTGGCTTCAGATTTATTTTTAAAATTACATTTCTGTTTTGGACGATAGATGGCCCTCTTCTGCTATACTTCTAGGGAAAATACCTGGTTGTTCAAAATACCTGAAAGGCACACATTGTGGTGGAACTGTGGTTTGTTCAGTGGAACATTTGTTCATGAGGCTTCCTCCCAGGAAAGTGCAAAGGATAGCAACCTGAAAGCCAAAAAGAGGACCTTGGGTGTCCCATTATCTCCTTTTACAAAGCCTGAATTTGGAAAAGTAGCATCTGCAGGAGAGCATTTTAAAACTGCTGTTAGCAACTAGTGGCAGTGCTTTTCAAGAGAGCCTTGAGTATAAGCGCATTTTGTGGACCATGGCCCTGTTATAGGATAACCAGGGCACTTTGCATTTATTTCTGATTAATATTCTTTCCTCGTTGTCTGCTTTTCTTCTAGGGCTCCCAGTCTTTTTGACACAGTTAACGCCAAGTGTTTTGTCCTCAGACCCAGGCACCCCTCTCACGGAGGACGAGTATATGGTCTTTTTCTCTTCCCAGAAACCCATGTGGAAGGCGAGCCTCGTGTGTCAGATCCGCCATAGCAAGGGTTGCTATGATCCTAGAATAATGCAACTGGATCGGTTTGAGAATCATGGCCAGATCCCAGAGGGTATGTGCAGATCACTGGTGCACAGTTCAGATTCCCTCCAACACCCTTTTGTGGTGAGAGACTCTGGTTGCACTTTGTTTCATGCATACGTAAATATTTCCACAGACTTTCTGTGGTCAAACAACATCCCCATATGTCTTTGGGGTCCATAAGGAATTAATCTTCTGTTTTTATGGGACTAATCTTTAACCCTAACTTTAAATCAGTTTATTTGGGGGGAGGGGAGTTAGTTTATATGCATCCTTTCCCACTCACATCTCTCACTCTCTCATTCAGTGTTTTCCCAGAACATGTACTGCAGTTTTAGAATAAATGATCAATATACATCCCCATCCACAAAAAAGGAGACACAAAAGACTGCAGTAACTATTAGCCCATAGCGTTAATTTCCCATGCCAGCAAAATTATGATCAAAATTCTGTAGCACAGACTCCAATCATATATGGAGAGAGAAATCAGAGACACAAGCAGAGGTCAGAACAGGAAGAGCCACTAAGGACCGCATTGCAAACATACAATAGTTAATGGAGCACACCCAAAAAATCCAGAAGATCAGAATATGTTTTAAAGACAACAGTGACTACATAGATCAAGAAAAGCTATGGAATGCTCTTAAAAATGCGACAGTGCCACTACATCTGATAGTCCTGATGTGGAATGTGTACTTAGGATGAGAGGCTACTGTTAGAACAGAATATGAAGAAACAGAATGGTTCTCAATTAGCAAAGGGGTCAGGGAAGGCTGAATTTGTTTAACTTGTGTGTAGAAAATATTAAGAACAGCAGGTTTAGACTCAGATTGAGGAGTGAAGATAGGAGGAAGAAACATCCATAATCTAAGATATGGAGATGATATCATAATACTAGCGGAAAACATCATAGAGTTGGAACAATTACTAAGGAAAGCCAAAGAAGAAAGTGCAAAGGCAGGCTCACTGCTGAACGTAAAGAAAACAAAAATAATAACCATGGAGGATCTATATAAATTCAACCTAGATAATGAGGAAATCAAAATATTTAATAATTACCTGCACCTTGGATCAAATATTGATTAGAACAGAGACTGCAGTCAAGAGATCAGAAGAAGACCAGGAGTGGGAAGGGCAGCTATGAAAGAACTAGTAAAGATCACTGCAGGACCTGAGCAGAACAGGGGAGGATAGGGAGGCTTGGAGATGGGTCATTCTTCTTCGTGGTCTCTGCGAATCACACAAATGGGTTATATCTGTGCCTGCACAGCTAGCTCGGAAAGTTCTGGTATCACTGGGCAAAACTTTAGTTGCAACTTTTTGGAGGTAGTTCTGCCCACCCCCTATAAAGCCTCTGGCATTCCCGCTCTTTCTCCAGTCCCTTTCATCCGCCACGTTAGCAGCTAGCAAGGAACTTCGCTCGCTAAAATTGCTGTCTATTTTTTATTTTGACTTACGGCTTTTTGACTTCTTGTTCTGGTTCTTGACTATTCTCTTCAGATTTCAGCTTTGTGATTGTTTGCGGACTGTTTTTTGACTTTGGATAAACTCACAGGTCGAGTTTGTCTTACCACGATGGCTTCCTTCAAGCATTGCCTCAAATGCAACATGAAAATCCCCACAACTGATCGACACGATCAGTGCGTGTTGTGTCTTGCAGAAGCCCACAATCCAAAAGCCTGCCCTCTGTGCAAGGGGCTGACGACCCAAGCCCTAAAAAATAGGGAAGCTCAAGGCTGCTCTCTGGGAGCAGGTCTTAAGACTGGCCTCTGCACCCTCTCTCTTTCTGGATCCTTTGGTAAAAAGGTTCCTTAAGGGACTTAGTAATTTGCACCCTCCAGCCTTGGTACCGACTCCAGCTTGGACCCTGGACTTGGTGTTGGCTTACCTTTCTTCCGAACCATTTGAACCTATGGCCACAACGGACTTAAGATTGCTGACCTGGAAGACAGCTTTCTTAGTGGCCATCACCTCTGCTCGATGTGCTGGAGAGATTTGTGCCTTACGGATGGACCAGCCTTACCTTCATAGTTCTCCATACCAACATCACATTTTTGCCTAAGGTGGGGTCGGCCTTCCATATCAACCAAGACCTTGTGCTCCCCACCCTAGCTCCGAACCCAACCACTGATACTGAAAGGCGGCTGCACACCTTGGATGTTTGCAGGGCCTTGGCCTTTTATCTTGACAGGACCTTGAGTTCGAGGCACTCAGAGAGGCTGTTTGTGTGTTACTCTGAGACCAAGAAAGTACTGCCGGTATCGGCTCAGAGGTTTTCTAAATGGGTGACCTCTGCCATCCATCTCTGTTATGAACTGGCGGGCAAGACCCCTCCGGGCCAGGTGCGGGCACATTCAACAAGGGCGGTAGCTGCATCCTCTGCTTTTTTGTCTGAGATCTCCCTGGAGGATGTCTGCAAGGCTGCTGTCTGGTCCCAACCTTTGACTTTTATCAAACATTACAGGTTGGACACAAGGGCCAGACAAGAAGCCTCTTTTACGAGGGCATTGTTACTATCTGGGTTGCACTAATTCCTTTGCACTGTCTTATTGCATACTTGAATTTAGTACAAATGACACCAAAATGCATTTGAAGTTTACAGTTATACTTAATTGTTGTTAACAAATCTTTCTTGTTTCAACTTACAAGAATGGTGTCAGGATACTCACTCTTCCACTGACCTAAGCTTGTCAGTCTGATTAACCCATTTGTGTGATTCGCAGAGACCATGAAGAAAGTTGCTCACCTGTAACTGTATTTCTTCGAGTGGTCATCTGAGAATTCACACAAATCCCGCCCATCCTCCCCACAGTCGTGTCCTGCTCTTGGCCAAAAGAGTGGGAATGCCAGGGGCTTTATAGGGGTGGGCGGAACTACCACCAAAAAGTTGCAACTGAAGTTTTGCCCAGTGATACCAGAACTTTCCAAGCTAGCTGCACAGGCGCAGATATAACCCATTTGTGTGAATTCGCAGATGACCACGCGAAGAAATACAGTTACAGGTGAGCAACCTGTCTTTCACAGTGTTGCCATAAGTCCAGCTCAACTTAAGGGCAGATAACAACAACAAATTATTTCTGTAGAACCCTGAGAATTTAAATTGGGTTTTCATCAACTTGTTCTCACTGTCTTTCATGACTCTGCACAAAGGAATAGCTGCCAGGACACTGACCTGTACAAGTCTTTTATAAAAGAACTTCCCCCTTTGTCCCTTGATTCCCAGTGCTCCATGCATAAATATTTGTAGAATTTATGTTTATCAATATCCCCTCCACCCAACCCTAACCCTTGGTTTTAAAGTTTGAGAATTGTCCTTGGGAGACTTCGTTATTATGCAGCAACACATTCAAAATTCTTAATATTTTGGAGGAAAATATTAATCTGAATATCCTCCTTTTTAAGGAAATGTTTTAAAATTAACATTTCAGTAATTACCTGGTTGTGTACACAGCTGTGCCCAAGGGAGGCTTGTGAAAATAGGACTTAGTTATGCATTGCCTTTGAATGACCTCTTTTCTCAGTTCAAAAGCTAGTGCTCTGAAGTTGCCAGTATTAGGTATAAACTTTTTGTTTTTCTCCCATAGTAATAATTTTCATTTTTTTTCTTCCAGGTCCCATCTGTACTAATCTTCCTGAGGACACACGTTTTGAGAACTTTTGTCAGTTTTCACAGTTTCGATGCTTAAATCATAAATTCTATGCTAAGGTGAGAGAGAGAAAGAACTGCTAAAGTGTTAGTGCTTCACTTAACAAGACGATCAGAACAGGCCTGGAGACCTCTTTAGATAGTCATGGCAAGGAAAACGATTTGGCGAAAAGTAGGGAAGGTGAAGGCTTGAGTATTTAACTAGGACTTTTTCATAAATTTCACCCCCTCCCCATGATTTGTGCATAGGAGGAGATTCAGTCCAAAGGCAGATATAGGGCATGGTCTGAGCTGAAATCATTCAAAGATGAGCTGGAAGGAGAATGCAGGCAGGGAATGGCAGAAGGCCTGGAACAAAGTAGGACACAGTGCAAGCCAGGTAAGATATTAGTGACTCTTGCTTAGGCCAGGAAGGGCCAGTGGCCAGCCTGAAAGACAGAATCAAACTGAAGTTTGAAAGAGGCACAATGCCACTTTGTTCTCCATCCTTTTCTTTTGCAGTCTCGAGTGGGTCACCACAAGGAACACCAGTACACAAACAAGGGTATTCATGCTCAACTAACTTAATACAGGAACTATTAGATTCAGGGGTGTTACCACAGTGGCAGGTGCTTTATTGTCTTAGGTAGGAGTTGATTTCCATTGCACTGATTTTAGATTGATAGTTGGCTGGTTACAGTGAATATTGACAGTACAGTAAGGGAAGGGCCAGGTGGGCAAATTTTGTTCTGGGATTATCAGATGACTCATGTTGTTGACTGTTTTAAATAAAGAGAGGAAGAGGTTAATTGGGAATCCCTGTTTGAGAGGATACTAAGTAATGCGCTAGAGGTGTGGGAGACATACCTGTATGAGATAATGAAAAGGAATATGGGATGAAATTGTATATGCAAAGCAATATAGTCATATTTATCCAAATTCTCCCTCCCCCACCCATAGAGGATCCCATGCCCTGAGCCTCCACCTGTGGAAGAGGTTATTCTCCTCTCTTTAGCTACAAGCAAGACACCTGCTGCATCTCCTAGTGAGATTTCCCCAGCTCCTGAGAGTTCCCCACCTCCTGAGATGCGTCTTCACTCCAACATTGATGCCATTTTGAAATATGCCTTTGCCGTCTCAGGCGAGGAGCCTGTGACCAAGAAACCAGACAAGTGGGAAACCCTCCAGACCACCGTGGAACAAAATCAGGCAGAGCATTCAAGCGCTCAACTTGTCACAGTCACTGCCGAAACCGTTGTCTCAGACACCAAAACGGTTAAAGGCACAACAGGGCTCACAGACCAAATGCTCCACCAAAGCATCCACCGTCTAATTGGCAAGGCATTCTCACTGGAGCAGTCCCTGAGCTCAGACAACATGAAAGCAACCAAAAGCATAAAAATAGATCTGAAGGGTCAGGAGGCAATTTTGGAGACCAGTCCCAAGGGCAGGTAAGGACAAAGCCCAGCATGGAGGCTAACAGAACAGCTGAGACCACCTTCTCTCACATATGTATGGGTCTTATTCCCAGGCTAGGAACAGTGGCAGGAGGAAGGAAGGTCAAATTACTTATTCTTTAGATTATAATAATCAGTGGATATTGAATTACTGTTGGCTGAATAAAGGGAATGGCAAGCCATTGTCGGAAAAAACAATCCCTACAACATGAAGGGGAGGACCTAAACTCTAGGTCAGGGGGAGCGGGGAAACTGATCCTTTATGTCAGTGATTCCCAAACTGGTCCTCCAGATGTTTTGGACTTCTGCTCTCGAATCTCTGAACTTCATCCAAGATGGCTGGGGCTTCTAGGAGCTGAAGTCCAAAACACCTGGAGGATCAAAATTTGGGAACCCTTGCTTTAGGTGGTGTTGGATTCCAGTTCCCATCAGGCCTGTTAGGTAGTGATGGATCATGGGAGTTGTAATGTATTACTATCTGGAGGGCCAAAGATTGTCCAGCCTGAAAGAAGATGCCTCATGCCACTTTTACCCTCCCTGTTGTTCCCCCTTCAATATCTCTTTTGCCCAAAATTAAGAAGTTAAAAATCCCAACAGACAAGGCACTACTCAGTCAAAGTTACTGTTAAGTCCCATTGATTTGTATTTATATTTTAAAATATGTCTGAATCACCCTTCCATTCAAAGTGCTCAAGGCAATTTGCAATAAAACTATCAGCAGAAAAAAGGCTGCAGTCCTGAGGCCCAGGCCCATTATTCAGACACTCTGGCCCATAAGCCATTCAGGGTTTTTACAGGTGAGAAAGAACCAGCACCTACTATACCCTCTTTAAAAGCCATTTATGCAGTTGCTAGTTGTTAATTGCATGAATAGTGTCTTGGCCCTTGCTCAATGAGCCAAACACCAGCCTTAATTCCTCCCAGTAGATCTGCTGCTCACTGAAAGCTGTATTCTGTATTCACTGAAAGCTTTTAGCTTTATTATGTCTGACCTCTCACGATGACCAAGCTAGCAAAGCTCCTTGTGGAATTAATTAAAAAGGTAACATGTCTTCCATGTCACCAATCATAAGTTTTAGGAACTGTCTGCCCACCTACAATGGATTTGATCAACTTCTTCCTTTGCTCCTTAATCCGTCCTTCTCTCCCACCTAGAAGGTCCCTCAAGACAATTAAAACAACAGAGTTTCTTAGAAACATAATAATAATAATAATAATAATAATAATATACAATCAGTGGTAAAGAAATGTAACACAAACTTCAATCAGGTAACACATAAGACCCCCAAATACCGAATGGGGGAAAACATGCTGGATGATGGGAATTAGCCCTGTGTTCTTTGTATGTATTGGTCTTTCTGCCATGATGGGCTAATAGTAATAGGTTCATATGAAACAAATGTATTTCAAATATAAAACAGATAGAAAAAAACAGTTTTAAAATGCATTAGCAAAAGAGATTTAAGCCAAGTAACAAGACAGTTTGATTTAATTTAAAGACCAAACGTTCCTTGCCTACCAGCAAAAGGACAAATAGGGAGCAGCTTCACAAGACACCACATTCCAGAGGAGTATGGGAATCTGTGTGTTCTTCTATGTTGTTGGACTCTAGTTCCCATCAGCCCCGATGGTAAAAATCTCTTCATTTGACAATAGATGGAGTTATCTGTGAATAACCTTTTAAAAGTATCTTTGGAGTACAATCTCCATTGGTTATGAGGCTTTATGTAGCTGAAGGAAACTAAATGGTACTAATTTTTACATATTTTTTGGATTTTGCCCCAGTGGTGTCAACTGGCAGAGGAGGAGGAGAGGAGAGCCAGATGCCAGGGAAAGCAGAAAATTTTCCCCTCACCCCACCTCCTCCTCCCAGAATAAAAATGAACATAAATAATTGGCTGTTTAAAAGGTAAGGAAAAAATTCATTAGGAGCTCTAGGAATTAAATGAATGGTGGATTTACCTCCCCGCCACAAGAAATAAGGATGCCAGGGAACATTATGATGGGCAAGACAGTATCAAAATGTCAGACAAACAGTTCTTGAGCTGACCCTTGATAACAAGGCCAGGCATCTCTTTCAGAATCCTTCCACATAACAAACGCTGCAGGTCTGATAGGTTACGCAAGGATGGGGATGGGGATGGGGATAATAAGGACCTGTGTGTAAATTCCTCCTTGAGATTCCCATTTTCTTGATATTGACATCTATTTAGGGAAACTCTGGTCTCTTTCACACAGGACAATTATAATATTTTGATTCTACTTTAACTGCTACCATTGTATCCTAGGGAATCCTAGGATTTGTAGCTTCATGAGGTGTTCAAAATTATCTTCCAGAGAACTCCAGGGCCTCACTAAGCTACAAATACTATAATAGTGCAGTGTGAAAGGGGCCTATATCACAGAACCATAGAGTTAGAAGGGGCCCCATAGGCAACCCCCCACTCAGTGCAGGATGTTCAACTAGAGCTTCTCCAGCAGGTAGTTCTCCACCTTCTTTTTGAAGACATCCAGAGGAGGAGACCCCACCATCACTGTAGGGAATTGGTTCCATTGCTGAACCACCCTTCTGTCAAGAAGTTCCTTCTAATGCTCAGTCGAAATGTACCCTTCTGTAGCTTAAAACCATTAGAGTACCCTCTGGGCAGTAGAGAAAAAACCATCCTCTCCATGGAAGCCCTTGAGAAAAGAATGCATGGCTTTTCCCAGCCCTTCTCAGGGGTAGCCAGGTCACCCTAGAGACATTTCCCTAATGACAATTAGTCATGGTAATAATGAATTATATGAAAGGCCACTATTTTCAGCAGCAAATTATATTTTCCACAAAGCTCACTTTGACCCTGGTGTAGAAAGCTCAGATTGCCCAGACATCAGCTGCCTCTACTTTGGGGGAAGAGGGGAAGACACAAAATCAAAACTTTTCTCCTTACCAGCTCTCACCATTTGGTTCTCTCCTTCTCTCCCTTGTTGCATCAGCATCTTAGCTCTTGACAAGAACGCAGCTCTGGTGATTCTGTGCTATTCAGTCCTGCAAGATATTTGCGTAGCCACAGCTGTTAGCAAAGCCTGGAGACAAATAGAGGCAAAAAACTTTGGCTATGGGGATTCGGTAAGCTTCAGTTCTGGATTCCAGTCCCACTTTTCCTCCAGCAGAGTCCTGCACTTGACAGACTTGGACATCTCTCACCCCAACTCAAATGCCTATGCCACTTTCTAGAGTACCTGCGGATGAGAGACTGGGGACAGTTAGATTGGGCAATCACTACTAGGGGTCTAAGAATAGAAGACTCCTGGAATATGAGAATGAGCATGTCAGGAAGACCAGTGCCCGCCCCACACCTAACAGTGACTTGCTAAATACCCTAATAGTTTGAGGTAATCTTCTTCCCATCTGAACTTTGCTGTGCTCCTTATTGCTCCATCACTTTCTAGGTGTGTGACAACCTTGGTCGACGGCACACAGATCTGTGCCCTGAGTGTGCATTCTGCTCCCTGAAGATAGAGCAGTGCCAAGGGGCCTCCAATTTGAAACGCGTCAGCTGTGAAAGTGGCAAATTCAAAGACTACATCAATCCTGGGATCTTGGCCCAGCACCAGGCCATGGTCCCCAGGGTAAGGTAAAGCTTAGGTTGCTGAGTTACTGACGAAAGATTCCTTTGTGGACAAGTTTCCCTGTGTCAGATTCTCCCTTTCACCATTTTTTGCCATCAGGTCTCCCCAGACGAAACTGAGTTTTATGAGATTGAGGCATATGGAGGCTTGCAGACAGAATACTGGTGTGGTCGCCTGGCTACTCATGGCTGTGATGACTATCGTGTAGCTCTCTGGTTGCAGTCAGAATATTCCTCCTTTAAAGGAGGAGATTACCCAAACCTGGTAACCATTAGTGGAATAGCTGCTCCCTTCCCCTGGTCTGATTGTTCCTCTCATTTCCTGCTCCCTACTAATATCCGTTATTTCATTCCTGCCAGATCTGTGATTCAGAAGAAGTTCAACATCCCACTTATTGTGCTTTCAAGAGCAACCAGTGTCAAGAGTACACACTTAATGAAAAGAAGGTGAGGACTAGACACTTTACCTGGGCAGCCCCATAGTTCTTCAGTAATCCTTTCACAAGCCGGGGGGGTGTGTGTGTGAGGGAGACACAACTTGCTGCCTTTTCTCACCTTTTAATTCTGTGTTCCTCTGGGAACTTCGTCAAAAGTCAAACTGAGAAAAGGAACACATGACACCTTATTGTGTTGCATAAAAATCTTACAGTGCCTATCCCCACTGAGAATTTCCCAGCAGGCATTAATGATTGCTTTGCGATTTGCAATCCTCACTCAAGTTTTTTCATTCATTCATTCATTTATGACTTACTTATCTTGCCTTTCCTCACATGGACACTTGCTGAAGGAAGGAACAAAACAACAATAGAACAGCATCTAAAACTTACATTGTAAATAACAAATGTACACAATATCAAATAAATTAGAATCCCATCAAGCCAAAATCTAGTCTGAGAACCAGCAGGAAGAATAAAAATCAATCATAAAGGGATCCAGTATGACTGCCACTAAAAAGTGTGAACAAGCAGGACCTATTTAGCTTTAAATGAAAAGGGCAAGCATGCCGCTGCATATTAATGGCACAGTAGTCTGGAAACCCATGCTTAGCCAGCTTAGCCACTCTACACTGTTCAGGCAGATGCCGCAACTGCATTTTTTTGACACAATAATTGTCAAAAATCCAAGACTGAACAAAAATGGAAGGATGGCACAGGCAACACTGCCACCTGGAATGGGCCAAAATCACTGAATATTATGCCAGATACTGCACTTATAAAGTTCTTTTAAAATATGTATTTGACTTAGTTGCTCCCACAAATGGGAAAGTGAGAGCATATGAAAGCCTGTTCTTTTAATTAAAGAGAAAAGCAAAGAATAGGACAGACACACACACCCCTTATTTTGCTGGGTCATACTATTAATCCCTTTTAGTAATTCACTTAGGCCACATCCAGTCTGACACCATTTTAACTGCCATGGCTCAGTGCTATGGAATTCTGGGAGTGGTAACATCAGGGCACTTTGATGGAAAATGCTAAATGTCTCACAAAACTACATTTCCCAGAATTCCATAGCATTGAACTATGGCAGTTAAAGTGGTATCAAATTGGATTATTTCTGCAGCGTGGATGCAGCCTTAGGACCTTATCCCACGGGGTCCCAAGCAGAAGATATCCAAAGGCAATCCAAAGCTAAAACGTTTTTCCTTACCTTGTGTCCACACATATCCAAAGGCAATCCAAAGCTAAAACGTTTTTCCTTTCCTTGTGTCCACACAATATCTGAAGGCAATCCAAAGCTAAAACGTTTTTTCTCCCCCTGAACCGAAGTCAAAGGGGATCTTTTGGCATTCGGTTTTTTGGGGAAGTACAGCTGGGAGGAGGGCGAGATGCGGAAGGGAGCCGCCGCCTCTGCCTCCTCCACGGCCAGAGCCGCCTCTCCTCAGCCAGTGCTTTGGGCTGGCTGGAGGCCTGGCAAGTGTCGGAGGGAGGGCGAGGTGCGGGAGGGAACCCCCGCCGCCGCCGCCTCTGCCTCCTCCAGAATGGCCACGGAAAGGCCACGGAACGGCCATGGAAAGACCGCGGAGGTTTGCCGCCTTCGCTTTTTTTCCGCTTCCTGGCCAGCGTTTGATAAGGCCCTTAGAAACAACCATCATTGTGTTCCTTACCTCCAGTCCTTTCTTTGGTATGTCCAAATTCTGGTACATACTCATCATCCCTGTGTCCCAAGTTTCTTCTTGTCAAAGGGCTTCTAAATAATGTCGAGCAGCACAGGCTCCCAGTTTTACACTTCCTCTTCCTCCCTCCACCCCACTTTCATTCCTGTTGTTCACTTATTTGTCCTCTTTTGGACTTTTGATCTGTGCAGTTGTGCAGGGAAGAAGATGCAAGGCAAGTGAAGCATGTAGCTCTGTCTCATGGCTTTCCTCACTCCTGGTATCCTCAGAGAAAGTAGGCAAGCAGGCAGGGGCATAAAGCAGAAGGAGGATCAGGGATAGGATTGATGGAGAGCTCTCTCAGCAGATGCCCAGTAATGCCTACCTGTGCTCTTGGCCCAGTTGCTGAGTTCCACTAGGCCAGTTGTGGGGAAGCTAATTCGTCAAGCTATCAACTGTAGCTGGTGATACTGATTCTTTCACACTTTTGTCTTCAGGTGTTTCGAGTTGGATGTTTTAAAAATGAGACCTATAATGTGCTCAGCAAGGAAGAAGGGGAAGAAGAAGTGCAGCTCTGGAACGAGAAATTTTCAAGCATTGCTAATGTGTGATTGCACAGAGGGGGAGCTTGGACAGAGAGGATGGGGAGGGCAGGGGGGAAAACTTTGTGTCTACAACTCTCATTTAATGGCTATTGAATATTGCACAGTCTCTTGTTTAAGCACTATACCCTTTTGTCTATTTTGCACGGTGATTTCACTATGGACCCTCCAGCTGTTAAATCTGCATCACAAGGACTGCACAATTTAAATGTGCCTTTTGAGGAGTAATTGTCTTTACCAACTGGGTTCCTGTAAGACTCTACATCTTAGAAAAGAATCCAAAAGAGGATGGTGGTTGTAAGCAATCCTAGTTCCCTCTCCTGTGATCCTTATTATCCCTCATTCTCATTAGTGTATTCATATATTAACTATTTCTGTATTATATGCTTTGGTTTCTTATTCATAAAGAGCCTTTTCCATGCACAGTTAGCTCTTGCTTCTATTTGGATGTGTAGTATTGGAGCAGACAACCTTCTGTGGAAGAGCCCCGATCATGTTGTATAAAATTCCAGTCTTGGGTTAATCCTTAGTTCTTCCAGTTTGCAGAAGGAGCCAGCTGGGTGGCTATTGGTAGTAACCCATCTCTTTTCACCCATGGCCAGGGTACTTTTGTAGGTCTTTTTAAAGTGTTTTCCCTTCCATAAATAAGCAAAACAAATAAATCAGTAAATCTATGTTTAAGATAAACAGTCATACTGCTATTGTTTTAGGTTTATGGGGATAACAGACTAAAGCACAATTCATCAGGTGTCCAGCCCCAGCTCTTGAATTGTGAGGAAGGAGTCTCCTAGACTCCCTTCTGTAATGGACTTGAACTTGGGGAATTACTAAAGTACAAGCCTTCTATGGGATCTTTTATCCTATGTTTACGGAGGTGGCTAGGGAATAGACTGATAAAGACAAAGCTTTCAATGAACAGTATTTGGGGGGATTCAAACATACAAAGACACTCATACACACAAGAACTCAGGAGGGAAGAAGCTTGGAGAGGAAACACAAGACTTTCTAATTGTGATAATTACCTGAAGGAGGCTGCTCCAACGATGAATGAAGATGGATAGACTCAACCATTATGAAAGGGAAAGGACCATGGGAAGAGCTGGAACTCTAGTCAGAGTTCACAGTGGCACAGTGTCACCAAGAAATCTAGCCAGACCCCAATGTGCCTGAGATTTTGGGGATCATTTATACCCTTAAACCTAGCCTGAGGCGAAAAGTTGCTATTGTATATCAAAGGATCCCGGATTCCTACTTTTGAAGTAGACAATTTCCAAGGAGAGGAGATGGGATATTAATGTTATCTCATCTTCAGCCACACACATCCTGGCTGGCATTCATAATTTTTCTAAGTGTGAATGTCCCACATTGTAGCTCCTAAGCTTACATCTGTAAATTGATGTAAATGCAGATGTGGCCTTTCAGGTACCTACGTGACATGCTCGCCTCATATCCATGGTGATAGGGGTTCTTCCAGCCCAGGGCTATGGCAGGGACCCAAAAAGAGGTCTTTATATCAAATCAGTTATCATAACACTTCCTGTAACTCACATGCTGCTCTCACTCTACAACCTCCTTCCCTGGCTAGTGGTAGTGTTGTATTTCCACCAGATGATGGCATTTGTCGGCACTTGCACTCTGCTTTCATGGGGAACAAAATGGCCCAGAACAATAAGCAGGGTGCTATCAAATTGTAGCTGTCAGATACACAATGTAGTTTCTTGCAAGGAAAAGAAAAGGTTTCAGCAGGGGTTTTAAATAAAGAAACTGATAAAATTAATCCATACATGCTACATCATAAAACTATCTCAACAAGGGCCAGGAATGTTTAATTGCGCCTCTTTAGAGAAGCAGCCATTTTAGTCTCTTGCAGTAAAACAAGGAGAGAGAGATACTGAATGATCACAATATGCTTGATAATTACCCAGCAATAGCCCTCAGTTGAGAGGTAGGAATCATGCAGCATTGTTGGACTGCAATTCCTAGCATTCCCTATCACCAGCTACACTGGCTAGAGCTGCTGCTGCAGTCCAAGCTCTGGCTAATCTCTGGAACAGGGAAAAGGCTATGGTGGTGGACACAATCACTCCACAAGCCAAACAAGCCTCCTACTTTACTAGGGATCTAGTGAGGAGGAAATGAGCAGATTGGAGACTAGAATCTCAATGGCAGAAAACTCGGAGTAAGTTGACCATTGGAAAACCCATGCTGTGGCACTGGTAGCAGCAAAGAAAGCTTTATTTCTTGCAGCACTGCATCTGCAGAGTGTTGCCCAGCACAGTTGTCTCGAGTGGTCAAGGGCCTTTTACACTCAGCTCCACAAGAGCAGCCTGCTGTGAAGAATGTGCATGATACTTTGCATATAAAATTGCTTGGATCTGCTCCGACTTGGATGCTGTTAATACAGGTCCAGAGACATAACCTTGGCTCCTGTTTGTCCTGTGTTATTGTTTAACTTTCTACATCCTGAGGTTGTGGTCAAGATCCTTGGAGAGATAAGAGCCACTACATGCACACTAGGAAAGCCAGTGTACCATAGTGGTTGAGTATTGGAGAATTTAATGAGCCATGAAATTCACTGGGTGACCTTGGGCAAGTCACACTCTCTCAGTCTCAGGAGATGGCAATGGCAACGGCAATGGCAATAGCAAAGGCAAACGCCTCTGAAGAAATTTGCCAAGAAAACCCCATAATAAGGTCATCTTAGGATCGCCATAAATTGGAAAAGACTTGAAGGTACACAACAATGAACATGCACACTAGATTCATGCCCTTCCTGCCTTATAAAAGCAGCCCAAGGGGTAATGGCTGAATGGGTAAGGGGAGTGTGAATGCCTCGCTGCAGCAAGTTGAACTTCCATCCTGTAAAAAAAAAAGGGCTGTGGTGAAGCCTTCCTTGTTGTGGGGCCCTCTGTGAACTTTATTACACTAAATAATTACTGGCCAGTCACCAGCATCCCTTTTTGGGGCAAGGTTCTGGAGCATGTGGTGGTCAACCAGCTCCAGGGTACCTGGATGAAACAGATTATCCAGATCCATTTCAATCTGGCTTCAGGAATGGAGACTGCTTTGGACACCTTGGTGGATGACT
The DNA here is from genome assembly GCA_026167975.1 of Phrynosoma blainvillii. Lineage (NCBI taxonomy): Eukaryota > Metazoa > Chordata > Lepidosauria > Squamata > Phrynosomatidae > Phrynosoma > Phrynosoma blainvillii. The sequence goes on along the minus strand of JANUYF010000002.1, from coordinate 159,146,552 downwards.
ACGTAGGGAATTGGACAGGGGAAGTGTCCTTGTTGGTTCTGCTGGACCTCTCAGCAGTTTTTTTTTAAATAATCTTTATTCAAAATAAAACAATAATAAAAACACACATAAATAAAAACATACATACATAAACATACCTATATTATTTAACATACATAAACATACAGCAACACTGATAGCATCCTTAATACTACATAAACCCTATCAGTCATCTCGTTCTTATCCATTCCCTTACATTTTTAAGAGAATGGATAAAAACAAGATGACTGATAGGATCATTTTCTTATAACATTTCTCAACTGAACCATATTCACTTTACCATCTTTCTTCCATATGCTTTCTACTTTCACTTCTCAATATACCTTTACTAGTTCACCACTATTTATGCCTTCTTAACTCTCGTCTCTTCCACTTATACCATCTTATCTTTCCTCTTGTAGCCTTCCCTTCTCCATCTTTCTTCTAAGCCGCTTAGATTGTTGTCAAGAAGCGGGATATAAATTATTATTATTATTATTATTATTATTATTATTATTATTATTCATACTTCCTCTTTCATCTCTCATCCTACTTCTTCTTCATCCTCTACTACAAACTCAGACCTCCCACTTACCTAGTCCTATCTCCTTTTCCAATCATACTTCCTTTCCCTTTCACACATCCTGACTACACACATTTTGACTTCCTCCCTTGCCTTCTTTGGCTGTTTCTTACACATGTTTTGACCTCCTAAAACAGTGCAAACAGTGATACCCCAATCTCACACTTCCACTATCCTTTAGTCCTCTATATCTCTTTCTACTTTACTGACATAATTAGAAAAAGAAGACTTATCCTCACTAGTACACTTTCCTTCTATAAAGTTAGATAATTGATAATCAAGCCTCCAATAATTTCTGGCATATAAGACTACTTTTTAACCCAGGAAAATCTTCTCCAAAGTCAGGGGTCGTCTTATACGTCGGGTGGCAGAGGAGGGGGAAGAAGGTGTGGCGCGGCGGGAGGCGGGAGGAGGAGGAAGAGAGGAAGTCAGGTTAGAGAAGGAGGAGGGGGGAGGAAGGGGTGGCATGGTGTGGTGTGAGGCAGGAGGAGGAAGCAGCAGCGGATAAGAGGTGAACCCCTATCCTGGGGTTTTCTTGGCAAGACTGGTTCAGAGGAGGTTTGCCATTGCCTTCCCCTGAGGCTGAGAGTGTGTGACTTGTCCAAGTTCACCCAGTGGGTTTCATGGCAGAGTGGGGAATCAAACCCAGGTCTCCAGAGTGGTAGTCCAACACTCAAACCACTACCCCATGCTGGCTCCTATTCCTATGTACTACCTATGAAACAATTGCAGACTTTTTTGTTGTTCTTGTGTGTCTTCAAGTCCTTTCCCATTTATGGCGATTCTAAGGCAACCTTATCATGAGGTTTTCTTGGCATGTTTCTTCAAATGGGGGTTGCCATTACCATCCTCTGAGGCTGAGAGTGTGTGACATGCCCAGGGTCACTTACTTGGGTGCAAATTGTACATACCCCAGAATGCATCACCTAGGATATTGGCAGTCCTTCCCCCCAACACTTTCTCATTTCCCCCCGTCGGAAGAGGGGTCGTCTTATACGGCAAGTATATCCCAAACTCTATATTTTAACTGGAGAAGTTGGGGGTTGTCTTATGCACCCAGTTGTCTTATACGCCAGAAAATACGGTAATTAATCCAATAAACTGATTATTGCTAAGAGGCCACACTTGTATTCCAAAAAGTTTATTACTGGTTTCCATTCTTCATATATCTTCTCAGTTGGTTCATTTTTCAATCTCAGGGTGAGCATGTCTAGTTCTAATACACTGTATATTTTGCTAAGCTAATCTTCTTCACTCAGTATAGATCTGGCTTTCCATTTCTGGGCAAAGACATTACCAAATAAAACAAAATTTTAGCAGATTTATTTTCTAACTCTCCTTCAAAAATTCCTAGTAAGTAGTTTTCTGGTAACATCTGCACTGCTCTCTCCAGAATCTCAGCAGTTTTTGGTACCACCAACCATGGGATCCTTCTGGCCACAGTAACACATGTCTTGATTAAATCCTGGTTGGATTACTGTAATACCATCTATGCAGGACTGCCTTTGGAAACTGTTCAGAAATTTCATCAAGTCCAAAATGCTATAGCCAGGCTGTTGAAACAGCTTCACTGGCTAGTGGTCCATTTCTGGGCAGAACTTAAAGCACTGGTTATGATCTTTAAAACCCTTTATGGCTTGAGTGCAGACTGTGTATCTCTGTGTCCAAGGGATCTTATAGCAGCTTTGAGACTGAGGTCCAAACCACACTGCAGAAACCATCCAGTTTGAGACCACTTTAACTGCCCTGGCTCAGTGCTAGGGAATCCTGGGAATGATAGTTTATTGTGGCACAAGAGGTCTCTGACAGAGAAGGCTAAATGTCTCACAAAACTAGTTCCCAGAATTGCCTACATGAGCCAAGGCAGTTAAAGCAGTCTCAAACTGGATTATTTCTACAGTGTGTTTTGGACCTGAGAGAAAGAACTTGGTACCATAAACTTTTGTAGACCAACATCTTTCTCTCTGGGCTTGTCTACATTACCTATATACGCTGAATTCCTCCTGGGTTGGCTGTATGCTCTTTGTAGTATGCAGCCCAAAAATTTTGCATCAGGTCCAGGCTGTTTACACAATGCCCAGACCTGATTTGGGGTTTCCATCCCTTGCCCTGGATTAAAAGAATTGCCTGTTGCTCTGGCTTTTCCACTCATGGAAATCCTTTTCTGACCCAGGATATGTATTGCCCTAAAAATATGCCTTCTCAGGCACCATCAATTTGAGTGATTTCACTGCACGGCAGCACCTCAGGCTAATCCATAGACAGCAGAGACCATGGCTTCCATTTTTACTTCAAACTATGTTTTTTGATATTGGCTTCCCTTGCACCCATTGTTCCGGGTCCTAGTCTCTGGAGCAGCAGAAAACAAGCTTGTTCCATCCTCAATATGACATCCCTTCAAATATTTAAACAGGGCTATCCTATCCCCTCTTAACCGTCTCTTCTCCAGGATACACATACCCAGTTCCCTAAGTCTTTCCTCATAAGGCTTGGTTTCCAGACCCTTCACCATTTTAGTTGCCCTCCTCTGGACACGCTCCAGTTTCTCAACATCCTTTTTGAATTGTGATGCCCAGAACTGGACACAGTATTCCAGGTGGGGTCTGACCAAAGCAGAATACAGTGGCACTATTACTTCCCTTGATCTAGATACTATACTTCTACTAATGAAGCCTAAAATTGCATTGGCCTTTTTAGCTGCGGCATCACACTGTTGACTCATGTTTAACTTGTGGTCCACTAGGACTCCTAGATCCCTTTCACACGAAGTCTCATTAAGCCAGGTGTCTCCCATCTTATATCTATGCATTTCATTTTTTTACCCTAAGTGCAATACCTTACATTTCTCTGTGTTGAAATTCATTTTGTTAGCTGTGGCCCAGATTTCCAATCTATTAAGGTCATTTTGAATTTTCATCATGTCTTCTGGGGTATTAGCTATTCCTCCTAATTTGGTGTCATCTGCAAATTTGGTAAGCATATCCCCTATTCTTTCATCCAAGCCATTGATAAAGATGTTGAATAGCACTGGGCCCAGGACAGAGCCCTGTGGCACCCCACTGGTCACTTCTCTCCAAGATGAAGAAGAGGAGCCATTGATGAGCACCCTCTGGGTTTGGTTAGTCAATCAATTACTAATCCATCTAACAGTTGTATTGTCTAGCCCACATTTTATTATCTTGTTTCCAAGAATATCATGGGGGACCTTGTCAAAAGCCTTACTGAAATCAAGATATGCTATGTCTACCGCATTCCCTTCATCTACCAAGCTGGTAATTTTATCAAAAAAAGAGATCAGATTAGTCTGGCATGACTTGTTTTTGAGAAACCCATGTTGACTTTTTGTGATTATGGCATTACTTTCTAAATGTTCACAGACTCTCTGTCTAATGATCTGCTCTAGAATCTTTCCCGGTATTGATGTCAGACTAACTGGACAAGAGTTGTTGGGATCCTCTTTTATCCTCTTTCCCCCCCTTTTTGAAGATGGGGACAATGTTTGCCCTCCTCCAGTCTGCTGGGACTTCTCCTGTTCTCCAGAGGCTCCCAAAGATTATTGCCAGTGGCTCTGAGATTACATTTGCCAGTTCTTTTAATATCCTTGGATGTAGTTCATCTGGTCCTGGAGACTTAAATTCATTTAGGTTAACCAGGTATTCCTGTACTACCTCTTTACTTATTCTGTGCTGCATTTCCCCTATTGTGTCCTCTGCTCCATTTTTGTCAGGTTGAGCAACTTTTTCCTTTTGTGAGAAGACTGAGGCAAAGAAGGTGTTGAGTAGTTCTGCCTTTTCTCTGTCACCTGTTAGAATTTCTCCATCTTCTCTGCTCAGTGGTCCCACCATTTTCTTCTTCTTTCTTTTGCTATGGACATACCCAAAAAAAAAACCCTTTTTGTTGTTCTTAACCCCTCTAGCAAGCCTGAGCTCATTCTGTGCTTTGGCTTTCCTGACTTTACCCCTACATGTGCTAGCTATTTGTTTGATTCCTCATTAGTTATTTTGTCCCTTTTCCATTTCTTATACATCTCCCATTTAAAACTTAGTTGAAAGTTCTTTTGTTATCCAACCCAGTTTCTTTAGACACCTCCCATTTTTGCTTCTCAGTGAAACAGTTTGAGATTGTGCCTTCAGTATCTCCCTTTTGAGAAACTCCCATCCATCCTGAACTCCCTTCTCCTTTAGTATTCCTGACCATGGGATCACTCCCAGTGTTTCCCTAAGTTTATTGAAATCAGCTCTCCTAAAGTCTAGAATGAGTGTCTGATTATGCCTAGCTTCTCCTTTCTCCTGTATAAGAAACTTCAGGAGAACATGATCACTCTCACCTAAGGATCCCACTACTTGCACCCCATTGACCAGGTCATCCCTGTTGGTTAGGATCAGATCTAAAATAGCTGATCCCCTTGTTGCCTCTTCCACCTTTTGGACAAAGAAATTGTATTCCAGGGCAAGTGAGGAATTTGCTAGACCTTGAAGTATTGGCTGAGTTTGACTTCCAGCAAATATCAGGATAGTTGAAGTCACCCATCACTACTACACCTCTCCTTTCTGAGTGTGTGGTCATCTGTTTTAGAAAGGCATCATCCAATTCCTCAGTCTGACTTGGGGGTCTGTAGTAGACTCCCACAATAACATTCCTGTTGTTTCCTTCCCCTTTAATTTTTATCCAGATGCTCTCCACCTGATTTCCAGTATTTAAGTCCTGGATCCTGATGTATTAACCTATTCCTCCTCCTTTCCTGTTTCGCCTATTTCTCTTAAAAAGATTATACCCCTCTTTTCCTACATTCCAATCATGAGACTCATCCCACGAGGTTTCAGTGATGCCTATTATATCGTATTTGCTTTGTTGTGCTAGGAGTTCAAGTTCATCTTGTTTATTTCCCATGCTCTGTGCATTAGTGTAGAGACATCTAAGAGCATGGGTCCTCCCCACTTGCTGCCTGTGTGAGGTTGTGGTTGTTTTTTTGTTTTTGTTTTTTGCCTCCCATTGTTAGGTCCTTGCATCATTTGCCTTGTTCCCTCTATAACATTTTGACTATTATCTCCAGCCCATAATGTACTCCTTCCTTCCAAGATACCATCCAAGATACTGTCTCCTTCCCCCACATGACTCAGTTTAAAGCCCTCCTGATCAAATGTTTGAGGCTATTGGCAAAAATGTTTCTGCCAACTGGTGTGAGATGCAGACCATCTCTTGCTAGAAGTCCACCCTCATGGAACTGCAGCCTATGATCCAAGAATCCAAATTGTTCTTGGCAGCACCATCTACAGAGCCAGTTATTCACATCTGTTATTTTCCTCTCCCTTCCTGGACCATGCCCTTCAACTGGGAGAAGAGATGAGATAACAACCTGTGCATCCAGCTCTTTCAGCTTCCTACCCAAAGCCTCATAATCCCTTCTGATATTCTGAAAGCTATGCCTTGCAGTATCATTGGTTCCCACATGGACCAAGAGGAAGGAGTAATGGTCAGTAGGCTTGACAAGTCTTGTCAGTCTGACTGTCACATCACGTCATAAAGCATCACAGACCTGGAACAACTACTAAGGAAGATCAAAGAAGAAAATGCAAAGGCAGACTTAATGCTGAACATAAAGAAAACAAAAATAATGACCATGGAAGATCTACACAAATTCAACCTAGACAAATTCAACCTAGAGGAAACTGAAATAATAAAACAGTCCCCATACCTTGGATTAATTACCTTGGACCTACTACCATCGGGGATGCTTTGATTGGGAGTTCCTGCATGGCAGGGGGTTGGACTGGATGGCCCTTGTGGTCTCTTCCAACTCTATGATTCTATGATTCTATGATTCTATGTATGGATGCAAGAGCTGGACAGTGAGGAAAGGGGATAAGAGGAAAATCAATTCATTTGAGATGTGGTGCTGGAGAAGAGTGCTGAGGATCCCATGGATAGATAAAAAGAAAAACAAATGGATCCTAGAGCAAATCAAGCCTGAATTCTCCCTGGAAAACAAGATGATCAAATGGAGGCTGTCATACTTTGGCCACATAATGAGAAGGCATGGCTCATTGGAAATGACAATAATGCAAGGAAAGGTGGAGGGAAGCAGAAAGAGAAGAAGGCCACATGCTAGATGGATGGACTCTATTAAGGAGGTCACAGGTATGAATCTACAGGACCTGACTAGAGCAGGGGGCTTGGAAATGTCTCATCCACAGGGTTGCCATGAGTCAGGGTCAACTCAAAGGCAATTAATAACAACAAAATGTGTGGTATGGGAGAAGATCAACAGGGAAGTGACACCATGGGTTATCACTCTGGGTAATGTTAACCCTCATGATGCCACTGGGCTGTGCTCATGTATTTAGTGGGCAGTGGCTGTCGTTTGAATATTACATCAAATTGGAGTTAAGGCAGCCCTACTCAGCAGTCTCACTGTGGAGTAGCCCTTCTCACAGAATCCACAGCAAGTGTAGTCCCTGCATCCATTCTCAAAGCAGCTTTATGGGGTTTTGGCAGCTTGAGAGAAGGGGGAACTTACAGCCAGGTCACAGCAATGACATGAGGCACTAAACCAGCACTAAGCACAGCTGGAGGTTTTCCATCTTGCCACTTGCCCAAAGCTCCAGCCCTCTTTCCTTCCCCAGTTCTGCTGAAGAATTATTCCAAAATAAGTCTAGCAGAATGGAAGGCAAGTCTTTCTGCCTAGATGGAAACCATGAGGTAATCCTAGAAAGCCCTCACCCCAGGATGGCACCACTAGGGCACCTTCCTTGCTGAGCTGGAAGGCACTCATATTCATTGCAAAGTCCTGAGGTTGCTGCTCCCATCAGGTCACCCAGAAGAAGAAAAAGAAGAAAGGAATTGACATATTGCAAACAGCCTCTGGCCCAGCAATTTGTTGATGGTTTTTTCAAGTCCACCCTTGAGACAAAAGTTTTATATTTTCTGTCCTATTCTCCCTCCTTCAGTCCTTTTCAAAGCTTCATGCCACATGCCTCAATACTACTAATGGGCAGAGTGGCAAACTGGGGCAGTAGCTGGGCTCCTCAAGCACTCCAAAATCTGTCTAGCCCTATGGGCTATTGCCCACAGCAACGCAGCTCCTTTGGGTTTGTCTTCGTTTTCAAGGTCCATCTTGATCTTTCCAGCTACCAGCCTGATTAAGTATTGCGAATGTTTAAGTAAGTCTGACCTGGTTCCAGAAACAAGGTGAGATGAGAGTGGAATGGGCTGGCTCTCCTATTTCTCTCTCAAGATGCTTCTATTCTTCCCTATGGCCCTTGTGGAGACAGCAAACATGCATAGCCTCTGTTGATGGTGTTTCTCTCTGGATGCTTTTGCTCTTTTCTGGACAGCTCTCCTTAGTCGCACCTAAAAACACAAGATTTGGACACAAGAGGCAGCTGCTGTAGGAAACAAAAGGTGACACTTGGGCAAATTTCATTCTTCGTTACAGAAAGCATCTCTTTCTCATGAAATGACTCTCCTTTCCTCCTTATCAAACACTGGGAACACTAGGGAAGACTCCAGACCCTGAAGGGATTGGATTGGTGGTGGCAAGATCTGGTCAGAAATTATTAGCCTTGGGAAATGATCACCGTTACCCCTTGTATAACTGCAAGTAGACTTTTTTTTTTCTGACTGAGCTTGCTTGTTCCTTGTGGATCCACCCATACTGCTATTACATTTCATTCACTTGCAATGTGACATCTCCCCTTTTGCAAACTTTTTTTCCCTGTGTTTTTTACTAATCATGGCCAAGGCCAAGGCCAGTCTGTTTCACTGCCTGAGGTGAAAGACAAGAAGACACCTTGATCTACTTCTGTGTGTTGAGGACACCTGCTAGACTATTTGGCTTATTCACCAAATAGATGTTTCTACCTGAGGCACAATGTATAGTATAGGCATTTTGCATACAGAGGCCAGTTGGGCTGGTACTTGAATCCTACTTCAACAGTACCAACAGGATAAGCATCTGTACCACACCTGAGACAGTGGATTAGTTTAGGAGGTTGTGGTCAGGCCATTTCATGAAGGCTGGGAGGCTTCGAGAAAAAACTAATACCTGCTTTCTGAACCTATTGCCTCAGGTTCAAATTAATGATATAATTATCATATCTTTAGAAGATGTGGGAGATGTTTATCTGTCATAGCATAGACCTTGGGCAAGTCACATTCTCTCAGCATCAGGGGATGGTACTGGCAACCCCCTCTGAAGAAACTTGCCAAGAAAACCCCATGCCTTAGGGACACCATAAGTTGAAATGACTTGAAGGCACACAACGAGAATTACTTTCCTCACCTATACATCTTACATTTAGCATGCTTAGTCTTTCAATCGGCCATTGGAAGATAAAGAGAGCTTTCTTTGCAATTATGCACCCCTAAAGAAATCCCATTATAAGAGGGAATATGGGTTATCCTGTGCCTCAGTGATGGCTGAATTGTATTACAACACTAGGGGCCAGGCAAGGTCTTGTACTGCACCTGAGAGCAGCGGACTATTTGAAAGAGGGATAGTGCAGCCCGTGTGGCTATCCAGCTCCTACGCTTAGATGTAGCTTACTCACTGCTCAGCCTGGCCCACTCAGTCAAGTGTTGTAATATAAGGCAATACCAGCGCCCACACCAGTAGCACCAGTAGTACCAGTAGCAGCAGCATGTGCCAGATAAACAGAACAATGGGAAAGCATGTGCAAGGCCTGTTGGGTTGCATCACCTGAGCAGGCTGCCTCTCTGCCTGCCTTACTTGGTCCAGGCCTTTGCCAATGGCCCTCTCTGCAATGGTGAGGCTTGATTCTGTCAAGGCAACTTCTAAGCCATCACAAGGATTACAGGGAATATGTATAGAAACACACACACACAGCTACACACACATTTCCCTGCATATGATCCAAGGAATATGTGATACAGGAATACATACTTGGAAACAACTTTTGCCTGATTTTTCTTTTTCTTTATTCATTTAGAGCAGGGGTAGGCAACCTTTTTGAGACGGGGGCCAGGTTGCTGTCCCTCAGACAATTGGGGGGCCGAAGCACCATAAATAAATAAATAAATAAATAAATAAATAAAAATTTAATTTTTTAAAAAAAAATTAAAAAATTAAAAATTTAAAAAATATGCATGCACACTCTCTCAGCCCCAGAAAAGCCATGGCAAACCCCCTGTGGAGATTTTGCCAAGAAAACCCCAAGAACAAGTAATAACAACAATAATCAATATCATCATGGCGGGCGGCGGCAACGGCAGGACTGGCCTGGGGCCAGTCCAAAGGCCTTGGGGGGCCACATTTGGCCCCTGGGCCTTAGGTTGCCTACCCCTGATTTAGAGTATTTATGCCCTGCTGGTCAGCCACAAAGGCTCTCAGAGCATCTTACAGATTGCTAAATGTGACATTTCTCTGCCCTTAGGTTTACAATCTTAAAAGGAAAAGGGAATGGTGTTGGAGAGGAGGATCAGGTCCAGCAGCTCCTGCCAGTTCTTCTCTTCCTCCAAGGACAGGGTGGTGGCAGCTAAAATGGAGGGAGGGCCTTTCATATTTGAGTATAGTGTATTCTTTTAAAAACAGGCACACCTTTATTGGAGAGCCAGTCTAATGTAGTGGGTTGGGTGCTAGATGAAGACTCTGAGAGACCAGGGTTTGAAACCCCTCAATGGCCTTGGTAAGCCATAGAGATTATCACACTAGGGCCAATTCCACAACAATTGCACTATTGGAAGATAATGGAAGCATAGCGCTATAGCAATCTATAGTTCTACAGTCACACAATCGCACTATAACAGTGAAATAAAAGCAAAACAAAAGCGTAGCCACGTTCTGCTGTGTTGTTAGTATATCTTCACTGGATGTTTCAGACATGTGTCATTATTGTGCTACTGTGCATGTCCGAAAAATATGATTCTATCCCAAACAGAACAAAGTAAAATTTCTATATTTAACAACATGATATATATCCAGTTCAAATAAAATAGTGCCCTATACCTCAAAATAAGACAGAAATCTACTCCGAACATGATCCTAGCAATGAGAGCGAATTGCCTGTGCCAACGTGCAGTTCCCCGATAGTGCGCCACAATAGTGCAAATGCATCGTTATTAGCTTCTGCGCCTTCATGATAGTGCAAATGGAGCACTATTGGCAAACCATTCACGGGGTTTCCTCATTAATAAGAAGTTGTGGGACAATTCCATGTTATTCATGGGAGAAGTACTGGATGAGCACGATGTCGTGTGAAAATCTTTGTGCAATCTCTCTATAACGATGGAAGCATTCCGTTTTTCTCCCGTTTTATAACCCCATGTGATAATCCCCAATGTCCTCTTCTTAGCCTACAAAGAAAGCAATGGCAAACTTCCATTTAATAAATCTTGCCAGGAAAAGCCTATGATAAGTTGGAATTGACTTAAAAACATGCCACAACACCACAATACTTTTCTTGACTACTTGCAGGCATTTGCCTGACCAAGGATCAACCTGGAGATTTGTAATGGCATGCACAAGTGTCTTTGCACATCTCCCATTCACTTCCATATGACTGGCACAAAGAACTTCTTTTGTGGAGGTGAATACTGGATTGCTGGGACATCTTCATACTGTAGGGCTGGGATAATGCTGTAGATCCATCACAGTTCTGTCTCTTGGTTCACATATTATAGCCCTCTGTTTTTCTTACCATCACTGCATCATATGCTATGTAGTTCTCTAATTGCCTGGGAAGGTTCACTTTTTAGAGGCTTTTAATTTTAATTGCTACACTTCTCACCATTCTTCTGGGTTCAGCCTCTTCTTCCTGAGCCTTCTACAAGTTAAATATCACAATGAAATAGGAATGCACCTATCTTGTCTTTGATACACATTTATGGAACTAGATATGGAGAAATATTAAGGCACCATGGAGCAATAACGTATCACTTCATATGCTAAAGTTAATAAGGTTCAATTTTTATAAGAATGTATGTCTCATTACAAGCAAATAAAATGTACAAACTAGAAGACCATCACGGGGCCAAGTAATGTAGTTATTTATCATTGTTAGCCAATGCACTGTAGGTAGATCTTTCCAAAGTTCATACTGGAGTTACTATTGGTCTTGCACACCAGTTTGTTAGGATGTGTAGTACATAAATGTTGGACAATTCTGTTACAGGAATAACACAATATCTTGAACTAATTGCAACTCAGGGGATTTCATTTGAGAACTTCAAGCAATATTTCTGATATTCTGTTACATGGTATTCTGTTCCTAAGTATGTAAATGGAACGTTTTCAGTAGCAGACAGCAGCTTTTAATGAACGATTATAGTCTATATGGAGGGGAAATGAGGCCCCTGTGGACAACAGTTCATCAGTGAAATGCTGGGAAATTGATCTCCATATGAAGATGCTGATGATTCTCCCATTTCAGGAAACACCTAATCCCAGAGACATGTTGGAATCTGCAGCTCCCAACACACCCCGACACACCTCAGTAGTCTGGTTCTACCGGCTGCCAGCTCAGAGAATGGGGTGAGGAAAGACGGGCACTCCTGCTGTTTTCTCTAAGGAGTTAAGGCCAGTTAACAACATGGTGTTGCGGGCTTTGTAATTGCACAGCCCAGAACCTGACCGAACAGAAGAGAGGTAGGTAAATTTGAATTCTGAATTCATAACTCCAATAGGCTGAGTTTTTAAAGCAATAGCAATTGCATGTACATTTCTATACTACTTATCGGTGAACTCAGCACTCTCTAAGCGGTTTACAAAGCTAATTTTTGAAGAAGTGCACCCATAGCTGACTCAGAACCCCAGCAAAGATTTGTGGGCCTTGAGTGAGAGGGAGGGATGTATGTAAAGCAGGGTCCTGTCATTTACAACTGATATTATTTCATGCCTAAGAGTGGGAGCTAAGAACTGGAGAGACCATCCAAGGTCTTGTTATGCTCCATTACTCAAGCAAAAGTGTCAGTCCCTGTTCTCTCTGCCATGCTCCCTTACTCAGTAATAATACTGCCAGTCTTGCAGGGATGTTGGAAGAGGGTGTTATAAACTGAGCTTATAAAATTAGATGTGGAGACATTTATTTTCCATACTCTCCCACGATACTAAAATGAGATCATTGAGCAAAATGTACTGGTAGACCTGAGCTAGATAGTAAGCAAAAGTGCTTCTTCAAAAAACATTGAATTGAGTTTATGGCATTTACTATGACAAGATGTAGTGCTAGTTACTATTTTAGACAGATTTTTTTTTTTTTTTGGTAAAAGAATTCGAGATAGAGAAGTAGGACCAGCCTGACAAGGACTATTAGTCACAATAAAATGCAACCTCTGTGATGAGGAGCAGCATGCTTGGTCTGAGCATCCTGTTTCAGTTCACAGCAGCTGGAGGGAGGAGGCATTTGTCCATCTTGGGGGCTTCCAGCCCTGAGATATCTGGCCAGCCACAGTTACAAACAGAAGGAGAATGATGGACTACATTTCCAGCAGAGGTATTTGTAATTAAGGTTTATTGAGATAATGCATGCACTTGATATATCCAAAATGTACGATGTTGTTGTTGTTGTTGTTAACTGCCTTCAAGCCATCCCCGATTCATGGGTACTCGGTGGATGAGAACTCGCCAAGCTCCCTATCCTCCACTGCTTTGCTTAAGTCTTGTAGATCCAGGGCCGTGACCTCCTTGATTGAATCTATCCATCTGGCATGCAGTCTCCCCCTCTTCCTACTGCCTCCTACCTTTCCTAGAATCAGTGGCCTCACTAGGGGTGTTTGGAGGATGCAGACTGCACCAGGTGACACCCTAAGGTGGGGTGACACCTGCTCCTCAAACATCTCCTTTTTGGCAGAAATGGGCTATGGCATTTGCCTGTGTCCCATTAAAATGCTGAAGCGATGATGTGAGTGCTGTGAGGCTCAGTGGAAGGAGAAAAGAGAGGTCCCAGGGTTTTTTAAAAATTAAATTTTAATTAAAAATAATAATTGTATTTTTTAAATTAATTAAAAATTATTTTTTTAAAAAAATGTAAAAAAAATTGAATTTTCTTTAAAAACATCACCTTTTGCCAAATTTTCACTTCAGTCACATGAAACTATGTATATATAAATGCATTGAGGCTGTGCATGTAATATTGTAATTTAAAGGTATATTTTTAATTTTGCTAGTTGTTTATGTCACAACCATCACCGTGACATTCAGTGATATGCAGAAATTACGATTAATGATAACATTAGTATAAAAAACACGACTAAAGATTCTGTATGGTGTGGGATAGGAGGAAGTAGATGGGCGGTGACACCCTGAGTTACCACACCAGGTAACACCAACCCTAGAGAGACCAACGGCTAGAGTTATTGTCTTTGCTAATGCCTAGTGTTATTTGTCTTTGCTAATGCTTTCTCATGATGTGGCCAAAGTATGAGAGCTTTAATTTGGTCATCTTGGCTTCCAGGGAAATTTCTGGCTTTATCTGCTCAAGAACCCACTTGTTTGTGTCCATGGTATCCTCAGCACTCTTCTCCAGCACCACCTCTCAAATGAGCTGATTTTCTTTTGATTTGTTTTCTTCGCTGTCCAGCTCTCACATCCATACATGGTGACAGGGAATACAATGGATTGGATAATTCTAACTTTAATGTTCAGTTGAATATCTTTACACTTTAGGATCTTGTCTAGTTCTTTCATAGCTGCCCTTTCCAATCTTACTCTTCCAATTTCCTGGCTGCAGTCCTTGTTTGGGAATTCTTTATTTCAATTTCCTCACTGTCTAGTTTGAATTTATGTAGTTCCTCTGTGGTCAGTATATTTATTTTCTTTATGTCTGTTTGAGAAGAAGTAGAAACCTTGCAATGCCAGTGGAAGCTACAACCATCATTTTGGCCATTATTGCTTTCTCACATAGCATCCTTAGAAAGTTTGTTGGCTGTTTTTATACAGCCTTGGTAGCTTTTCCCCTTCAAGACTTTTAATGACCTGGATTCTTGAAAGGGCACCACAAGACAGAAGAACAGCTATCATAGTAACCAGAGAGCAAGAGAGAGGTCTTGGCTCAAAAAAAGGGAAGGCATCAAAATGAAACTGAATGAGCTCCCGGGCTGAGATGGACAGGTTGCTTACCTGTAACAGTATTTCTTCGAGTGGTCATCTGCGAATTCACACAAATGGGTTTAATCTGCGCATGCACAGCTAGCTCGGAATCTTCTGGAATCACTAGGCAGAAGTTGGATTGCAACTTTTTGGCAGTAGCCCCACCCACCTCTATATAGGTCCCAGCGTTCCCCCTCTTTCCTCAGTTCCAAGTACGCTGCTAATGTAGCGACAGCAAGAATTATGAAAACAAAGCAGGACACGACTGAGGGGAGGCTGGGCGGGATTTGTGTGAATTTGCAGATGACCACTTGAAGAAATACTGTTACAGGTAAGCAACCTGTCCTTCTTCTTCGTGGTCTCTGCAAATCGCACAAATGGGTTACTCAGACAAGCAAGCTAAAGTCAGTGGAGGAGGGAGTGTCCTGAAGCCAAGCTTGTGAATTCAACAAGAATGTTTATTATAACAACACATGTAACTTCAAAATAAAGTATTCTATGCTCATTTGATTCAAGTATCTCAGGAATTGAAATGTAACCCAACAGTCATTACATTCAAGTATTCGAGTGAAATCAAGTATTGTAAACTTCACTTGTAAACAATAATAATAAAGGCATTGGAATTCACTTGTGATAAATTCAAATATATGTCAAGTCATATGCCAATACAATGTAAACCATACTTGCAATATTATTCAAGTATTCAGTGCAACAACAATCACATAATAAACATTTAACTGTTTTAAGTTCTATAGGCAATGCAAAAATCAGTGCAGTCCTGACAACAACACTGCCCTTCCAAAGGAAGCATCCTGTCTGGCCCGTGCATCCAACCTGTAGTGCTTAATAAAAGTCATTGGTTGGGACCAGACAGCTGCCTTACATTCCTCCTCCAGAGGTATTCCATACAAAAAGGCAGAGGATGATGCTACCGCCCTGGTGGAGTGCACACGGACTCAGCCCGGTGGAGTCTTGCCTGCCAACTCGTAACACAGATGGATGTCATCCACTTAGATAGTCTCTGGGGTGTGACAGGCAGTCCTTTTTTGTGTTCCGAATAGCACACAAAAGGCCTAAGCAGACTGCCAGAAATAGTGCACATTAAATTGAGGCACTGTCCTGGCTTAGTGCTAGGGAGTCATGGGAATTGTATTTTTTTCTGGGACATTGAGCCTTCTCTGTCAGAGAGCTCTGGTGCCACAATAAATTACAGTTCCCATGATTCCCTAGCACTGAGCCAGGGCAGTGCCTCAATTTAATGTGCACTATTTCTGGCAGTCTGCTTAGGCCCAAAGTCTCTCAGAGCGCCTCGAGCCCAAGGTGCTCTCCAGATAGAAAGCCAGAGCTCTCCGCACGTCCAATGTGTGTAGTCTTTGTTCAACGTCTGTGGTCGGGTTGGGGGCTAGGGTGGGCAGCACAATGTTCTGATTGATGTGGAAAGCAGACACAACCTTCGGTAGGAAGGTGATGTCAGTACGGAGAACCACCTTATCTCTGTGGAACCAGAGATAGGGTTGGTCCATCCGCAAGGCACACAGTTCACCAGCTCAACGAGCTGAAGTAATGGCTACAAGAAACGCTGTCTTCCATGTCAACAGTCTCAAGTCAGTAGTAGCCATTGGTTCGAATTGCTTAGTAGACAAGTAAGATAAAATGAGGTCCAAGCTCCAAGCCGGCGTCAGTACCGAGGATGGTGGATGTAGGTTGTTAAGACCCCTAAGGAACCTCTTAACTAAAGGATTCGTGAAGAAAGAGGGTCTGCCTCCAGCTGGTAGTATGAGCAGATGGCTGAGAGGTAACACTTGACAGAGTTGAGGCAGAGGCCCGAGTTGGTCAGGGACAGGAGGAACTCCACGACCGTCGGTACCATCACTCGGGATGGAGAGAGTTCTTTGGTTGATAAGAAGTCCAGGAACTTCTTCCACTTCAAGGAATAAGATTTTCTGGTAGACGGTTTCTGAGCCACCTTGATTAGAGTCTGCAGTGGAATGGAGAGTGATGTTAAGGCTGAACCCTCTACGCCACCATGGGAAGAGTGTCCAAGTTGGGATGACACATTCTGCCCCCGTGGATGGTTAGATCGGGGCGAGGCTCGAGGCGACGGTAGGTGTCTTGAGACAGCTGCAGCAGCGGGGCGAACCTGGGTTGTTTTGGCCACCACGGTGTGATCAGGGTGGCATCCATCCCATCCCTTCTCATCTTGGTGATCACTCTGGTTATGAGTGGGAATGGAGGGAAGGCGTAGAATCCCTTTCCGCACCACTCAAACTGGAAGGCATCGCCTCGAGAAGTCCGTGTTGGAATCCAGGAGCAGAACTCTGTACAATGAGTGTTCTCCTCCGTGGCAAACAGGTCAACATCCATCTTTCTCCAGATGGAGAACAGGCATGTCACCACCTCGTTATGGAGACACCACTCATAGCAGGGGTTGGCTGCCCTGCTGAGACTGTCGGCCAGTTCATTCTCCTCTCCCAGCAAGTGGATTGATTGAAGCAGGATCTTGTGCCTGATGCACCAGTCCCAGATGTGTATGGTGATGTCGAGAAGTGTCAGGGATTTGGTACCGCCCTGCTTGTTCAGGTAATACATGACGGTGATGTTGTCTGTCATGAGTAGTACTACCTTGCCTGACAGTTCCATCTCGAATGCCTTGAGAGCCTTCTCGACAGCGAGCATCTCTAGGGCATTGATATGCAGAGACTTTTCCTCTTGAGACCATGAACCTCTGACTGTCAGACCTTGGGAGTGCGCTCCCCAGCCGTCCATGGTCAAGTTGATGTCTGGTTGAGGAGGGAGAAACGGCATGCCCGTACAGACGTTCTCCGGATGGAGCCACCAGTGAAGAGAAGCAGCAATTCGTGTTGGGATTGTGAGCCACCTTGATGGAGAGTCGCATGTAGCATCGAATGATGACAGGAACCAAGACTGTACAGGTCTCAGACGCAGTCTTGCCCATGGTGTCACAAAGGTTGTCGATGCCAAATGTCCCATTGCCACCTGCATGAAGTGGGCCTTGACCCGGTTGTGCTTGAGGCAGGTCCTGATGGAATCGGTCAGCGCCTGGAATCTGTCCTCTGGGAGGAAAGCCTTTTCCTGCTCGGAGTCCAAGATCGCTCCTATGAACTTGACCCGCTTTGATGGTGTCAGGTTTGACTTTTCCTCGTTGACCTTCAACGTGAGGGAATCTAGTAGCGATAAAGCAAAATGAATGTCATCCTGAAGCTTTTCTTGGGATGGTGCTGTGAAAAGCCAGTCGTCCAGGTACGGGAAGACTGCAATCCCTTTGCAATGTAAGTAAGCTGCCACCGGGGCCATGCATTTGGTGAATACCCTCGGTGATGACAACAGTCCGAATGGTAGAACTTTGTACTGGTAGAGTTCAGTTCCGACTGAGAAGGCTAGGAACCTCTGGTGATCTTCTCGGATGCTCACATGGAAGTACGCGTCCTTGAGATCGACCATCGCGAATCAGTGATCCTTCTGCAGAAGGGGCAAAATAGAAGACAGGGTTGTCATACGGAACCATCGATATCGAATAAAATCATTTAGTGCTCTCAAGTCCAAGATGGGCCTGAGACCAGAGTCTTTCTTTGGGACTGTAAAGTAGTGAGAAAAAAAGCAATATCGAGCCTGAGAAGTATCTACGGGCTCGATAGCTCCTTTGTCCATCAATGTGCGCACTTCGTTGAGTAGGGTGTCTGAGGGGATGGTAGCGACAACAGCTCCAGTTGGAGGGAGCTCTTCGAATTTGATGGTATAGCCCCTACAGACAATATCAAGAACCCATGAATCGGAGGTTATCGAGGCCCAGGTGTTAAAGTAAGGCCTCAACCTGTCGCCAAAGGGTGGATCAACAAACTGCGCAGCCTCATCTCATGCTCTCCTCTTCCCCACATCAAAGAAGCCCACTGGGAGTGAGAAAGACATGAAGAATGAAGACAGAAAGTCCAACAGGCAGAGGCCAGCAAGTAGCATGGGCTGGGCACTCACAAATTATTATCCTAGGGATGTCCAGTTTAACCTGATCAGAAGGTTCTGACTGACAGCAGCTTCCAAAATGGACTGAACTACCCAAGTTAGGTTTTTGAAAACTCCTGTACACTTAAGCAAACAAGCAAATAGAAGGATGACACACTGTACATCATCTTG
Source organism: Phrynosoma blainvillii (assembly GCA_026167975.1). Lineage (NCBI taxonomy): Eukaryota > Metazoa > Chordata > Lepidosauria > Squamata > Phrynosomatidae > Phrynosoma > Phrynosoma blainvillii. The sequence continues at coordinate 159,127,758 of JANUYF010000002.1, read as the reverse complement.
GGTCCCATGCTGGGAGAAAGGTGGGATATTAAATAAATAGTATATTAATAAATAAATTCCTGGAAGTAGAAACCTGTAGGAATTGTGCTGAGTGTTGGGATAGAATTTTTCCCTGATGTTTTCAACTTGCAAAGATGTTGTTGTTGTTGTTGTTGTTGTTGTGTGTCTGTGTGAATGGAAACTTTCAAAAATGGGATCTTCATCCACAATCTGAAGTAATATACTCCACCCTAACACATCACAACTCTCTGCTGCTTTCTGCTGCACACATAGAGGTGGTCTAAAATACTAAATAAGGGAAGTGGTAGTATATTTGGCTTGTTCTACGTGTGGCCTAATAGTTGGGGCCAAAGGATGACATTGCTACCCCAAATGTCAAAAATGAGATGACAATGTAAGGTTGCCCGGCCTTGCATTTCTTTTCCAGAGCTTCATCTTCCAGCTCTAAAATGTTATTATATTTTAAAACAAAATGCTGTACATATTTTATTTTAAAACAAAATGTGCGGGCTTGCCATCCATGGTTTGAGCTTCCACGGATGTCAAGCCCTGGCTTTTTGAATGAGCGCACGTGCATGCAGTGGCACAAGCAAAAGCGCACACCCATTGAAAAGAATGGGACTTAAGGTCCTGCGTTTTTTTACTATCCATGCAGGGATCCAGAACAGATCCCCCATGGATAGCAAGGGCACACTGCATTATTGGGCAAAACATGCACATGGATCTAGTCACCTATACCATTTTAGCAAGGGTGGTGGGGCCAGCAACATTGGTTCTGCCCTCTAAATAATTGCCTCAAGAGCCAATTCATTTATCTCAGGAGCCTTAGGCATCAAAGGGGGGTTGTGTCAGGATGTTGCTGCTGTTGCACTGGGTCTAAGGCCCATGCTTCTGCACAAGCCCCTCCATCAAGCCCTAGAGCAGGGGTAGGCAACCTTTCCCCTTTAAGGGCCGAGGGACTTCAGCTCCCAGAAGCCTCAGCCATGTTGGCCAATAGTCCCATGCTGGCCAATAGCTCCTGGGATTCTGGGAGCTGAAGTCCCTCGGCCCTTAAAGGGGAAAGGTTGCCTACCCCTGCCCTAGAGCATCCTGGTCATCCTCTGACTCTTCTTCCCTTGCTGTCTGTGAGCATGCAAGCAGTGCCATCACCTATGTTGCTTATGTTCTCCTCTCTAGGCCAGCTGTGCAGATAGGGTCCAGCAGAAGTAAAATGTATGGGCTGCATCTCCAGTGGTAAAGAGAAGGGGTACTCCCTCAGGAAGGAGGTATCATTTGGAGCCACACTCCGGAACAGTGGTTCCCAAACTTTGCTCCTGATGTTTTGGACTTCCAACTCCCAGAAGCCTCAGCCAGCTCAGCCAACTGGCAGGAATTCTGGGAGCTAAAGTCCAAAACATCTAGAGGACCAGAGTTTGGGAATCACTGCTCTGGGACATCACCAGCTGCAACCTCTAGGCCTCAGGGCCTGGGCTGCTGCTGATTCTATACACCCAAGTATGAGCAGCTGAGGTGCACAATTTCTGTTCAGCTTAGAGGAAAGGAGGTTAAGGAACCTTTGCTTCTCTCTTGTCTATGGCATCACCAAAGTTGAGTCGACCCAGTGTGGTAACTCACATTGTCACCCCCCATTGACCTCCTCCTCCCTTACCACACCATATAGAATCCTTAGTCTTGTTTTTTGTACTAATGTTACTCATAAATCATACAGTGGTCCCTCCACATTCGCTAGATTTGGGGCACAGAACCCCCATGAAAGTGGAAAAACTTCAAATAACAAAAACACTATGTTTTTACCTGAGAAAACACCTCTCTAGTTCTCCAGTGCAACTCTGTGGTCAACATCTACTAGACATTGACCTAGAATTGTGCTGGAGGAGCTACAAATGCCTAGTGCAGTATTCTCTTGAGGAATCTCTAGGTCCTTCAGTGCAATTTTAAAGTTAAAGTTGGTTAAAGTTGACCATAGAGTTGCGCTGGAGGACCTGGATATCCCTAGAGATAACATATTAATACAATCTGTGAATAATCAAATCCGCAAAAGTCAAATCCGCAAATGTGGAGGGACGACTGTAATTCCCATATATTGCTGAATGTAAAGGTAATAGTTGTGACATAAACAACTAGCAAAATTAAACTTATACTTTTAAATTACAATATCATATGCACAGCCTCAATGTATTTACATATACACAGTTTCATGTGGTTAAGGTGAAAATTTGGTAAAATGTGATATTTTTAAAAAAATTAAAAAAAATAAAATTTTAATTTTTTAAAATTAAATTTTATTTTTTTAAAGAAAACCTGGAGCCTCTCTTTTCTCTTCCCACTAATCTCACCCCACTCATGTCGTCTCTTGTTCTGGGGAGCAGTAGGGTCACCCCCATTTAGGGGATAAACCAAACTGAGAATGGGACAAAAGTTGGGAATCACTGATAAACTTTTGTGATCAGAGGTGGCACCCAAAGGTGTGAACAAACTGTTTATAAGTAGCTGAACTTTGTAACCGCTTATAGCAGGGGTAGGCAACCTTTCCCCTTTAAGGGCCGAGGGACTTCAGCCCCCAGAATCCTAGGAGCTATTGGCCAACATGGGACTATTGGCCAACATGGCTGAGGCTTCTGGGAGCTGAAGTCCCTCGGCCCTTAAAGGGGAAAGGTTGCCTACCCCTGGCTTATAGGGACAAACAAACCATATTCTTATATCTTATACTTATAGTCACCATAAAATATTTTTTACATCTATAAGAAACACAGCATAGTCTATAACTACGCTCACCAATCTATAGTCTATAACTACGCTCACCAGTACTTTTCAACTTGTGGATGAACATTAATAGTAGTTTAAAGAAGAATATTTTATATATGATGCTTGATTAAATTCCAAACTACAACTTAGATATACCTTTAAGGGGTGGGGAGGGAAAGGGAGGGAAGGAAAAAATAACCATTGGTTACAATTTTGTACACATTTAATGTTATACATGTATGTAGCTTTTTTTCTCTTACTTTATCTGTGTGCAAATACAAATAACAATAATAAAAATGGTACAGGGGGAAATATATTTTAAAGCAAAATTTGAAAGAACAACATTTTCATTTTTTAAATTAAATTTTATTTTTTAAAAAAACAAAAACACTGGAGCCTCTCTTTTCTCTTCCCACTGATCTCACCCCGCTCACGTCCTCTCTTGTTTTGGGGAGCAGTAGTGTCAATCCCATTTAGGGAATGACCTGGTGCAGTCTGAATCCTCTGCACTCCCTAGTGATGCCACTGTCTCTCAGCATTGCAGAAAGGCTTAAGAGTGTGTAGCATGTCTGGTGGACCAATATGTACCAAGCGTTTGACCATTCAGGACTTCCACTAGACAAACAACACTCTTCAGATGGCTGAGAAGCACAAAAAATCTCCTCCGTCAGTAGAGAATTGGAGCCCAGTGGGAAGGATTCATTCCTGTTGCTTGAGAAGGCAGAGACAAAACAAATGCCCACTTCTCTACTGAGAGGAAACACTTCAGTTTCAATTCTGCTTTCTGGAGCAGAGCAGGATTGTGTAGGCTGCTCCTAGTCAAAGCTAACAACCAGCCATTGGGTTCCCTGCACTGCCTTTTAAAAATCCCTCTCTAGAGACCCCATTCCTCATGTCAGGGTTTAAGCCAGGGGTATGCAACCTGTCCCCTTTAAGGGCCGAGGGACTTCAGCTCCCAGAATCCCAGGAGCTACTGGCCAACATGGGACTATTGGCCAACATGGCTGAGGCTTCTGGGAGCTGAAGTCCCTCGGCCCTTAAAGGGGAAAGGTTGCCTACCCCTGGTTTAAGCAGTCAGGGATTGGGCCAATTGGACCTTTGTTTTTTATTACCTCTCGGGGGGGGGGGGGACACTCATTTTTGCCACCCTTTGAAGCTTGGTGCCCAATTCTTGCCAGTTAGCACAGTTGGCATCCCTGGCTGACTTCTACCACTGCCACCATTTCTAATTTGCAGCCAGAAATTTGGGCCTCCGGCAAAATCATTTCCACTCCTTCTGAGTGGAAGGAGGGACTCAGGGGACTCAGAACCTCTTGCTCCTAGTATTCCTGAATGGAGAAACCCTGGTGCCACTGGTCTTGACCCACATTTATCCCAGGAAGGATTGTCACATATCCCATTTGCTCAGATCTGGGTATCTAATTTGTATATTATGGAAATTATTCTAATGATATGTAGAGAGATCTTGTATCCCCTTTGAGACTAACTGAAAGAAAGAAGTTGGCAGCAGTCTACTTCCTCAGATGCATTTGGTAGACTTAAGTCTAGGAAAGCTCATGCTGCAAACTTCTTTCTTTCAGTGAGTCTCAAACTGCTACAAGAACTCTCTACACACTGATTCCACAGACTAACATGGCTATATCTTTGTATTCTAATGATGTACATTTATGCAGCCAAGCTCCTCTAGGCATCATGCCCTTGGCTGTCCTGGCTAGCTCAGGAAGGGAGACTGTTGGGCAGTAGGACAGGTAACATACCAGCAAAATCCCTGTTCTGTCCATAACACCATGACACCCAAGATTCAATAAAACTATTAAACTGCACCTGGTCAGAGTTATAGAATCATGATAGACCACGGCAACTCCACCCCACCCCATCTTGCCCCCCAAGTCTTGTGTGCTTCTGCACAGACAGCCCAAGAATTGTAAGAGGGCAAACCAAAACCGCAAGAGATCCACTCCCTGTCCCCTTCCATCTTGTCCCATCCTGATTCCAAGATACCAGGCCAATATATCCCATCCACCAGCACTTAGAATCATAGGATCTATTATTCTAGGTACTGGAGGAGGGTTGTTGATTTGTCGTGCATCACCCTAGCATTCAACAGCCAAACCTTCAACCCAAGCTGTCTCTCACTATGGCTATTCAATGCGGTCTCCTCTCCCATAGTCCTTCTCCCAGCCTTATCACCTTCTGCTGTCTGTTCTAGTGTCTAGCCCCTAAAAATAAATCTCTCATCCTGCCAGTTTTCTGTCTTCAGTTTTCTCTGCAGCTCTGACCTTTAAACCCACCTGCACCTGGAAAAGCCACCAGTCTAGTGGCAGAAACAGAAACAAGAGGCACCCATCTTGGTTTTTTTTTCAGAAGCAGAAGCACAGCTGCTGCTACCGCCACTTCCTCCCTTAAAACCACCTGGGCCTGGGTGAGGGGGAAACACAGGAATTGTAATACATATTTAGTTATCTAGGAAGATGATCAGTACCATTACCAGCCTCCCACTGGGTTACAGGTGCTCAGAGTGCAGCCTGTCATTCCCAGTGCCTCTCCTTGTGGCATGAACAAGGGCTAAAAGGGTTTCATTTTCACACATTCAAAACTGCAAGACTGTGGGACAGGACATCTGCCTGGGCAGACAGAACACATTCAAAACAAAAAGATATATAATGTAAGGCAGCTAATTTTTACATCGCATATAGAACAGGGGTGGGAATTATTGGAACTCCAGACGTTATTGGGCTGTAAGTCCCAGCAGCCCTAGCCAGCACAGGCAATAGTGAGGAATCCTGGGAGCTGCAACAACATCTGGAGGGCCACACAGTTCACACCCTTGATATAAAGTATGAGAACTAATATACAGGTGTTAATGAACTCACAATTACACTAGTCCTTGAGTGCGAAATGCTGCTGTTGTGATATTGGTCCTGTCCCCCCCCCAAAAAAAACCTTACTATTCCCAAGCAGCTCATTGCCTTTGTTTTTATATATATATATATATATATATATATATATATTTCTTTTCTTTAAAACACATACACATACACACCTTAAAGCACACTAGCAGAACTCCAGAATTATATGAAAAAGTGAAAATAAAAATATATTTTTTAAAAAAATTAAAGGTATTCTGAGCAGGGCATTCAGCAAGGAGGCAGGGCTAAGAGGGAGTCAAGAACAGAGCATAATGGCAGAAGCAGTCCCAGTCGCATGTGTGATAATGGCTGCTCTGAATCTGGTGTGTTTCCATTTTTATTAACTGATGCAATTGTAGTGAGAATGGAGCTCATGTAGTAATGTTCTCAGTTTTGTTTCTCATATTAGAAGAAGCATAGCAAACTGGAAACCACCAAGCCCTATGATGAGTGACTTAGGGAGCTGGGTATGTTTAGTGTAGAGAAAAGAAGGTTAAGAGGTGATAGTCCTGTTTAAATATTTGAAGGGGTGTCATACTGAGGATGGCGGAAGCTTGTTTTCTGCTGCTCCAGAGAATAGGACCTGGAACAATGGATGCAAACTACAGGAAAAGAGATTCATAGAATCATAGAATCATAGAGTTGGAAGAGACCACAAGGGCCATCCAGTCCAACCCCCTGCCATGCAGGAACTCCCAATCAAAGCATCCCCGACAGATGGCCATCCAGCCTCTGCTTAAAGACCTCCAAGGAAGGAGACTCCACTACTCTCCGAGGGATTCCACCTCAACATTAGGAGGAACTTCCTGACAGTAAGAGCTGTTCAAGAGTGGAACATGCTGTCTTGGAGAGTGGTGGAGTCTCCTTCTTTGGAGGTTCTTAAACGGATGCTAGACGGGCATCTGTTGGGAGTGCTTTGGTTGTGTCTTCCTGCATGGCAGAAGGGGGTTGGATTGGATGGCCCTTGGGGTCTCTTCCAACTCTGATTCTAAGGCTGTACAGAACCTGTGCCAATGTGGGCACATTGGTGTAATTTGCTTTGTGTGACACATGCGCTGGGCAAGTGCTTAGATTGCTTTCAGCTTTGCAAATCTCCACTGTGGCACATGCTGGCTAATGATTAAGCTTGCCGCCTTGCTTGCTGCCTTTCCCAATACTCTTTTCTCTGTGTAAGGCAGGGTGATTGTCTCAGGAGGGGAGGAAGGGAGGAAAAAAGTAGAAAATGAACCACCAGTTCACTTCCTTGTTTGTCATCTTACTCTCTGCAAGAAAGTATCGCAGACAGCAAAGGATGTTGCTGCCCCTTCACTCCTGTTTTTGCTTTTGTGCAGTGTCTAGCATGGCTTATCAATTCACGAAGCCAAAGTTCAGGTGCTGTTGTCAAATGACAAGTTGTATCACAGAAAGAGGATGAACAAAATGGGTTGGAAGGAAGTGTGAATGAATTCTCCCTGAAGGAAGAAATGTTCCAGTGGTGTGAGAGGATGGTAGTCAGGAACCATTGGGTGAACCTGGAGAGGTCTCTGCAACTGCGGGAATTCCTACTTAACCTGTGCTGCTCTGCAGAATCTGATCTGCCTCTGAATTTTTCTGGAGAGTCATAAAGTTCTTGCAGTTGCTGTGAACATTAAGCAAAGGACTACAGAAACTTGCAGTTTCTCCAAGCCTACACAAGAGGAGAGGTAAAATGGTGGAGGGGAGGGCGTTGGATTAAAGCAGGGAGATGGGATTAAATGCTGGAATAAAAATATTTGGCATGAGTAGATTGCTGGCAAACCTGTGTGTATGTGCATGTATGCAAAAATGTCATAGCACATGCAAACATTGCACATGAGAAATGGGATTTCTGCATAGCAAGCATCTATTAAAGGAACAATGTGTTCACTAACCATAGTTATGTGTTAGTAGAAGATATATAATGTGTGCAGGTAATGTGCAGGTAATGTGGATATATAATGTGTGAATGGTTACCAATTGGTAAAGGAGTCAGACAAGGCTGCATCCTATCACCCTACCTATTCAACATATATGCAGAACACATTGTAAAGAAAGCAGACTTGGACATGGAAGAGGGAGGAGTGAAAACAGGAGGAAGAAATATCAACAATCTAAGATATACTGATAACATAATACTAGCAGAAAACCTCACAGACCTGGAGCACCTACTAAGGAAGATCAGAGAAGAAAGTGCAAAGGCAGGCTTACTGTTGAACATAAAGAAAACCAAAATAATGACCACAGAGAACTTACATACATTCAAACTAGACAATGAGGAAATAGAAATAGTAAAAGAGTTCTCATATCTGCGATCAAACATTGATCGGAATTCTGCCAGGAGATCAGGAGAAGATTGAATGGGGAGGGTGGGCTGTGAAAGAACTAGAAAAGATCCTAAAATGAAAAGACATACAACCCAGCACAAAAGTCAGAATCATACAAGCCATTCACTATTGCCTATCACTATGTACGGGTGTGAGAGATGGACAGTCAAGAAAGAAGACAGGAAGAAAATCAACCCATTTGAAATAATGTGGTGCTGGAGAAGAGTGCTGAGGATCCCATGGACAGCCAAAAGGACAAACAAGGGGGTCCTAGAGCCGATCAAGCCAGAAATATCCCTAGAAGCCAAGATGACAAGACTTATTAGGCTGGCATACTTTGGATACTTCGTGAGAAGGCATGAATCGTTGGGAAAGACAATAATGTTAGGAAAGGTGGAGGAAGTAGAAAGAGAGGAAGTCCACATGCTAGATGCATGGACTATTAAAGAGACCACGAATATGAGTTTGCAGGAGCTGGGCAGAGCAGTAGGGGACAAGGGGGCTGGAGATGTCTCATCCATAGGGTCACCATGGGTCGAGATTGACACGAATGCAGTTAACAACAACAACAACAAATGTGTGCAGGAATTAATTTATAAGACGAGATGTCTCAGTGCTCATATCTGCCTCAGAGCTCTTTTGTTGTTCTTAACTGCCATTGAGTCAATCACAACCCATGGAGACCCTGTGGATGAGACATCTCCAAGATCCCCTGTCATCCATTGCTCTGCTTAGTTCCTGTAAATTCATACCCATGACCTCCTTAATGAAGTCCACCTATCGAGCATGAGGTCTTCCTCTCCTTCTTCTCCCCTCTACCTTTCCCATCATTATTGTCTTTTCCAATGAGGTGTGCCTTCTCATGATGTGTCCAAAGTATGACAGCCTCAGTTTTGTAATCTTGGCTTCCAAGGAGATTTCTGGCTTGACCTGCTCTAGGACCCATTTGTTTGTCTAGTTCTACTGACTATAAAGCCCTGGCTTTATATAGTCTTCTGCTTATTATTATTTATAGTCTGCTGAATATAAAGTTGTGAACATGAGTTGTGATTACTCAGTGGTGAAATATGTATTCTCTGTACTCTCAGAGGAACTTTTTTGCTCCAGCACAGAAAAGAAGTACCAGTGAAGTCTCATAAATACTAGTTTTAAAAAAGTTCCTGGTGTAGTGTTGCTAACTTTTATTTTAACGTCTCTCCCATGTGCCTGTAAAAGCAGCATGGCAAGCAGAAATTCAGCAGGTACAGCTTCCCCTGTTGAATTCTGCCTGCTGTGGAGTGATTAAAGGCATGGGGGACATGGCAAAATAAAAAATGACAGCTCCTCTTCATGGAGAACTAGTATCTAAAGACTCAGAATTTATTCATTTGTTATTTGACAGAATAGGCAAAAGGTGCCTTTTAGGGCCTAGCCTTCACAATGTGACATTAAAATATGTATCAGGATTAACAACATTACCCAAAAGGCACTACAATAAAAACAATCCATAAATTAGGATCAGATTAAAAAATAGTGAAGCAGCAATGAAAAACAAGAAAAGGGCTGGCAGTATAAAAATGAGTTCATGGCCTGCCTTAAATAGTACAGGGATACCTCCATTAACAAAGTAGATACCTTTCTTGGCATTACTTTGTATAGCACAAAAATGCAGATCAACATGTTTCAGCAGTTTTTAAAAATTCAAAACTAACAATATGCATGTGTGAAATGCAACAACCAGGTCATGTAAGCCTTGCCTGCGCTTTTTTAACAAAAATTTGAACCTTCTACACATCTCTTGAAATCTTTTTTTGGAATACAGCCAAGGATGATGTCTTCTTTCAGTAGCCTCTGTTTGTCTAATGATTTTTATTTTGGTGGCCAAACTTACACATCTACAATTTAATGTGCTGGTGGAAGCTGGTGAGGTAGGATCGTACTTTTCCCTTTTCCCTTAGTTGGCAGCTTCTGTTTATCTTGCTTATTTTGGGGAGGTACACATGGTTATGGTAGGATTAGCTAAAGAAGAAACCCAGTTCAAAGTTTGTTTATTGCACTATTTACTACAGATATACTGGTGCAACCCAACACCAAAAGTCGGTGTTTCTGTGTTTCAGCCCTCCTCCCAATGGCAATACTGCTAAAGTCCAGCCAGTCAGAGGATGAGATGAGTGGAAAAACAGGAGCTGGGGGCAGTGGGGAGAAAAAGACTTTGTAAAAAGGAGCTTCTTTGTCAGAAGCTTTGTTAGCTAACATATGCCTATACTGAGACTCAACTAGAGAAGAATCAATGGCACTTTGAGAAGTGTTGATTTATCAGTTTCCCATTCAATGGGCCCTCTCTGTTTCAGATTTACAACTGGGGAGATTACCACACCATGTTGCTAACCCATTCTTGATCCACAATCAAAGTAAATGCAAACTGTTTAAGCCACTGTTTGTTTAGTATCAATTTGTTTAATTGCAAAAATGGTTCTGTAAAAGCAAGCCATTAAACCTATCAATACACTGATTGATCTTACAGAATACCAGGGGAAATGAAATCTGTAAACATACCCGGTAGTAAAAAAGATATATATATAAAATATATACATATATTTTACTACCGGGTATGTTTACACATATATATATTTGTTGCAGAGTTGAATCTAGATTTAGCTGCATGTACCTGAACTGGCCGAAGGCATATTCACCTCGTCTTCCTCTCCACAGGAGCCCCTCCAGTCCCCAGAAAATGTCACTTGGAGGGTCAGGGAACCCTCCTGAATTGGAGAAAAAGTGGTGCAGGGGGGAAAAAAGGGAGAGGTCCCTGGGGAAAAAGCCAGAGCAATGAACCTATGGCTGATGGTGGAAACAACATGGTGGAAAACTGACATGGTGTTTTGCTCCCCTTAAAATGGAAGCAGAGTTGAGGGTTATTTAGACAGTGAAAATAATCCTGGTAGAATGTGGTTGAATCTTAGGAGTTTATCACACGGAAGCACATGGAGGCAAATCCCATGCAGAAACGAGATTTTAAAATCTGCTAAACACCCACAAATGCAGGTTGTTTTTCAAGACATGTTGGCAGAAAGAGAAAGAACGCGAAAATAACCTAAATGAAAAGTCAACCAAAAAAAAAACTCTTTTCTATTTTTGGAATTTCCCAAAAGTAAAAAGGAGTGGGTTTTGTCGGCTTTCTGTTTGGGTTATTTTCATGTTATTTCTCTTTCACGCAAACGTTGTCTGAAAAACAACCCGCATTTGCGGGTTTTTTCTACTTTCTGTTCTGGTTAACCCTGAAAGTCATGTGAAAAACAATCTGCAAAAGTGGGTTGCTTTCACTTTAAATCTAGTTTCTGCATGGCATTCATCCCGTATGATAAATTCCTTTGTTGTTCTCATACATTTTGAATGCACCCAAGTAAGTTGGGGGGGGGGCAGCCAAAAAACCCACTTAACCTGGGATCTCAGGTTTTTATCTGCATTTTTCTAAAAGATTACCATTGTCAGATGTATGAATTACCAATGCCAATAGACCCAGAATAAACCGGGATAAAATTCTGCATGTCTTGAATGTGTATTGAATACATTTGCATTATGGACAACATCTTTATTCAAGTGCTGACACATGTGAGCAACCGAATTCGCAGATGCGCAGAGATGCGGTTCCATAGTGTGAACAACAAAACGGGAATGCTTGAGTGAGACTATTCACATAGTTGTACTAGAAGAAACAATGCCTGAATAATCCCATAATGTACCACTCCAAGAGGAGTGAGTTATCATGAATATTTATTGTTCAAAAGTGAGGTTTATACATTTTACATCATCTGACAAAAAGCTGAGGAATTAAAGTGACACGGAAGGTTATTTCAACCTTCAAGCTCCAGGGTTTTTCCTGCTGAAGTCTCCAGCAGGAAAAAGAAACAAACACGTTTCAAAATTTACTGCCCTCACCACCAAGTAGAAGTAACTAGGTCTAGGAGGTTCCCTAGAGTTTGCTGTGAGACTTTAGGTGTGTATATGTACAAAATAATCATAATTTTAAAATGCATTTACCTCAGTATCCTGTAGCTGTTTTTCATTATAAAAGCAAAGTCAGAAAGAGACTGTTCACACGCCTAATGTATATTCTCACATTTAGCCCTGAGAGAGGGAGAAGTTGGGCGAGTCTTTATACTTTGAATCTTTGTTTACCTGAGCCTTTGAACTGAGAAAAACTATTGGGCAGACTGGGTTGCCGATTAGAGCCATTCTCACCTCATATCACTACTGACTGTGTAGGAGATGTGTAAAACTCATTTCATGTCATAGCAGAAGTGTCACTCAGGGCTGTGATGTAGTAGGAGCAATTAGTCACACTGTTGACTAATAGCTAGGGCGTAATCACACTGTACAATGACACAATTTGGTTGACAGGGCTCCATCCTATGGAATCCTGGGATCTGTAGTTTGGTGAGACCTCTAGCTCATAACCCTGAGCTGTCACAAGAGTAAGGTTTGTAAGCCTAGCAGATTGGTCCAAATTACCAAAAGCAACCTAAGCTGCTCTTCCAATGCAAAGGGTACAGCATAGGAAGAAAGAAAAATAGTGGTGAACAACTTGCACTGCAGATGGTGCCACCAAGAACACTTTGACTTCCTGGACCATGGTGTGCAATTTCTATGGCCTCATTCCCACTTACAAATAATTTGGTTTGCGATCTGAATCGATGGTTCGGTTCAACAGTGGAGCATCGTTCATTTGTGCAGATCAAATTTTCCTGTTGCAAATTAACCCACATCTCATACACATTTACCTTAAAAAAAAATCTTTATTAAGCAATTATAAAATAAAAAAATTCACATTTACCAATGAATCAACTTAAAATGGACCCTCTTCCGCCGCTTCTTTCCCCCCGTCAATCATGGCAATTGCATCAATGTTTCTGCCCACATTTGGTGACGTGCTCTGTCTCATCCGTTGTCATAACAAAACAAACAAACAAACCCAAAAACACTGGATGGCAAATTTAAAGGGTGTTTAAAAGGGCAAATAAACTCAAAGTACCATGAGATGGGAGAAAGTTCCCCCAAAGTTCCAAAAAATAATGGAGGAGTGGCTGTAGAGAGGGGAAGCAGAGTGGTAATGGAGCCTGCAGGTGCTTCGCCCAGGGAGGGGGAGGTTCAAGAGGTAGGCAAACACAGGTATGTTTTTTTAATTTTGGCTTGACCGTACTTAAGACACTCCTATCTGGCGACCAATGATTGCATCACAGGGAACCGGAAACCAATTTATTTTGTAGTGGGAATGAGGCCTATATAGACGATGTTGGAGGTGAATCTCTGGCAGAGATGGGTTGCATCTCACAGGAGTTGCTAAGAGTCTGAAAGATTGATTGGGAGGGCTTTAACTGAGTTTTGTGAGGGAGGGAGACAGTATTCTTGAGGGCAGGAGTTGGGCTAAAAATAATAGCCCAAATGCTATACAGAGAACAAGAACCCAACAGTGTGTGGGGGAGGAACCTTTAAAAAGCAGATAGGAGGAGTGGCCCATATGTATCTATATAAATGCACAGAGCTTAGGAAATAAACAGAATGAACTTGAACTCTTAGTATAGTGAAGCAAATATGATCCAATATGCATCAATGAAACCTTGCAGGATGAGTCTCATGACTGGAATGTAGTAATAGAGGGATATAACCTTTTTAAGAGAAATAGACCAAACAAGAAGGGAAGTGGAGTAGCATTATACATTAAGAATTCTTTATCCAGAGCCACGGATGCTGGAAAGAAAGAAAGAAAGAAAGAAAGAAAGAAAGAAAGAAAGAAACCATGTTTCCACCATTTTATATAAGGGACACAATTTTACTATCCATTGTATTTAATGGGACGTAAACACCCATGGATTTTGATATCCACAGGGGGTCCTGGAACCAAACCCCAGTGAATACTATGGGCCCAATATACCTGTGAACAGATTCATTACTTAAATCCTGGAAGCCAGATTGAGAACATCTGGGTAAAAATTAAGAGGGAGAGAAACAACAGGGATGTGGTGATGGTAGTGGGGTCTATTACAGACACACACACCCAAGCCAAACTGCGGACTTGGATGGTGCCTTGCTGGAGCAGATAATCACACATTCAGAAAGGAGAGATGTAGTAGTAATGAGGGATTTCAACTATCCTGATATTTGTTGCGAGTCAAACTCTGACAAAAATTTAAGGATTAATTTGCCTTCTGGACACATTCTTCAGAAGGTGGAAGAAGCAACTAGGAGATCAGCTATTTTAGATCTGTTCCTAACCAACAGTCAAGACCTGGTTAATGGGTGCAAGTGGTGGGATCCTTATGTGGGAGTGGCTATGTTCTCCTGAGGTTTTTTATACAGTGGAAAGGGGAAGCCAAGCATAGTCAGACACGCATTCTAGACTTTAGCTAATGCTGAAGGCACAATTTCTGTTCCAGTGAGGAGGGAAAATGGGAGGTCTCTCAAGAAACCAGGATTGATGACTAAAGTACTTTCAACTGAGCTAAGTTTTGAATGGAACATGTATAAGAAATTGAAAAAGACAGAGGGAAATCACCAAAGAGGAATTCAGACAAATAGCCAGCTTGTGAGGGAGAAAGTCAGAAAAGCTAAGACATAGAATGAACTCAGACTTGCTAGAGAGGTTCAAAATAATAAAAAGGTCATTTTCATTTGTCATGTCTGTAGTAAAAGGAGAAAGAAGGAAATGGTAGGGTCACTGCATGGAGAAAATTGCAAAATGCTAACAGGGAACAGAGGAAACTTCTTTGCCTTGGTCTTCTCTAAAAAAAAGGAGAACAGTGCTCAGCCAGGGGAAAATGGATGATGCAGCACAGAATAGGAAAAGAGGTAGCATTGTATAGGAACACCTGGTCAGTATACAGTCATCCCTTGGTATTTGCGGGATATCTATTCCGTCCCCCCTGCGGATACCAAATTTTGCGTATATTCAAGTCCCATTGTTAATGGGACTCCTCCCTCCCTCCCTGCCTTCTTTCTTACCGCCAGGCTTACCTTTGCCTCGAGGGCCAGGAGGGGGCCTTCCTTAAGTTCAGGGGGCAGTCTGGGCTCCCTGTTTTGGGGTCAGCCAGGCAGCAAGGCCCCCCCGACCCCCCCCTTGGCCCTCCAGGGTCCAGTGGCACCAGGAGGCAGTGAGGCAGGGTGCGGGGGCCGCCAGGGCTGTAAACACACCGGCCACCATTGGGACTCACTTTGCCAGCGGTGCATGGGGCCCGGTGCACTCCCCACCCCCCTCCGCCACAGTCAACGGGTGCATGATACCAGGAAGGATACTAGAGCAGATCATTAAACAGATAGTATGCAAGCATTTAGAAAGAAATGCCATAATCACTAAAAGAACATATGCCAGACTAATCTGATCTCTTTTTTTTGCTAAAATTACCAGCATGGTAGATGAAGGGAACATTGTGGATATTGCATACCTTGATTTCAGTAAGGCTTTTGATAAGGTCCCCCATGATATTCTTGCAAAAAAGCTAGTAAAATGTGGGCTAGACAAGGCAACTGTTAGATGGGATTATAATTGGTTGACTGACCAAATCCAAAGGGTGCTCACCAATGACTCCTCTTCAACCTGGAGAGAAGTGACCAGTGGGGTGCCACAGGGTTCTGTCCTGGACCCAGTGCTATTCAACATCTTCAAAAAGAATGTTGAGAAGCTTGAGTGTATCCAGAGGAGAGTGACCAAAATAGTGTAGGGTCTGGAAACCATAAAGACCTATTTGGAGAGACTATGGGGGGATGCAGACCAGGGCATCGGGGACGCCCTGGGATGGTGCACCGCTGGAGCGAGGCACTCACACGGCGGCGCACCGGCGGTGTCCCTGAAAGGAGCGCCAAATTGGCGCTCCTTTCAGAAGTCGGAAAGTGCGCCCTAAACGTGTCGGGCGCACTTTCCCTGACTTTTCCGCCGCAGCATGTGAGGACGCTGTGGCGGGAGGTTGCCCTGGGAGCGCCGGCCGTGCGGAGGGTCGGCAGCTCCGAGGGCAACCTCGTGAGGAGGAAGGGGCGCTGCTCGTGCGGCTGCCCCTCCTCTTCTTTGCCTCGGAGACGACCCAATTAGTAGCCCTGCTTAACTATTTGAAGGGGTGTCACATTGAGGATGGAGCAAGCTTGTTTTCTCCTGCTCCAGAAAATAGGACCCAGAACAATGGATGCAAGCTACAGGAAAAGAGATTCCATCTCAACATTAGGAGGAACTTCCTGGCAGTAAGAGCTGTTTGACAGTGGAAGACGCTTCCTCGGAAAATGATGGAGTCTCCTTGTTTGGAGGTCTTTAAACAGAAGCTGGGTGGCCTCTGTCAGGGGTGCTTTGATTGTAAGTTCCTGCCTGGCAGAAGGGGGTTGGACTGGATGGCCCTTGTAGTCTCCTCCAACTCTATGATCCTATATGGGTTTCTCAAAAACAAGTCATGCCAGACTAATCTTGTATCTTTTTTGATAGAGTCACAAGCTTGGTAGATGAAGGGAATGCTGTGGATGTAGTATATCTTGGTTTCAGTAAACCTTTGACAATGTCCCCCATGATATTATTTCAAACAAGCTAGTAAAATGCTAGACAATACAACTGTTAAAATGGATTTCCAGTTGGCTTACTGACTGAACTCAAAGGGTGCTCAACAATGGCTCATCTTCATCCTGGAGATAAATGACTAGTGGGGTGCCAAAGGGATCTGTCCTGGGCCCAGTGCTATTCAGCATCTTTATCAATGACTTGGAAGAAAGAATAGGAGGCATGTTTATCAAATTTGCAGATGACACCAAATTAGGAGGAATAGCTAATACCCCAGAAGACAGGATGAAAATTCAAAATGACCTTAATAGATTAGAAAGCTGGACCAAAACTAGCAAAATGAATTTCAACAGGGAGAAATGTAAGGCTGGGATTTGGTTTCAGGACTCCAGGTGGATACCAAAATCTGTGGATGCTCAATGTATAATGGCATACTCAAATGGCATTCCTTATAAAATGGCAAAAATCAAGGTTTGCTTTTTGTAATTCATATTATTTTGGGGGATATTTTCATTGTTGAATCTGTGGATAAAAAATCCGTGGATGTGGAGGGTCAACTGTACACTTGGGCATTAAAAATTAAATGTACAGATGTGGGTGACGGGATGGCTTGATGGCAGTATATGAAAGGGATATAAGAGTTTTAGTGGACCACAGGCTGAACATGAGTCAGCAGTGTGATGGGGCAGCTAAGAAAGCCAATGCAATTCTAGGCTGCATCAATAGAAATATAGTGTCTAAATCAAGGGAAGTAATAGTGCCACTCTATTCTGTTTGATCTGGCCTCACCTGGAATAATCCTGTGTCCAGTTCTGGGCACCACAATTCAAAAAGGATGTTGAGGAGCTGGAACGTGTCCAGAGGAGGGCAACCAAAATGATGAAAGGTCTCGAAACCATAAAGCCCTATAAGGAAAGACTTAGGGAGATGGGTATGTTTAGCCTGGAGAAGAGAACTGTGTGACATGATAGCCATGTTTAAATATTTGAAGGGATGTCATATTGTGGATTGAGCAAACTCATTTTCTGCTGCTCCAGGGAATAGGACCCAGTGCAATGCATGCAAACGCAGGAAAAGATATTCCACTCAACATGAGGAGACTTCCTGACAGTTAAGAGCTGTTTGACAGTGGAATATGCTGCTTGGAGAATGATGGAGTCACCTTCTTTGGAGTTATTTAAACAGAGGCTTGATAGCCATCTTTCATAGGGGGTACTTTGGTTGTGTCTTCCTGCATGACAGAATTGGGTTGGACTTGATGGCCCTTGAGGTCTCTTCCATCTTTATGATTCTAAAGAGTTAGGCAAAAGGGTTTATTTCTGCAGCAGAAATAGGTAAATGCTTGGAAATGAAGTCCAAAGTGAAACAAATATGTTTTCAGAGGCCACCTTATATACCTTTCCAGTTGCTTCCCAAGTAAACATTTGGAAGAACATTAACAACTTAGGTCAAAGGACATCCTCTATCTCTGTCATCTAGTTCAAAAGAAATCCTCTCTGTCTACCATCTAGCAAGACTTCCATACCGTCTCCCTTTTGTTCTGATTCATTTATCATGTTCAATATATGCTGAATTCAGTCAACAGGAATTTTGCATTGTTTTCATCAGAGCTCTGGTGCCACAACAAATTACCATTCCCAGAATTCCATAGCCATGGCAGTTAAAGTGGGGTCAAACCAGATTATTTCTCTAGTGTGGATGCAGTCTGAGAGAGAGATTGTCATCACTAGAAAGGCAGAAGCAATGTCTGAAGTTGTACATGAAGTAACTGAATTAATCTGATTTTAATGGCTATTATTTGATCCCATAATCCCATAGACCAGGGGTAGGCAACCTTTCCCCTTTAAGGGCCGAGGGACTTCAGCTCCCAGAATCCCAGGAGCTATTGGCCAACATGGGACTATTGGCCAACATGGCTGAGGCTTCTGGGAGCTGAAGTCCCTCGGCCCTTAAAGGGGAAAGGTTGCCTACCCCTGCCATAGACAATCACAATGTCCTTGAAAAGGTGGAGCTAAAGATAAAGAATGGCTATAAACCTTTGGGAAAGTACAAAGTGGTGTTCCTCAACATACTGAGGAGAGGGGAGTGATTAGCCATCACTTTAGGGAAATCATGGTTAACTTGTGACCCTCCAATGTTTTTGGGTCACCATGTCCATCAGTCTGAACTAGCACAGCAATTGATATGGGATGAAGGGATCCATCATCCAAAAACATTCAGATGTGCAGAATTTGTATCCCCTCCCCCCAAATTACTTAACCTCCAACTGTCCCAGTTTGGTAGAGACAGTCCTGATTAACTCTCTCCCATCCCACTTTTTCAGCTGCTTTTAAAATGTCCCAGCTTTTCTGTCCTCCTCTCCCTTTCCCTTTTTGTCCACATCTTACCTCAATAGCTGCAAACTGGGTTCAAAATGCAAAAGTAGTTTGGACTCATTAGGTGAGAGGAGGGAGGGGAATCTTGCCCTTCCCAGTAGCCTGAAGCTAAAGCAGCCTCTCCTAGCCTGGGTGTCCTTTCTCATTAATAACAGTTGTCTTCTTGACCACACTCAAATGTGTCCTGGTTTTCATCTGTAAAATAGGGGGTATGAGATTATAGAGTGCTGCCTTGAGACAAATTACCTGCTTTTACTTACACAATAGTGTTTGCAAGCAAGCCTCGAAGGCTTGCTTTCTATAAGAACAAGGCTGCTTTGATGGGGGCACTTCCAAGAGGCGAAGCAGAAAGAACCTCCATATTTCCCCCTTCCTGAAACAGCCTTTCTTTAAGGGGGGGGAAAAAAGGAGTTACGGGGTCATTCACACATCTTTTTTTAGTGTGACAATGCGAATCACCTCATTCTAGCATTCTAGATTAGTTATTCACACTATAAAACCACATCGATCAGCATCTCTGCAAGTTCAGTTGTTCACATGTGCAGGCATTCGAATAAGGATGTAGCCAACGATACAAATGCATTCAGAACCCCTTTTTTGGTATGCAGCATTTTATCTCAAGTCTATACGGGTCTATTTGTATCAGTTATTCCTGGATTAAGCGGGGGGGGGGGGGTTGGCAGCCTCCCCCAAACTTAATTGGGTGCATTCAGGATGTGTGCGAACAATGGAGATTTAACCCAGATCACAGTGTGAATAATTCCTAGGATGTTGTTATTGAGCTTTAGTGCCAGGATGGCTGGAGCCCCAGAGGTGGCACTACTACTTCCCTCAATCTGGATGCTGTACCTAGAACTGCATCAGCTTTTGGGGCTGCCAAATTATTCATTTGACTTATGTTAAGCATGTGGTCTAATGAGATTCTTAGATCCTTTTCAAATGTACTACATCTAGACATCCTACATTTGTGCATTTAATTTTTTAGATTTAATATTTTTATATTATTTTATAATATTTTTATATTATTTCTTATTACTTGTCTGTTTGTTTGCCTGGATATAGTATCTTACATTTCTCCCTGCTGAAATTCATTTTGTTAGTTTTGGCCAAGCTTTCCAGTCAAGATTATTTTGAATTCTGGACCTGTCCTCTGGGTTATTGGCTATACACCATTTTTTGCCATCTGTCAATTCTATTACATCACCTAAAGATGTTGAACAGCATCAGGCCCAGAACTGAACTTACGACATCCTGCTAGACACTTTTCTCCAGGATGAAGAGCAACCATTGGTGAACAGTCTCTGGGTTTGGTCGGTCAGCCAATTATAGATCCACCCAACAGTAGCACTATCTAACCCAGTTTTCCAGTTTGTCTTCTGAAAGCCTTACTGAAATCCAGATATACTACATCCACAGCACTTCCCTGCTCTGCTAAGTTTGTAATGCTGTTTTTAAAAAGAGAGATAAAATTAGTTCAGCATGACTTTTTGAGAAACCCATAGCATTTTCAGCTAAGTGTACACAGAATGATTGTTTAATTTTCTCTTCTTCTAGAACTTTTCCTGGTATTGACATCGAGCTGACTGGTTGAGAGTTGCTTAGTTCTTTTTAATGCCCTTTCTGAAGATGCCTTCCTCCTATGTGCTGGGTCCTCTCCTGTCCTCCAAGAATTCTCAGCAGTCGCTCTAAGGTCACACCTCCAAGTTTCTTTTGTATTCTTGGATGTAGCTCATCCAGGCCTGGAGACTTGAATTCATTTAGAGTGGCTCAGTATTTCTCTCCTACCTCTTCATCTATTCTGGGTTATAGTCCTTGTACTGCATGATTTATTGTCAGAGCTGTGCACGACTCATGGTCCTTCTCTGCTGGGCTCTGCAGTGCTGCCAGCATCTATAACTGCACAAGGGGCCAAAGAAATACATGACAACTACTCTCCAACCAACTATCCACTAACAACAATAACCCAAACTGTCCATAGGTCATGCCCATATTTATACATATTTGCCAACCAGTCCTAGATGGGGTCACACTTCCTCTAAAGGACAAAGTACGCAGTTTGGGAGTACTCCTGGATTCATCTTTACAGTTATCATCTCAAGTGGATGCGATGGCCAGGAGTGCTTGGTATCAACTTCGGTTGAACCACCAACTGTATCCCAACCTGGACCGAAAGGACCTTGAAGCAGTAATAGTTGCCCTGGATATCTCTCATTTGGATTTCTGTAATGCGCTCTGCATGGGGCTACCTCTGTACCATGTTCGGAAGCTTCAATTGGTTCAAAATGCCGCAGCCAGATTGGTCACCGGACCATCTAGGTCGGATCATATCACACCTGTTTTGAAATCTCTTCACTGGCTGCCGATTAGCTTCTGGGCGCAGTACAAAGTGTTGATTATTACCTTTAAAGCCCTACATGGCTTGGGCCCGAGTTACTTGAAGGAACGCCTCTCCCCACATAATCCGTCCTGCACTCTCAGAACATCTGGGAAGAACTTATTAGAACATCATAGAACCAGACTCAGCACGACTTCCCAAAGATCGTACACGGCCGCAACCCCCATGTTATGGAATTGCCTACCGGAAGAGATCCATCTTATTACTACGTTAGATGCTTTTAAGAAGGCACTTAAGATGGAGCTCTTCTGGCGGGCCTATCCATCTGATCTAGATTTCTAGAATTCTGGTGACGATTGGCTATTTTTATTTTTTTATTTTATTATATTGCATTTTATTCTCTTATAATTTATTATTGTTGTTTGATTTTGCTATTTTATTGTTTGTATTTTGCACATTGTATTATTATTATTATTATTATTATTATTATTATTATTATTATTATTATTTGGCCATGGCATGATTATACATATTGTCCATGGCATCTCCTCACACAGCTGTCTGCAGTTGCCCACTTGCATCAGCCTCTTGCATCATGCCTGACAAGTCATCCTGGGTGTCTCTTCCAAGTGATGTGACAATGACACTCTATGTCAGTCATCATGGTGCAACCTTTCCAGGTGTTGCATCATCCAGCTTCCTCACTATTTTGTCCTGTGCAATTCTAGTCTTAGTAATGTACATCCATACATACACTGACATTTATTCTATTTCCACCATTAGAGCACTGTTTTCCTTTCCAGAGAAGACTGAGATAAATAACATTTTGGCCTTCTTTCTGTCCTATGTTAGCATTTAACCATCTTCTCTATGCAGTTGCCCTCCCATATCCTTGTTCTTACTTTTGCTTCAAACACAGAAAAAAGGCTTATTATTTTTAAACACTTTAGGAAACCTGAGCATTCTGGGCTTTAGCTTGTCTGACTTTCCACCTAGAGTGATTAGCTATTTGTTTCTATTCTTCTTTAATAATAATAATAATAATAAGTTTTATTTATAGCCCGCCTCTCTGCATTGCAATCGTGGCGGGTTACAGCATTTAAAATTTAACAAATTAAGACAGACCCAGCACCCACAATCTCCCTCCCACCCCTTAAAACAGAATTAAATCGAAAAGATTAAAACAAGGCAATGCATTAAATTAAAATACTATAATATAATAACCAAAAGATCAATTGTGCCAGCTCGGAGAAGAAGAATTAACTCATCTCGTTGCTGCAGATGTTATTCTGGGAAGGCCTGTCGGAAGAGATCCGTCTTTACCGCTTTCTTGAAAGCAGCAAGTGTGGTAGTCAGACGGATCTCGTCCGGCAGGCCATTCCATAGTTTTGGGGCAGTGGCGGAAAAGGCCCTCTGGGAGGTCTGAGACAGCCTGGTCTTTATTGGCTGTAACAGATTCCTCCCAGAGGACCGCAAGGCGCGGGGGGATCATATGGGAGGAGGCGGTCCTTAAGATAAGATGGACCTAAGCCATGTAGGGCTTTATAGGTTAAAACCAACACCTTGTACTGCGCCCGGAAACTAATCGGCAGCCAGTGGAGGGATTTAAGCACCGGTGGTTTCCCTCTTCTATTTGACGGTTTCCCTCTTCTATTTCCTATACATAGCTCCTTTAAATCTCAGCTCATCTGAATGTTCTTTGTACATCCATCCTGGTTTCCTTAGACATTTCCCAATTTTCTTCCTTGTTGGAATTGCTTGGCATCTGTGCCAACAATATTTCACCTTTAAGAAACTCCCATGCAACACAAACCTTTTTCTCTTTGAGCATTCCTTACTATGGGAACTCACCAGTATTTCTCAAAGCTTACTGAAATCAGCTTTCTTGAAATTCAGAATGAGTTTGTGACTGTTTCTTCTGTATAACAAATCTCAGAGAACATGGTCCACCCAAGGATCACACTACTCCCACCCAGTGTTGGTGTCACGCAGTGCGGGAACTTATGGTGTCACCCCCCTCATTGACCTCCTTCCACTTCACACTCTACAGAATCCTTAGTAATGCTTTTTTGCGCTAATGTTACTCATAAATCATAATTCCCATAGTCACTGAATGTAATGATAATAGTTGTGACATAAACAACTAGCAAAATTAAAATTATATCTTCAAGTTACAATATCATACACATAACCTAAATGTATGTACATATGCATAGTGAAGATTTGGTTAAAAAGTAATGTTTTTAAAGAAATTTTAAAAATAATATTTGAATTAAAATTTGAAATGTTAATTTAAAAAAATCTGGGGGCCCTCCTTTCTTCTCCCACTGAGCTTCACCTCACTCCCACCATCTCTTAAAGCATTTTAAAGAGATACAGGCAAATGCCACAATGTTTCTGCCAAAATACAGGTCTTTGAGCAGCAGTGGTTTCACCCTCCCCTTTAGGGTGTCACCTGGTGCTGTCCGCACCCCCCTAATGACTCCACTGCTCACACCTCATTGATCAGATTCAAAATATCTGATCCCTTTGTTGTCTCTTCCACCTTCTGTACATTGAAATTGTCTGCAAGGCTAGTGAGAAATTTGTTGGACCTGACACTCTTGGATGAGTGTGACTTCCACCAAATATCAAGGTGGTTGAAGTCTGAATTGCTACTGTTGCTCTCCATTTTGGATATTTGGCCATTTGTTTTAGGAAGGCATCATCCAAATGTTATAGGCATGGGGACCTATAGTAGACCCCCTACAATATCACTATTTAATTTTCACCCAAAGGCTCACAACCTGTTTTCCATGTTCTGAGTCATGGATCTCCTCTCAGGTATATGCATCTCTGATACTCCTCCTTTTCCTATCTTGTCGCTCTGTTTCTTTGGAGTAGGTTAAGACCCTCCATTACTATGTTCCAGTAATGAGAGTCATCTTACTAGGTTTCAGTAATGCCTGTTATATCATTTTACTTTGCTATGTTAAGTGTTAGAGGAGATGACTATACGCAGCTTTTAAACTGTGATTACAACAGTAAAAAAGCAGCTTTGATGATACTTATCATACAATGCTACCTCCAACCCATAGTTGTTCTGTCCCTGACCTGTCCCTTTTAATTGACAGGGGAAAGCTGTCAATGACCTCACAATCATGAAAGTCTTCATGTGTAAAACATCACTACCAGGGCAACTGTGCAATTAGGAGTCACATGGTGCCAGTGTCTCCTCTTCCTCCCATTCCCCCATCCTTCATTATTCCCAAGAAGACTGGTTGTTGGATCTTTCTTTCTTTCTTTTTAAACTTGCAGTAACTCATTGTAGCAGAGCTCCTGAATTGTGTGAAAAAGTGAAAGTAAATAAAATAAAAAGGCATGCTGGGTAGGGCATATGACAGGGAGATGGGGTGATGGGGTTAAACAAAGTGTACATGTACTGAGAGTTTTCCTTATACATGTTCAATGTTCATGAAATGTTAGTGCTGGGGGTTTGCAGGATTCTACCATATCCTTTTCTTTGGATGTTTAAACTGTATTTTTAATAGCTCAACTGAAATGCTAGACATTTGGGTACTGAAGGAAAATAGGGGGGGGGCAAAATTCTTATTGGAGGCAATGCTCTCATCCCCCTCTCCAAGCTGTTACACTCTTTTCCAGACTATAATGAATCCTAAGAGGATGTAATTAGTCCCACCCAAGAGTCCTGCTACTTCCCCTTGGTGACTGGCTCTTCTTCTCCTTTGGTGAAGCTCAGGTCCAAGATAGTTGATTCCCCTGTCCTTTCTTCAACCGTAGAAAATAAGAGAAGCAAGTGAGGAATTTATTTAATCTTGCAGAGCTTGACATCCAGCAGATACCACAAAAATTGGAGGTGGGGGGAATGCAGAGCTAGCCATGTTGACTGCAAAACAAAATCTAGTTCATTTTGTTTCTATAGCCTTTTTAGGCCAAACAAAGGGTTTAAAAAACACATTAAAGCTCATCAGGCAAAGATGGTGAAAAGCATGCAAGAGAACAAAGCGACAGTATTAGAGTCATGGTGCCTACATTTTTCTTTGGGATGATATAGAGGAATGGTCTATATCTGAGGTGAGGACAGTGAGGCTTAGGGGATGCATGTGCAGCCCTCTACTCCCAATCTTTAAACCATGTGCTCCAAGCTCTAAATTAGCATATGGCCAAAAACACATAAGCAACTTCTACGCTCAGACAAATAATCAGCTGTAAACCAAAAGACACAATTTCACCTTTTTTTCTCTATTCTATCATTTCCAAACTGAAAGTCACTGTTAACTCTCCCTGTTCAAGAGTTCCCAGAGACTGAGGTGAGATATACTTAGAGGGTACTGGCTTCACAGCAGAGGAAGACAGAGGGTTTATTTTCCTTTAAATGTTGTGTAGAAGAAGGGATTTCTTGTAGTGCAACTTGCTATGCTGAAAGGAGAAAAGCTGCACCTACTAACAGTAGCCTAGTTGGTCTCTGCATCTGGGGACCCAAGTGCTGCTGAATGAACATATATACAGCAATGATAAAATCAAGAGTTTTATTTCAACAATAGATGAATGGATGGATGGATTGGTTGATTGTATATGTGACCTTTTTACAAAATAAATAAATTAAAAAAATGCCAAGAACCTCCTGCCAACCCAAAGTCAACAAAAAGATAGTATACAGAGGCTTAATGTGCATTAGCCATAGACAGTGGTTCATAACTTGGCAGTCCTACAGGTGCATGGTTTATATTTCTCAGATCTCGCCTTTAATTTAAGGGAAAAGATGGAGCTCAGTGACAGAGCATATCCTTTGTAATCAATATGGTCCAGGTTTAATCTCTGGTTTCTCCAGATAGTGCTGGCAAACATGCCCCCTAAGAAACTTTGAAGAACCACTGGCGCTCAGTGGATCAGTGCTTCTCATCTATCTGATAAAATCATAGAATCATGGAATTGGAAGGGACCACAAGGACCTTCCAGTCCAACCCCCTGCTGAGCAGGAATACAAAATCAAAGCACTCTTGACAGATGGCCATCCAGCCTCTGTTGAAAATGATGTGAGGGACCGACACCCCCCCCCCCCACATGTTCCAGGGACCTGTACTGTGGCCATTGGTTACAAGTATTTCTTTATTTCCTTAAACCTTTCCATGGATCAGCAGCCAATGGCTTGTGGAACAGCACTGGTCCAGGGACCACCACTTTGCATAGCATTAGTGTAGATCAGCAGTTCCCAAATTTTGGTACTCCAGGTGTTTTGAATTTCAGCTTCCGGAAGCCCTGGCCAACAGTTAGGGATTCTGGGAGCTAAAGTCCAAAACACCTGGAGGACCAAAATTTGGGAATCAGTAATGTAGATAATATGAATGTGATGGACCTGTGGGCTTACTCTTCATAAGATAACTATATATCCCTCTTTAATTCTCAGCACTTTTCTGACACTGTGGCTCTAAGAAACTATTTGAAAACAGGCAGTAAGTGTTCATAAGGGCTCTAGTGTTCAAGAGACATCATGGCTATTTCTGAATGAGGATAGAATTCAGAGACATAGCTATGTTATTCTGGACTATCAGTATGCAGAGGGAAATTGCGCCACCTTTGAAACTAACTGCATGAAAGAGGTTGTAATGTAAGCTTTCATAGATTTAGTCTACTTCCGCAGTTGCATCTGAAGAAGTAGACCAAGTCTGCAAAAGCTAATGCTACAAGTTTTTTTGCATAGTCTCAAAGGTGCTACAAGATTATTCATTCCTGAATGAAGTTAACTTCCTATTCAGCTGGAAGGCAGGGCCATTTTATACAAAAGCAAACCCTTGTTTGACAGTACCAAGTGTCCATTCAAAAGGGAAATAGAAAGAATCGTGGGTCCCTGAGCAGTGTACCTGAATGAAAATCTGTTTGTTGCATTTTTATATTTTTCATCTTTTAGCTTAAAACATCATATATGGACACCTACCTTATAAAAATTGTCATTTCTGAAGTAGTCTTCACTGAAGTGTTGTGTCCCTACTTTTACATGTCTGCTAGCTCTCATTAAGTGACAAAGAAAATAAACCATGTTTCATATTAATTTCATTTCTGGCCATATATCTTTTTAACATCTGTTTTTCTTAATAGGGAAACAAAAGAATAAAAAAACAAACAAAGAGGAGCAAGAAATGATATTAAAGAAAGATTTTAAAATTTCCCCTACCATGGTATCAACCAGAGGATTCTAGAAGCAGCAGCAGATATTTCAGAGTATTCTGTTATGCATTTGGAAAAACATAAGCTACTTCACAAGTAAGTTGTATTCTGGTGAGTTGTATAATTACATTTGTATTAATATTTCTCTCAACTGTTGATGGTAAATTGATAAAAAGAACAAAATCTGGTCATTTAAAAATGCATTTAGCAAGCCCCAAAGCCAAGATAACTATTGGGATCAGTGCCATCATTAAACCCAAAGGGATGTACATGCTCCTCTTAAAAGAACTGCATTCCCACAGTGAATTGGCTTGGAGAGCCGCAATGGCCTGCATAGGAAGGACAGCCTCTCCAGATTGGAGATTTACTGGTAGAGTTGTGCAACTGAAAAATGTGTTGACTAGATGACAAAACTCAGTCTATCATACTTTGGCCACAACATGAGAAGACATGGCTCAATGGAGAAAACAATAATGCTAGGAAAAGTGGAGGGAAGTAGAAAGAGAGGAAGACCACAAGCCAGATGGAAATGCAAGATGACTATATAAAAACTTCTATGATTAGATAGGCACAAGACCTACAACAAAGCATCCCTTTGGAACAATAGGAGAAGAATTGGAATAAGAGACTGAAATATATAGTCAGTTACGAGGTTAGGGAAAATTATTATAAAATGCAGTACCGTTGGTACCTTACGCCAAATAAACTGGCAAAAATTTATAAGGGTCTTGATAATTGTTGTTGGAAATGTGCAAAAGAACCTGGTACTTTTTTCAACTTGTAGTGGAATTGTGAGTATGCAAGAAAATTCTGGAAACTGATTCATTGCTGGATCCAAAATATTTTAGGGTGTA
Source organism: Phrynosoma blainvillii (assembly GCA_026167975.1). Taxonomy (NCBI): domain Eukaryota; kingdom Metazoa; phylum Chordata; class Lepidosauria; order Squamata; family Phrynosomatidae; genus Phrynosoma; species Phrynosoma blainvillii. The sequence continues at coordinate 159,099,545 of JANUYF010000002.1, read as the reverse complement.
AAGTCTTGATGGATCCCAAATGTTATTTACTAGGTATGGTCTCTAATGATAAGCTTGAAAAAGAGCATGGAAAACTTTTATTTTATATGATAATAGCCACAAGGGTAGTTTACGCATCTAACTGGAAGACCAATATGAAAATAAATTATGACAAATTGTTTATAAAACTCTCAGACTTCCTAGAGATGGATAAACTTACCTGTTTAATAAAAGGTCACTCATGGAATAATTGTAAGAAGGTATGGGATCCTTTTATTGAATTCTTACAGAAAGACTAGAATGTTAAGTTTACTGTATAAAAGGGATTGTTGATATAATTTCAAATGTATATAATTGATAGCTATGAAAGTAAAAAAATAAGGAAAACCACTGATGGAGGAAGCATGTAATAATATATATGTATATATATATATGGGTGTGGGTGTCTATGAGCATATATATGGCTTAGTGGAGAGAGAGTAATATTGGAAAGTGGATTTCCCTTTTATAAAGACTATATGTAGATTTACATGAAACTTTGAAAACATATAAAGCTGTAAGCAGGATAAGTTAAAGAATAAACTGTAAGCAGGTTAAGTTAAAGAAACAAAATTGAATTATCCCTAAACTTTGAAAATTAAGGAAATACCGAAGCTCAGGAAGGTCTTATTTGTTTGTACTGTCAGGTACGTTGTGAATGTATACATGCCTGGGTATTTGTACCGCATATTTGGTTATTTATAATTGAGATTAATGTTGTTTTGTTTTGTTTTATGTTGCTGTTGTTTTGTCTTTTGTAATTTTTTATAATTATATGTATTATTTTATTATAATAAAGGTATAATTTTAAAAAGAAAGAAAGAGAGGAAGTCCACATGCTAGATGGATGGACTCTATTCAGGGAGTCACGGGTATGATTTTGCAAGAGCTAAGCATCCACAGGGTCGCCATGGGTCAAGACTGACTCAAGGGCGGTTAACAACAACAACAAAGCACTTTAATGGCTTACTTGCTTCCCCCCCTGAAGAAAACTTGCATGCAGCAATTACACTCAACCACAGTTGAGGGAGGTCACCCCTCCCCCCAAAAAAACTGTTGTTGTTGTTGTTGTTGTTAACTGCCCTTGAGTCGGCTCTGACTCATGGTGACCTTGTGGATGAGACATCTCCAGGAATCCCTATCCTCCACTGCCTTGCCCAGATCCTGCAAACCCTTGCCCATAGCACCCCTGATCGAATCTATCCATCTGGTCTATGGTCTTCCTTTCTTTCTTATACCCTCTACCTTTCCTAGCATTATTGTTTTTTCTAGTGATCTGTGCCTTCTTATTATGTGGCCAAAGTATGATAGCTTCAACTTGATAATCTTGGGTTCCAAGGAGAGCTCTGTTCAAGAACCCCTTTGTTGTCTTCTTGGCTATCCACGGTATCCTAAGTACTCTTCTCCAGCACTACATTTCAAATGAGTTGATTTTCTTTCTCTCTGCTTCCCTCACGGTCCAGCTCTCATTACCATACATGGTAATTGGGAATACAGTGGCCTGAATGAGTCTTTGCTCTTCAGTATCTTTTCCAGTTCTTTCATAGCTGCCTTTCCCATTCCTAGTCTTCTTATTTCTTGACTGCAGTCTCCATTTTGGTCAATGTTTGATCCTAGATATGGGAATTCTTTTGACTATTTCAATTTCCTTGTTGTCTAGATTGAATTTGTGTATTTCTTCTGTGGTCATTATTTTTGTTTTATTTATGCTCAGCATCAGACCTGCCTTTGCACTTTCATCTTTGACCTTTCTTATTAATTGTTCCAATTCCTGAATGTCTTCTGCTAATATTATGGTCTTGTCCACATATCTGAGGTTGTTAATGTTGCTTCCTCCTATCTTAACTCCTCCTTTTTCTAATTCTAATTCTGCTTTTCTTATTATGATTTCAACATATAAGTTAAACAAGTAGGGTGATAGGATGCAGCCTTGCCTGACCCCTTTGCCTATTGGGAACCACTCTGTTTCTCCGAATTCTGTTCTGACGGTGGCCTCTTGTCCTTGGTACAGATTCCTCCTCATCAGGACTATCAGATGTAGTGGCATCCCCATCTCTTTGAATGCATTGCATAGCTTTTTATGATCTATACAATCAAATGCTTTGCTGTAGTCTATGAAACACATGTCAATTCTTTTTTGGAATTATTTGGTGTGCTCCATTAGCTGTCATATGTTTGCAGTGTGGTCTCTAGTGCCTCTTCCTTTTCTGAATCATGCTTGCATCTCTGACATTTATCTCTCAATGTATGGCTGAAGTCAATGCTGCAGAATTTTGAGTATTATTTTGCTTGCATGGAGATTAGTGCTATTGTCCTATAGTTGCTGCAGTCTTTTGTATCTCCTTTCTTGTGGATTGGTATGTACAGTTGCCCTTCCATTTTTGCAGACTTCGGATCTGCATCCCTCGCTTATGCATGAGGGCCAAACGGAAGGGCATACAATGGGGCACATAACCACGCCACACACCTGCACACCCTCGCGCCTCCATTCAAGCATATAGGACTTGAATATGTGTGGGTTTCCATTTTTGTGGAGGGGTCCAAAATGGATCCCCAGCTAAAACACAGGGGCAACTGTATATCGAGCATTTCCAGTCTGTTGGCCACTGCTTTGTTTTCCATATTTGTTGGTATATTTCAGTTAACACTGGCATTGTAGCAGTTCAATTGGGATATCATCTGTTCCTGGTTATTTATTTTTTCCCATTTCCTTTACTGAAGATTCCACTTCATTTCCTAGAATTTAGGGTTCGTCTTCATATGGCTCCTCATTCCAAATGTCATTCATTCCCTCATCTCTTTTGTATAACTTTTCTATGTATTGCCTCCAGCATCTTTGTATTTCTTCTTGTTCCTGTATTATGGTTTGTTTGTTTTCTCCATAGAGCATCCCTGCCCTTGGTTTGAACTTAGCTTTAATTTCTCAGATTTTTTGTTAGAGGTCTCTCATTCTCCCTTTTTTATTGTTGTCTTCTATTTCTCTGCATTGGTCATTGTAATATTTCTCCTTATCCTTGCACATCAGACGTTACACAGTTGTGTTCATACTTCTGGTTTTGTTCCTATCTCCCTTTGCTTTTGCTTTTCTTCTTTCTCTTATTGCATGAAGTGTTTTATCTGTCACCCATTGTTTCTTATCTTTCCTTTTGGCCACTGTTATTGTTTTCTTGCATTTGTCCTTAATTATGTTTTTGACCTCTGTCCACAGTTCTTCAGGCTCACGGTCAATTATACGCAATAGTTCAAATCTGTTTCTTACATTGCAGTTTATCACATGGGAGGCAAAGCGCCCAAATCCTGTGGATAAATGGGGTTTAAAGCCCACGAATATCCAACAAAAGCAAGATTGTTTTCAGACACATTGTGCTAATTGAGCATTAATGTGACATTAAGCAGTGTAGAAAGTAGGCAAAATAATGCTGCTTTTTACTTTCAGGATTTTCCCAAATCGGCACAATTTTGTGATGTTCTGCATAGGTTAATGTCGCATTAATGCTCAATTAGCCCAAAATTTTCTGAAAACAATCCCACTTTTGTGGAATATTTCCAGATTTAAATCTTGTTTATCCATGGGATTGTTAAGGAAAATGCAACATGGGACATACAGTAATAGAAATAAAATGTGTATGTGAAAGTCACAGTGATTAAGCAGGAGCAATCATGAAGCTACACAGGTGAAAAGGATAATATAATTTGGAAGCCTTGAGAGCCAAGGACAAAGTTATAGAGTGTATATTGAAAACACCTGTTATAGATTGCAAACACCTGAGATTCATTAAGTAGTCAAGGTAAAATGATGAAATACTTGGGTTGGTTTTAAGTATGGGATGATCCATGTAAACCAATCAAAATGAATGTACACGCCCACTGGGTGGAAACTGACTAGTGGGTGGTGACTAACAATGGCTATAAGTGCAATGTTTGCCAATGCATAGTGTGGAGTAGTTTTGGAGATATTGTGAAGTGTAGAGATTGTGATTTGTAGGGCATATAGTATTTATATATAGTAGAATAAAGTAGATCTTTTATATAAGACTACTGAGTTGTCTGGTGTCTTGAGGGAAGATACAAGAGCCAGAAGAATCCTGGAGAAGTTTGGAGACATCTCAGGAAGAAGAGTGAGAAGGCTTGGAGAGTTTGTCAGGGTCTTCAGCCTATTCTCTGAAACTCTGCTGCTTGGGAAAGAAGCATCAACCACTGATCAAAGCTGGTCAGCTCTGCTGCATAACAAGGTGGTGAGTTAGAGCCAGAGGTGTAGAGCTACAACTCCCATCATCCCTGACAGGGATATGGGTGCTTCCCTCCTGTGTGATGAATTCCATTGTCACTGAATTCACCTGAAATGTTATTCAGGTCATATTTTGGTATAATGATTGTTTGCTTTCTTCTTCAGCTTTACTCTGATTTTTGTTATGAGCAGTTCATGGTCTGTCCCACAGTCAGCTCCTGGTCTGGTTTTTGCCACAAGAATAGAGCTTCTCCATCTTCTATTTCCAATTATGTACTCTATTTGGATTTTGTGTTTACCATCTGGTGATGTCTAGATGTATAGTCTTCTATCTGGTTGTTTGAAGCAGGTATTTGCAATGAATAGATTGTTGGCCTCACAGAATCCTATCAGATGCTCTCTCCTGCTTTATTTCTTGTTCCTAATCCAAATCTTCTTAATGCTTTTTATTCTTCTTTGCTGCCAACTTTAGCATTCAAGTCTCTAATTATTAGTTTGAAATCTTGTGATGGTATGTTGTCAATTTCTTCCTGGACTGCATCATAGAATCTCTCAATTTCCTCTTCATCTGCATCTGTGGTTGGTGCATATACCTGGATTATTGTGATGTTTATAGGTTTACCCTGAAGCCTTATTGATAATATACGGTCTGACTTTGAATTGTATCCTTTGAGCGCTCTAGCTATATATTAAAAAAACTGTACTTTTTTAATTATGACAATACTATTTACAGTTTTTTCTTAGTTGGCAAATCCCCAGAAACCTCTGCATTTTCTAAACATTTTAGTAACTAACATATTGTGCCATGTGTGGCACCTGTATCCTAACTGTAGCCCTTCCTTTCTTTCTTTTGTGCATTTTTGTCCACATCACCCAACCCTACAGCTGCCAGAGTGAAAACTGGAAATGACTCCTGTACCTTTAATGGTTGAAATTCCTGCTGCACAACCTGTACCTTTAAAAGGTGCAGAAGCCATCTCCAGTTTTCATTCTGGCAATCCAACCAGTCTCACCCTATGACTGTGACTTTCATTTTTCCTTCTGAGTATGCTACAACTGAAAGTGGTATATCTGATTTCCTTCCAGGCTTATCCTCCTGTAATCAAGAATGGCGCTACCATTTGCATCCTTATCTCCGACAGCTCCTGAGGCCTGAAGACTGAAGTAAGAACGCTGGGATGATACCTAACAGGGGCTGAATGAAGAAGTAAAGCAATTAACATAGACCTGAGTGTTATGCAGCTAGTGTGGCTCCTTCTTTAAGGAATATACTCTCCTCATCTGTTTATTTCTCCCAGCTGCATAAATGCTAATACTGAAGTCCTCAGCTGATTTGCAGGGATGTCAGCTGCCAACATCACTCCGTGCAAGGATCACAGTGCCAGTCACCAACTGCATTTGGTTGGGTACAGCTTGATCTTCATAGCTGGTTTGCTGCTTAATGTTGCTGCGATTTGGATCTTCCTGTACTACCTGAAACTCAAATCAGTAGTGAGCATCTATATGCTGAACTTGGCTGTAAGCGACCTTCTTTTCACAATATCTCTCCCCTTTCGTATTTACTACTATTACATGGGGGAGTGGCCCTTTGGAACCATTCTTTGCCAGATCTTTGGCTCTGTCTTTCAAATAAACATGTATGGAAGCTGCCTTTTCTTGATGTGCATCAACCTGGACCGCTTTGTTGCTATCGTTTATTCACTACGCTGGCGCCATCTCCGGCGCCCCAGAGTTGCTCGGCTGGTCTGTCTTGTGGTTTGGGTCCTTATCCTGATGGGCTCTGTGCCAGTTGCTGGGGTCCACAAAACAACTAATTGTACCAAACAGAACACCTCCATCATTCTGTGTTTTGAAAGCTTCAGTGATGGCCGCTGGCAGAAAGGGCTCTTCCCCCTGGTCATTCTAGCAGAGATCCTTGGCTTTCTCCTGCCTCTAACCTCTGTGACATACTGCTCCATCCGGATTTTTCTGAAACTATGCCAGGCTGATAGCATGCAGAGTGTACGTCAGCAGAAGACAATCCGCATGCTTGTGGTCAACCTAGTGATCTTTATTATCTGCTTTGTACCCTACAATGTCATTCTGGCAGCCTATGGGCTGATAAAGGCTCGTGTAATTCAGACCGAGCCAGAAATGCGTGATTCAGTGCGCCAGGCTCTTGTTGTCACTGTGCTGTTGGCCAGTATGAACTGCACATTGGACCCCTTGATCTATTACTTCAACACAGAGGGATTCCGAAATACATTAAAGAAACTGAGAAAGGGACAAGCTTGGGACTCTGAAACTGGAACAGTTCAAATGCGGGTAACAGAAGAGAACCCCTACAAGGCTGCAGCTCATGTTAAGCTAGGAACCAAAAAATTCCCAGTTCAGGACCTGATCCTTCCCTCTGAAGGTTTGCCATTTGCTCCCTCTAAGTTATTTTTGAACAGCCCCATTGAAGACTCTGAAATATAAGAACAGATGGGCTGTCAGACTGGTGGTGAGCTAACAGTCGTTACAAACATTGCTTGCTAGAACTTTCTGAAAATGTGATGAAGCAAAAATATATAATATCTTAGGACAAACAAAGATAGTTTCAGACATTAAGATTCGACCACCCTTTGTTGGAACAGTTTACAATGTCATAAAAATTATCATACCGAGATGTGATACCAGTGATGTAACTCCTCATTTGTATGCCTACCTGAAGCTCCCATTGTTTTTTATGTGATATCCACAAAATTAGCACTTGGATGAGCTGAGAAAGGCTGAGGATTTTAAAGGGTCCTGCTGCTGCTTTTGAGTTGAAACCTCTTACTGCTCAGAAAGAACATTTTGCTATACAAAAATCCATTTCTCATTACTCCAGTGATACCACCTTATTGCTTGTAACCAAAGTCTATTTGTAATATACATAATAAAAATACAAAATCACAAACAGATTTTTTCATTTATTAAAATATAATAAATGTTTTATCTGCTTGTGATTTTGTACTCCAAGTGCAGTGTAATTAAAGGTCTAATGGAAGGATATTATTTCTGTTGCTGCTCTGGTTAAACAATTGGGAGTCAGAAATCCTCATTGATCTATGGCAGATTACTCCAAGATCTACCAGGTGATCCAGCACTACCTTCTAGTCACCTGTGATCTAATATCACCACTCTGTTTTTATCCTGTATTTATAGTGGTTTGGGAGTTTTTATGTTCGACAAACCAACCAAACAGCCTTCTGCATCAACACTTTTCACTGGCTGAATGAGATTTAAGTTATTGCTCCCACACAGAGAAAATGAAAATAATGCTGCAACAGTACACAAATTATCAGGGGCAGGGGAGAGACAGCATGGTATAGGAGTTTGAATGTAGACTAGGATTATCTGGGAGACCAGAGTTCAAATCCTCATTCAGCCATGGAACCCCATGGGATGAACTTGGACAAGTTGCACTCTTTCTCTGAAGGTAATGTGAATAAATCTTGCCAAGAAAACCTTAGGATAGGGTTACCATAAGTAGGAGTGTTGCCCAAAGAAAGATGGGGGGACTAGGGTATCCCCACCAAGTACTGCATTTTCCAGTGTATAAGATGACTGGGCGTATAAGACGACCCCCAACTTTTCCAGTTAAAATATAGAGTTTGGGATAGACTCGCTGTATAAGACAACCCCTTTTCCAAAGCACACCAAATAAAAATTAAAAAACATCAGATTTGATTTCAATATGGTAATTTTAATTTAAATGCTTATGACATGCAGGTATTTAGCAGGAAAACTGTCACTTATAAACACAACAAACTACAGCTCCCATGTTCCCTAGCATTTATTTCTGCAGTGTGTTTTGGACTTTATTTTTAAAAAAATAGTCCAGATTTAAATGCTGCTTGAAAAATTATTTCCATCTCCCAGCTATGAGCTGGTTGGGGGGAAATGAGAAAGTGTTGGGGGAAGGACTGCCAATATACTAGGTGATGCATTCTGGGGTATGTACAATTTGCTGCCAAGTAAGTGACCCTGGGCATGTCACACACTCTCAGCCTCAGAGGATGGTAATGGCAACCCCCATTTGAAGAAACATGCCAAGAAAACCCCATGATAAGGTTGCCTTAGAGTCACCATACGTTGGAAAGGACTTGAAGACACACAAGAACAACAAAAAAGTCTGCAATGGTTTCATAGGTAGTACATGGGAATAGGAGTCAGTGTGGTGTAGTGGTTTGAGTGTTGGACTACCACTCTGGAGACTTGGATTTGATTCCCCACTCTGCCATGAAACCCACTGGGTGAACTTGGACAAATCATACACTTTCAGCCTCAGGGGAAGGCAATGGCAAACCTCCTCTGAATCAGTCCTGCCAAGAAAACCCCAGAAGAGGATCGCCTTAGGGTTCCTCTCTTCCTCCTCTTCTCGCCAGGCTTCTTCTCCCTCACACCTCTGTTCTCTTTGTCCTCCTCTTCTCCCAAGGCTTCTTCCCACCCCCACCTCTGTCCTCCTTGTCCTCCTCTTCTCCCAAGGCTTCTTCCCCCTCGCACCTCTGTCCTCCTCCTCCTTATACCCAGCCTATAAGACGACCCCGGACTTTACCCCTAGATTTCCCTGTTTAAAAAAGTCGTCTTATATGCCGGAAAATACAGTATATCAGTGTTACACTAAATTTTAAGGGAATTAGTTTTGCAAGAGGCTGAGTAACCCTTGGGAACGTTGGCACCTGTGTATACCAGTAATAACTGAGGAGAACTCTAGGTTTGGGTGAATTAAGAGGGTTTTGTTTAGAAAAATGAAGAATGCAATCACACACACATACAATAACAATTCACACAGACATTGCATTCAGAGCAAACTGAAATGGAAGTATGGAAACCGGATAGCACAGTCTGAAGGGTTTAAAGAGGGTGATATTTACATGTCAGAAGAGTAGACCACAAAAAGCAGAAGTGGCTCAGACTGAGGTCTGAGGGTGAAACAACTCATACATGAAACAGAATCTGGGACAACTGCATGCGTAATGTGGGCTCAGAGGCTAGGTTTTGGGGACCAATATTTGTACTTTGAGACCATAAGTTTAGGGTGACAAAAACAGTGATTGGATCAGGTCATCCCCTGGGTGACTGGACAGGGAAGTCAGCTGGAAGTATGGGGTAGGCAGAAAGAACTGGCTTACTACTTCAGTGCAATGAGGCCTCCTTTGTCTCTTGGTGCAAGAGGAAATGCAGAGGAAGGGGCGATTAGTACACCCACTTAGCCTTTATTGTATCATTACCTGGATCATCCACATGCCCTTGTGTCTTCACTCCTTTTCTCAAGGGAACTTCACCTAGTGTTCCAAAATAGCATTGTGACCTCTTAAGAATATATATACTGGCTCCAGATATGAAGTACAAAATATGGATACCCCAAATACAGCACAAGGTATGCAGGGTATGCTAAGAGGAGCCATCTTGAAGGCACATAAAACAAGGGAAGTCTGCAGAAGAGGCATACTACCCTTATCTTCTGGGGGCAGTAACCTGAGGTATATTTTAAAGCTATAGAAATATGTTATTTGCCTAAAGCTAGGAAAAACCAGAGGGTTGGATTTCATTAATGCTTCCTCCTCCATAATTTTCTATCCTTAAGAAGAGGACTGTCACTCTGCCTCACTTGCTGCTGTCGTTAAGCATCTGCAAAAACTTCAGAGGGGCTCTTAATTGAAAAACTAAAAAAAAAATTGCTATTTGATTCTGAACAGAAAATATCACACAACATCATTTTGACATAATGGTGGTCAATATTTTACCATTTTCTATGTTATCTAGCTTTCTGCAGCTAAGAACTAGGGACTCTTGAATTTCAAACACAGAAATTTCCGCAATCTCTGAGACTGAAAACTGAATCCATTAGCTCCTGGTTCACATACTGTATTGTTTGATTGAAGTAGTTGATTCTGGGAATGGAACATGAGACTCCTTGCTGGATCAGACCAAAATCCATTTAGTCTACCATCATCTTCCCTTACATGGATAAGCAGATGCTTCTAGGAAGTTCACAAACCTGAGGGCCACAAAACAAAACAAACTCTACCTGATTCTCTCTGGCAGCTATTTAATGTCACTGAAGTTTCAGAAGAGAGGAGCTTAGGAAACCATCTAAAAATTCACTGAGCCAGGAAGAATTCAGAGATGGGAAGGTGAAGTGAATTCGTGACACAAGTTAATCCTTTTAGAGGAAAGCTTTCATAAAATGAGAGAAATAAGGGTCTAAATATGGGTCACACTGATGTAGTGACTTAGGGGGGTTGCAGACTGCCAGAAATAGTGTGAATTCAGTCCACTTTTAGGGTTAGGGTTAGAGTTAGGGAACCATGGGAACTGTATTTTATTGTGGCATCAGAGTTGTCTGACAGAAAAGGCTCAATGTCTCAGAAAAATAACAGTTCCCATGATTCCCTAGCACTAACCCTAACCCTAAAAGTGGACTGAATTCACACTATTTCTGGCAGTCTGCAACCCCCTATAGTTTGGCCTCAGATCATCCCGCCCCCAGTTTTTCCAGTCTACAAACAATAAAGTGAGCAGTTTCAACTTTATTATGAAAAATGTTTTCCTATAGAAAGTGTCTTGGACTTGCAATTTAAACAGATCATTCATTCATCTGTTCCTTTATGGTTTCATCACCTTTGCTCTCCTAACTTTTCTAAAATGGGAAGAAAGCATACAACTCAAATCTGTAATATCTGCATGTGTACATTTCTATAAAGATTCTCAGTAAGAATCCTCATGTTTCTACCACAAAACTGGGGTTTGTAGTTTTGTGAGATATTTAGTCTTCTCTGTCAGAGAGCTCTGGTGCCACAACAAACTACAATTCCGAGAATTCCATAGCACTGAGCCAGGGCAGTTTAAAGTGGTGTCAAACCAGATTAATTCTGCAGTGTGGATGCATCCTAGGTTTCTTCCTAGATATACCATGGAAGATGCAAACAGTCTTTTGAAAGTAATCAATGTATTAGGGCATCCTTTTGTCTCTCTACCACCTTCTGTTCTCTCCAGCCAATGCAGCAGTCCTGGCCTATTCCTCTGCTGCCACCTGCCGCCCCACAGTCTGCAGAACATGGCAGTGGTGAAACAATTTTGGAGCAGAGTGCTTGCTTACAATCAGGCATCTGTCTGTTACCCCTTAACACAGCTATCTTGTTACAATGCAAGCTCAGCCTGTTTCCACAAACAGGGATGTGTATTTCCATAAAGTTTTATAAAATTGTAATTTTGTAATGATAAAATTATAAAACCCCAGACATTTTTGCTTGGTACTACTGTCATCTTTATGAGAGAGAGCTACCTAGTAACAGGAGCAAGTGGAAGGAGACACAAAGTCTTCCTAGTGCAGAGTAAAGCTTGAGATACCAGATGTATCAAGTAGATTCCAAAAGAGCTCTTGCTTTCTTTTGTTTGGTGCATGAAAAGTCACATAGATAACCACTCTGCCCATTTTTCCTCTCTTTCTTTTTGTTTTCCCCAGGCAGAAAAATATTGAGAAGACAGAATAATGATGATGATATGCAGTGTATTTTTTTTCAACAAAATGCATATTTTCAAGTGTTTATAGACTGAGCAATGGAAAGTAAGCATATTCAAGCATGTGTGCAGGTGCATCCTCATACTCAGAGGCAGTACTAAAGACACAGCTCTCCAACAGCACCCAAATATCATGAAAAAGTCTTTCTTCCCACCCAACATCTCTCAGTCACACTTTCCCAGCATATATTGGGCTCAGTTTTTCTCTTCCATTCAGTCTGTAAATATTCTTTAGCCCTCTGCTCATCATTCTGGCTCCTGGAGTAGCTTTCACTTACTCAAGACCTGCCCGGCCACTATCAAAGGTCAGCTGTACTACAGAAAGCAGGGGGAATCTTTATGCATAACTAAAAAGCAGGCTTCAACCATTATCCTGTTTTCACACTCATTTGTATACAGCAATGATGGCGAACCTTTTAGAGACTGAGTGCCCAACAGCAACCCAAAGCCCACTTATTTATTGCAAAGTGCCATGTCCCTCTGGCTTTCTAGTAACGAACTCTGGCGAACTCTGTGCTGGGGCGATGGCATGTGTGCCCTACAGAGGGCTCTGAGTGCCACCTCTGGCACATGTGCCATAGGTTCGCCACCACTGGTATACAGTCTCCAAACTTGCAAGGATTCCTAAATGGGGCCATCCCAAGATGTTTTGCTGTCCGAATCAAAACACAAGATTTTGATTCTTCCCACCACCCCTAAGTCATGATACAGAGGTGAACAGGACTGCCTGTTGAATTTTGCTTCATGACTGGCAAAGGGATAGTATCCTCCCCTGCCCTTGTTGTCAGCAGGCTAGTTTGGAGGGAGCAGGACAGTCCATGGGGCACACATAACTCTATCTCCCATCAAAAGGGAATGGCTGGCAGCTGCTACTCCTACCACTCCTGCCCCCCATGTCCCCAACCCCAATACCTGCTAAGGAGTTTATCACACAGAGGAAATCCCATGCAGAAACAAGATTTAAAAGCTGGGGGGTAATGCAAAAGTGGGTTGATTTTCACACTATGTTGTTGTTAAAGTGTTGTTAACCTGAAAGGAAAATAGACAAAAGCTGCTCCTTTTTACTTTCAGGATTTTCAGAAAGTAAAAAGGGGTGGCTTTTATCTACTTTCACACTTTAACAATGATGTTGTATGAAAATCAACCCGCTTTTGTGGGTTTTTTCCTGATTTAAAACCCCGTTTCTGCACAGGATTTCCCCCATGTGATAAACTCCTAAGATGGTTCCCTCACTAAACATTGGGCTGGCCCTCTTCCTGAATGTGAGCACTGAAGTCTGCCAGTTGCACTGTTCACTTCAGGGCCTTAGTGTAGAGAACCTCCTAGAATCATAGAGTTAAAAGAGATCCCAAGGGGTCATCCAGTCCAAACCTCTTCTGACATGCAGGAACACAGAATGAAAGCACCTTGACAGATAGCCATGCAGTCTCTGTTTAAAAACAGCCCCCAAAGAAGGAGACTCTACCACTCTCTGAGGGAGAGTCTTCCACTGTTGAACACCTCTTACTGCCAGGAGGTTCTACCTAATGTTGAGGTGGAATCTCTTTTCATGTAGTTTAAATTCATTGCTCTGTGTTGTAGTCTCTGCAGCAGCAGAAAACAAGCTTGCTCCATCCTCAGTATGACATCCCTTAAAATATTTAAAAGGGCTATCATGTCACCTCTTAACCCTCTCTTCTCCAGGCTAAACATGCCCAGCTTCCTCAGCCATTCCTGAGAGGGCTTAGTGGTTTCCTGACCCTTCACCATTTTAGTCGCCCTCCTCTGAACGGTACTATTACTTCCCTTGATCTAGATGACACTATACTTCTATTGATGCAGCCTAGAATCACATTGGCTTTTTTTAGCTGCTGCATCACATTGTTGGCTCATGTTCAACTTGTGTTATACTGGGACTCCTAGATTCCATTACATGTATTGTTGTCAAGCTGGGTGTCCCCCATCCTATATACGGTATGTGTATTTCAATTTTTCCTACCTAAATGTAGTACCTTACATTTCTCCCAGCTGAAATGCATTTTGTTAGTTTTTTTGCCCAGCTTTCCAATCTATTAAGGTCATTTTGAATGTTGATCCTGTCCTCTGGGGTATTAGCTACTCCTTCTAATTTGGTGTCATCTGCAAATTTGGTAAGCACGCCCTCTGTTCTTTCATCCAAGTCATTCCACACTGTGCTAAGGTCTGGATGTGGAGGGTAGAAAGATTTGGATTTTCTGTCTCAAGCATCACAACATCTGTGGCCATTGCAGCATTTCTGGCTAATTGCTAGTATAAATAATCAGCATTTTTCTGAGGTAAATTTGTTTCTTTGTTTCTAATTCAGGGTAGGTTTCTTTGAGATAGGGAAACATGATGAAAGGGATAAACAGAAGCTGAAAACAAATGAAAAGAACAACATTTAGAGGCTCTCCTGTTTTCATCATGAAATGGGTGGCCAGACAAACAATGACACAGTCAGAATGCACAGCCATGGAGCAGTGGGGGCTGCAGTCAGTCCAGATTTGGAAGGGTTTTATGCAGAGAGATCCTTACTCAACTCTTGTTCCAAGATTCAGATCTAGAGACAGATATGAATAACTGCTGGCAGGTTCAAAGGACTCCCACAACCCAAATTTTAAGGACACTACTGAACCACAAGATCCAATATAGAATATTGATGATTAGGAATCTCCTACTTAAATACCACTAATAGCAATAGTAGTAGTAGTAGTAGTAGTAGCAGCAGCAGCAGCAGCAGCAAGACACATAGGGGTGCTAGATGAATCAGTTTACAGTACTGTGAAACAGAGATTTAACTCTTTCTCCCTCAAGCTGTTCTCCAAATCCTTTGGGGCAAAAAGCCTTTAGCCTTTAGGAGAAGATTCAAATGCAGAAAAGTGCAGGACAAAGAGTGCTCTCAAAACTGTGTAGTCCCAACCCAAACTGCAGTCCTTTCTCTGATGCTATTCTTAGGACTGAGACATTTGTTAGAGATCATGTCACTAATTTCCTATTTTGTCTCGGTTGCTCCAGTACTAGGATGCCACCGAGGCATTGATTTTCTGTAATTACTTGGCAGTAATATGCAGAACATATTGTAAGGAAGGGATGCTTGCACACAGAAGAAGGAGGAGTGAAAATAGGAGGAAGGAATAAGATATGCAGATGACACCATAATGCTAGCAAAAAACCTCACAGACTTGGAATAACTACTAAGGAAGATCAAAAATGAAAGAGCAAAGGCAGGCTTACTGTTGAACATAAAGAAAACAAAAAATAATGACCACAGAGAATTTACACACATTCAAACTAGAGAATGAGGAAATAGAAATAGTAAGAGAGTCCTCATATCTGGGATCAAACATTGATTGGAACAGGGACTGCAGCCAGGAGATCAGGAGAAAATTAAGAATGGGGAGGGCGGCTATGAAAGAACTAGAAAAGATCCTAAAATGCAAAGACATACAACTCAGCACAAAAGTCAGAATCATACAAGCCATCGTATTCCCTATTACCTTGTATGGATGTGATCGCTGGACAGTCAAGAAAGAAGATAGGAGGAAAATCAATGCATTTGAGATGTGATGCTGGATAAGAGTGCTGAAGATGCCATTGACAGCCAAAAGGACAAACAAATGGGTCCTAGGGCAGATCAAACCAGAGATATCCCTAGAAGCCAAGATGACAAGACTTAGACTGTCGTACTTGGGACACATCATGAAAAGGCATGAATAGTTGGAAATGACAATAATGTTAGGAAAGGTGGAAGGAAGTAGAAAGAGAGGAAGGCCACATGCTAGATGGAAGGACTTTATTAAAGAGACCACGTATATGAGTTTGCAGGAGCTGGGCAAAGCAGTAGAAGACAGGAGGGCCTGGAAATGTCTCATTCATAGGATCGCCATGGGCGGAGATCAACATGAAGGCAGTTAACAGCAACAACAACAAAATATCATGTAAAAGATATGATTCAGAAAAAGAAGAGCAACCAGAGATCATTTCACAAACATAGGAAAACAGTCTGTGTTTTAAAAATTACAGCAAAACTTTTGACTGTGTAAAGCATGAGAAATTAGGGTTCATTTTAAAAGAAGTGGGAGTGCCACATCTGCTTATCCTGATGCATAAGCTACACTTTGGACAAAAAGTCATTGTCAGGCCACAATACAGAGAAACAGAAAGATTGGCCATTGACAAGGGGATCACACAAGGCAGCATTTTATCACCCTATCTGTTTAATTTAGGCACAGAACATTTCATATAGAAACCAGGATTAGACTCAGAGAAAGCAGACATGAAAACTGGAAGAAGGAACATCAGCAATTTTAGATTTACAGATGGCATTATTTTATTTGCAAAAAGTAGCAAAGATGCAAAACAACTACTAATGAAAGTTAAGGAAAGGTTTCTTACACACACATTAATTACAACTGAGATTCTAGTAAAGAAATTAGAAACTGCCCAGGAAGTTGCTTTGAATTACACAGACGTGTTACAAATATCAACTGCAAAGACAGAAAAATATAAAATAGGTTTTCAGACAAGATAAAGGCAGATGGATAACCCTTTGTGTTCTTTGGAACTCATACACACACACTTTCATTCTCACTCATATTTAATTATATATAATGTATATTTAGTTGGATTTCTAACATTTTCCAGTCTGAAGATCTGAAAGCAGGTGGTCAACCAAAATCCAATTAATGAAGTTTTTAATTAATTAAAAATGTTATATTCTTGAGAGGCAGACCCCATTAATGCCTCTCCTATTTTATTTGATTTCACATTCATTTTGATATGCTGTAATTCATAGCAACATCTGCACAAAATACATTACAGGAAAATGTCATCCATTCAAGAAGGTGTTCCGTGGAAGATAAGAGAGGGGTCAGAAACCCACTGGGTGACTGGGGCAAGTCACATGCTCTCAGCCTCAGGGCCATAGCAAACCTCCTCTGAACAAATCATGCCAAGAAGACCCTGTAATAGGTTTGTTTTAGGATTGCCATAAACTGGATATAACTTGAAGGCACACAGCAACAACAAAAGGCTGTTTAAGGCTTGGCAGGCTAAATCATGCTCGCTGAATTTTACCCAGAACAGCAACACCACCAATACAAAATACTCCAGACCACAGATTTAATGTCCTTTCCTCCATTCATTCACATCAGAAAGGGGACGTTTCATAGCTTATGCCAGTTCTGCATTGAGGATATCTCCTTCTAATGCAAAGCAAAGCAGCTTCATTTATATACCGCTTCATATCACGCTATGGGATGTCTAAGCAGTTTACAACTGTGAGCTGATTGCCCCCCAACAGCTGGGTACTCATTTTAGCGACCTCGGAAGGATGCAGGCCTGAGTCGAGCCTCAGCCCTGGCTGGTATTGAACTCGCAACCTTGTGGTTTATGAGTGAGTGGCTGCAGTACAGGCATTTAACCACTGCGTCACCAGTGCATTACAGAACCTAAGCTCACAAAGACAGTGGGGGGTTGCAGACTGCCAGAAATAGTGCAAATTGAGTCCACTTTTAGGGTTAGGGTTAGGGCTAGGGAATCATGGGAACTGTATTTTATTGTGGCACCAGAGCTCTCTGACAGAGAAGGCTCAATGTCTCAGAAAAAAAACCAATTCCCATGATTCCCTAGCACTAACCCTAACCCTAAAAGTGGACTCAATTTGCACTATTTCTGGCAGTCTGCAACCCCCATTGTTGCTATTGTTGCTAATTACAATAATTGCTATTGTTGCTAATTACAATAATTGCTGTTGTCATTGTTATTGCAGCAGTGATAATAATGTTTTAATGTTCATGTTTATTGTACAGTGGGCCCTTGGTATCTGCTGGGGTTTGGTTCCAGGACCCCCTGTGGATACCAAAATCCTTGGATGCTCAAGTCCCATTATGTGCAGTGGCATAGTGAAATGGTGTCCCTTATATAAGATGGCAAAATCAAGGTTTGCATTTTGGAATTTATACATTTTTTTGAATATTTCCAAGCCATGGATGCTTGAATCTGTGGATAAAGAATCTATGGATAAAGAATCCATGGATACAGTGGGCTGACTATATAAGTGTTTTGAGGGCCTTGTCACTCTGGTTTGCCTGATTTAAAAATGTAGTGATTTACAAATCACTAAAACTGGAACTTAAGCCTGTTTCCAGGTAAGACTTAATCCACTGCCTCTTTCATGGAATTTGGCAGAAGTCCAGAGTTGTCCTCCGCCGTGTAACCTCCAGGTTTTCTACGGCTTCTTCCATCTTCCCATACAAAATAGGTTGAAGAACAAATACTGTGACACATAATCTTTAGACTGGCAGCTCTGTCAAACCCACTGGTCCAAAATGGGGGAGAAGAAAGAGGATCTTGACGTATCACAGGCCAGGAAGGTACTTATTTTTTTCCCCTCTAAAAAATACTATTTAGTTGCTCACTATCCAGAGGAAAGCGATGCAGATTGTGCATGGATGATCAGTGCCAAAATGTCAAAAAGGAAACTAATGCCATGCTCCTTGGAAGCAGAAAGCATTGGCCCAGCCACAGGGAAGCTGCACCACCAAGCTGCCTTGGCTAGCCGGGGGTTTGGCCCAAAGGCTCAGGCCTCTGGTGCTATTATGGGATGGCAGAGCTCTCTGTGCCAGAGGAAAGGAAATGAATATTATGGGATGGAAGGGTAAGGGAGGGCTCTGCGGCCACAGATTGGACGGGTGTGTGTGTGTGTGTGTGCACGCGCACTTGTGTGTGCATGTGCTGTGGGTGCATTGCACGATGATGGTGGTGGTGGTGATGATGATGATGATGATGATGAGAGCACTGTGGGATGTGATGTGGAGGCTGCTGCTGCTGCTGCAGCTGGTGCAAAATATTATGGGATGGGCCCCATGAGAGGCCAGGACCATTATGGGATGGCGAGGCAAGCAGAGGGGGGGGTGTTCACTGGGGAATATTATGGGATATCTCAGCAGTTTCAGTCAGAGCACGTGACTTTTAGAGAACATTATGGGATGTTCTGGACAAAAGGGAGGAGAGGTGGGTTATTATGGGATGCCAGAACCAGACGGCGTGTCTGGCTGCCTTGTTTGGCACTGTGTCCAAAGGGCTGCCCTTCTCTTCCTTCTCCATTCCTCTCCCCCTCTTTTCCTGTGGCTCCACCAGCAGCACCAAGGGGCCCCCTCCTCTTCATCACCAGACCAGACCAGCCTCTTCCTCCCTCCTTCCCCCCCCCCCCATGCTCTTAATCTCCTCTGTTTCAACTGTCAGAACCTGTAAAGCAGGCATGCTATTATGGGATGGCTCTTCTGCAGGGTGGGGGGTGGGGATAGTTGCTAGGCAATGTCTCCTGTTGGAGATGTCATTATGGGATGTGCCCAGTTTTCCTGGGTGGGGCTGCAGCCCAGAAGGTTTGTTCAGGGACCTTCTTCACAGCATGCGCCTCTTGCTCAAGAGGCAAAAAGAGGGGAAGAGAGATGGAAGGAAACAGGACAAGATACTTGGAAACATCAGGATGACTTTGTTTCCACTGGCTGCTCCTTATTGCAGTACCTTGCCCAAGCTACCAAGGCTGTTGAGTTGGATGTATGCATCTTTGTGGGTGTGCATACCCTCCAACTGTCCAGATTTGGCAGGGGCAGTTCCAATTAATCCTTTGTCATCCCACTTTTTGAGCTGCTTTTAAGACATTCTAGTTTCTTTCTCCTCTTTCTCCTCCTAGTTTCTTACTCCCCCCCCCCCCCCGTCCTCAACTTACTTCAATTTTTGCAAACTGAGTTCTAAGCGCAAAAGCATTTCCCAGCATTTCTTACCTCTGGCAATGCTAGCTACGACTACTGGGACTTGCAGCCCAACATATAGGGACTGTGTGATTTCCATGCTTGATCTCGAGAGAAAGGTGAAAAGAATAACACTGCTTTAATAGGAGAGAGCCAGTGTGGCCTAGTGGTTTGAGCATTAGACTATGACTCTGGAGACCAGGGATTCCCCACTCAGCCTTGAAACCCACTGGGTAATTTTGGGCAAGTCTCACACTCTCAGCTTCTGGGGAAGGCAATGGCAAACCTCTGAACACATCTTGCCAAGAAAATCCAAGAAAATAAGGCGGACTTGAAGGAACACAGTAACAGCAAATCTAAAATGCCACACTGGTAGAAGTGGAGTGTTGACAACATTCATCCACCAAGAAAATGCTGAAAAGGAAATAACATTTTCTTTGCAACTCTAATGCTACCTTTTGGTGTTACTTTTTCACTTGCAACAACAGAGTGACAATGACATATTTATCATGCCTTATAGTCATTACCTAGAAAGAAATATATATTATGTACCTGGGAAATGTCCTGCTTCTGATTAATTGCACAGTTAATGCTATTGTGTTTCATGTATGGGACATATAGTTATGCCAAGTAGGGGGTTTAGGTTATATGGCCCTTTTGGTCCCTTCCAACTCTAAGATTCTATTATTCTAAGTATCAGAACCAGCTACTGAATATTGTTTGGGATGACTATGTCCTTGAACGCTCACTCTTAGCAGAAAGAAAAGCTATAGCTTTAAAAAAATTGAGATGACTGGTGCAGATTTGTCTACTTTCTTACTAATTCATCATTTAAAAATTAACTTGAGGATATGCACCTCACAGCTATGGGCCTTTGCAGACTGCCAGAAATAGTGCAAATTGAGTCCACTTTAAATTGAGGCACTGCCCTGGCTCAGTGCTAGGGAATCATGGGAACTGTAATTTATTGTGGCACCAGAGCTCTTAGAAAAAAATACAATTCCCATGATTCCCTAGCACTGAGCCAGGGCAGTGCCTCAATTTAAAGTGGACTCAATTTGCACTATTTCTGGCAGTCTGCAAAGGCCCTATATCACTCAAGCACAAAAATGGTTTGTCTAATATTTTAGTAGTAATATTTTTATAATAGCAATATCTCGCCTTAATTGAACTTTCAACCAAAGAGTTTGAAGTATCTGCCCTTCTTTACAAACAAATGTGCTAAATTGTTGCTAAAACTTGTATAGGTGTCTTTTTGAGAAATCAAAGGGAAGTTTTAGAGAACACAATAATGTAACAAACATGTCTACACATCCATTAAAGAAGCATTCCTTCCCATCAGAGAGAAAAGAAGTGGAAATGCTGCTGGATATCACAACCTCCTCACCCCACAAACTTATCACCTGGCTCGCTGGAGGCATAATGTTTTAAATCAACTACTCTAATTGACCATGACACACAAAAATGAAACCTTAACATGCTTAATATGATCTTTAATTCCATTATTGATAACACAGATATGGCAACTGTTTTTTTAAACAACAAAAGCATACTTGTGCATTTAAGATAGGAGGCTTGTGTTAGAAAAGCAGTGTCTTGGCATTTTGTTTTTGTGACTAAACAAAATCACCATTCCATATCCTCCTACATCTCACAAATAAAAAATAGGAACACTAGTGCACACTTGTACTTGCACAGGTCATCACTGCTTAGACACTAACTCACTCCCATTAAATTTATTGTGTGCAGTTTTGCATCTGTTATACATTATAGTAGAATGGTTTCAGATGTGAGTTTTATCACACTACTGCCCTCATTTACAGAAATAGGGATAGTGCAGGTTTCAAGATGTCCTTCAGTAGTAACCCTCTCTTGTTCTTCCACTGCTGCTCCCATCTTTTTTTTGTTGTTGTTGTTGTTAACTGCCCTCAAGTTGACCCTGACTCATGGTGACCCTGTGGATGAGACACTTCCAAGCCCCTCTGTCCTCCACTGCACTGCTTAGTTCTTCCAAATCTATGCCCATGACCTCCCTGATTGAGTCTAACCATCTGGCCTTTGGTCTTCCTCTCTTTCTACTACCCTTTGCCTTTCCTAGCATTATTGTCTTTTCTAATGATTCATGCCTTCTCATGATGTGGCCAAAGTACGACAGCCTCAGTTTAATCATCTTGGCTTCCAGGGAGAGTTCTGGCTTGATTTGTTCAAGGACCCATTTGTTTCTCTTTTCGGCTGTCCACAGTATCCTCAGCACTCTTCTCTAGCACCACAGTTCAAATGAATTGATTCTCTTCCTATCCACTATATGATGGCTTGGACAATTCTAACTTTCATGATCAGTTGTATATCTTTACATTTTAGGATGTGATCTAGTTCTTTCATGGCTGCCCTCCCCATTCCTAGTCTTCTTCTGGTTTCTTGACTGCAGTTTCCATTCTGATCAATGTTTGATCCAAGGTATGGGAACTCTTTTACTACTTATGTTTCCTCATTGTCTTTTTTTCTTAGTGGAGGAAGGGGGGAACTATTATTAATGACTGACCTGAGGCATGGAAAATCTTGAACTTTCAATGTCTTCATTGTCTACTTTAAAGTTATGTAAGTCATCTGTAGTCATCCTACTTCTTTGCTAATAACTCCTGGCTAAACATCCTCTCCTTCTCCTCTTTCTTCTCTCTCCTGTTTGAACACATCTTCTCCCTCTTTCCTTAGTCCCTCTTCTCATCCTCTTTCTCTTTCACTCCCTACCCAGTTCTTCTGGCTACACTTGTCTTATTTTTCCTTCTTGATCCCATGCCTTTTTGTCTCTCATCCTCTCTTTCCTTGTAGCCACACCTCCTAGCAACATTCAGTATCTTCCTTCTCCTTATCCTCCCTCTTTCCTCCCTTCCTTCCTGTCTTCCTTCCGTCTCTGGATTTTTTTCTCATTTGCCCTCTGAATATATTAGGTTCTCATTATTTTATAGTTGCAAGTCCCACTATACTCAACTGAGCTTGCTTCTAAATAGACATGCATAGATAAGTTTGTCCTGTTGGTTCCTATTATACAGTTTGTCTATTACCATCAGTGCTGTTGTCATCATTATCATAAATATCACTGGCATCATCTGATGATTATGAGCAGTGTGATGGTGATAGTGACAATGGTTTGGGGAAATCAGGGAGAATTCCACAACTGGACTTTGAAAAGCCCCTATGAAGCATGGCTACTGAGGGACACAGGTTAATGGGAGCAACCAATTAAAAGCAAAGTTAGAAAAACATTATTGGGAAAAGTTTCCTTGGTTGGACTGCAACTCTCATGTGTTAAAAATGATTGGAAAATTTTTAAAAACAGAGCTCTATTATAACTTACTATTTTTTCCAAAGCAGAGCTTGGAAAACTTTGATTGGAATATAATTCCCATGTATTGTTAAAAGCAGTGCTTGAAAATGTTCTAAGAACAGAAATGGAGGAAAAGGGGGGGGGTGTCCCGTCCAGTGCAATGCTTGGGAAATGTAATTTCCAACCATGGAAATATTTCTACACGTTAGGTTTCATTAGATTTTGCAAATGTCTATGTAAAAGAATAAATTGACAAACATCAGAAATGTCTGTATTCAAAAACCAGTGCTGGAATGCTTCAGGAGACTGTCTCTAACTTCAGTGTGGTCATATTTAAACAAAGACTTCAAAAACAGATTTCAACAGGAAACAGCTGAACAAGAATTCGTCATGAGGTTAAATACTATATCCTATGGCTTGAATGAGGAAAAAGAATCTCCCCCCCCCCTTCTGCATGGGTTAATCAACATTTCTAAACACAGTAGAGAAGGAGAGAGGAGCCTGCAAACTCTGGGGGAAAGTGGGTTAATTTAAATCATGGTCTACTATAAAGTTTTAACAAAGTCGCTCCTTCTCACACATTGAGATCACTACATCAGTAGTAAAAATGTAGGATTGTCATGTGCCCACCCCTTTCCCCTCACTGAAGTGGATAAAGCATGGAGTCACTGCAAATCTCTAGGACTGACAGCAGTTCAAATCCCTGGGCAACATCCTGTCTTGAAATCATCTGTGGCCCAATGAAGAAAGAATGAGATCCTCATCTTCCAGTGAAGAGATAATGATTACAAAATAGAAAACTGTTTCTATTTTTAATTAATAGTCTGTGTATGAGAGAAAAAGACAGGGTCTGTTCTGGAAGCAAGTCACATTAATAAGTTTGCCAAGGGTATCATCCCAGCAGTATACTCAAAAGTTGTACTGCAGGCAGTAGAATAACATCCTTACGTTGGATTCGGCTTTACCAATATCTGTGTATATAGTAGCCCAAAAGGTACAGAACCCATTGGAGAAGGAAGCCTGGCAATCCCACAAGAAACATTTGGAATTCCATTTATCATTGCTGCTGCTGTGTTATGTTCTGATCTAGAAAGGTTGTGTGTCTGTCCCTGCCTCTGTACCTGTTGGAGAGTTACCTCCTAGGGATGGCCATGAGAAACAGAGACTTACCAATGCCCATTAGCTGCTACACAAAATCTTGGAAGGCAAATGGAGAGTGAATGAAGGAGAATCAGTGCTGCCTCCTAGATGCTCTCAGCTTCTTTCCTCCTTTCAAGAGCATATAGTGACGAAGGGAACACTTCCATCCTGGCTGTAAGGAGCTGCTGTGGAACTCTGTTTGTGCAGTGACTATTTTATTCCCCGTCACTCAGGTGTGGTCCTGTAAATAGTTAGAATTAGTGTTTAGCCAATAGTAGCAATGGTTAGTCAAGAGTGCATGGTATTCACCAAGAGTTTTACATGCATGAGGGAGGTCTATAATCCCTGATACCTCCCCACCTCTGAACCACACACAGGATTCTTTCCTTTGTGCTTTCTATGGGGGAGTGAGGTCTGTTAATTGTAATTGGAGGGTAAACCTTTTAGCCAAAACCCAGTTGACAGTATCTGGGGGAAGAGCAGATGGAAGGCCTCTGCAGTTTCAGAGTCACTGGTGGATGTTTGCATGTGGAATACTGAATTCCTGTAGCAGACAACCTGGCCCCCCAAAAAAGATATAAGACCAAATTTCATACAGTTGCTTTCGCAGTACAACTGTTTGAAATCTGGTCTTCCTCTATCTTTTTCTGGGGCCAGGTTGTCTGTGCAATTTGCTCACTTTTTGTGCAAAGAGCCCTCTTGTCCTATCATCAAAATTTCTCCTTGCTTGCTCAAAATGTGCACAACATGAGCTAAGATACAACCATGTGCCACATAATTGATAATCTGACTAGTGGGCTCCCTAACAGGGTTTTATACTGGATTTGCTGCCTTTGGCTGCAATTCCAGATGAAGCTTTTATCACACTATCGTCCTACTTCAATCACTGGATTTTAAAGGGCAGACATCTTGTCCTCCATTCATAACCTTCTCTAAGTTTTCTACTATTTCAGCCATCTGTTTTCTTACTTCAGAAAACTTCTTAATGGAGAAAAAAGATGGAGCAACTTCATAGTACATTGGAATTGCTGGCATAAGTAACCCTCTGTTCTGACATGCTGATAGTCAAAGCCTTACTTCTGTTGTAGCAGTCTGGGCAGAGCACCAGGTGAAAGGATTAGGTCAAGGCATTTTTGCTTTTTAGTGTATTCAACCAGAGTGTTTCAGCTTATACCTACTGCTACCCAAAGACAGGTGGAGGAACTGGAACTATCAGCATTACTTCAAATGTTGGGGAAATTAGCTTTCGCAAGAGTCTTGGGTAACCTTTAAACCAGGGGTAGACAACCTTTTTGAGCCGGGGGCCGGGTTGCTGTCCCTCAGACAATTGGGGGGCCGAAGCACCAAAAATAAATAAATAAATAAATAATTTTTTTAAAAAAATAAAAAATTAAAAATATATGCATGCACACTCTCTCGGCCCCAGAAAAGCCATGGCAAAACCCCTGTGGAGATTTTGCCAAGAAAACCTGAAGAACAAGTAATAACAACAATAATCAATATCATCATGGCGGGCGGCGGTGGCAGTGGCGGCAGAACCGGACTGGGGCCGGTCCAAAGGCCTCAGGGGGGCGCATCCGGCCCCCGGGCCTTAGGTTGCCTACCCCTGCTTTAGACCATTTGCACCTGTTTATATCAGTACTAACTGAGGAAACTGTAAGTTTGAAGTGAATTAAGAGAGTTTTATTTAGAAAATATGCAGAGTGCAATCACACACACATGATAACAGTTCACACAGACACAGCATTCAGAGCTAACCAAAATGGAAATATGGAAAGGTTTTAGGGTTTTGCAAGGGGGTGAATAATTATCATCCAATGAATAGACCATGGAGACCTGGAGTGGCTCAAACTGGGAGGTGTGAGGGTGACACAAAACATACACAGAATGCAGAGGTGTATGCTGGCTGTGTGTGCGGAGGTTAGGTTTTGGAACCATACTTATACCTAAAATATAGCTCCAAGGAAAGTCAACTTCTTGTCAGGTAACAAAAACTAGATGTTCTTTCTCAGGAATCAAAAATGGGATTCTGGACTGATTGTATGACAAAAACAGTGATTGGGTCAGGATATCCCCAGGGCAGATGGACAAGGATGTTTGGCTGGGAACACAACAGGGGTAGGCAGAGAAGTTGGCATACTGCTTTGGGTGCGAGGAGATCCTTTGTCTCAAGTTGCAAGAGGAAATGCAGATGACTTGGGAGAAGGAAGGAGCACTTGGTATACCCATCTGGATTTGATTGTCTTATTTACCTGGATGTGCACATGCCTTGAGACATGCACCCTTTCTCCTTAGAACCTGACCTAAAAAACATGCTATCTCCAGATATGAGATATGAAATATGGGGACCCCAAAATACAGTGTGGGGCATGCAAGGTGTGCTAGCACCTTCACTTTTAGATGGCATAATGTCAGATAAGTGATCCTATTACTTAGCAAGTCTCCCAACATTTGCCACCATTTGGCACATAGAGTTGTATTTGTGGTGGAGGTACAGTAACACCAACGCAATCTTGACATTACACTGGCATCAAGTTTCCAGTGGTGACATATCATCAAGATCAGTTGGTGCAAGAAACTTAAACAAATCATTTATTATTATTATTATTATTATTATTATTACCCAGCTCTCCCCGTGGATCAAGGCAGGGGACAACAATTAACAAACAACATCAGTTAAAACACACTGGTTAAAACACATCAATCTCTCCAGTTGGCATAATCTGGGCATATAATTGCACTCTAAAATACTATCAAAGTTAGAGGTATACATTTAAAATTAAAAATAACAGTTGAAAAATAAAATCCAAAAATGAAGCAATTTCAGAAGGGGAAACAACTTTCCCCCCACATTTTTACACTTTTAGCATGTGTATGTATGAATATTAGATTGTTATACACAGTACAACCTCGTTCAGCCATGAGACTGAATTGTCTTGTGATTCCATAAACTCAGCTGGATTTGGGGAATTCACAAACTCCTAAACAATCTGAAAATTGTGGCCACAGTTCTATAGGAATTGTTGGTCTACTCTATAGAGTTACATTTGTTACACAGGCCTGCCAAGATACATTAAATACTCTGTTTTCCCCTTCCCTAGATCCATACTGTGTTTTTAAAAAAGATAACATGTTTCTTGCCTTGATTCACATGTCTTTGGACTATGTCAAATGTAGTGAACTGAAATGCTCTTGTTGCTAAGGTATATCCAAATATATACATCCGAATGGGATGGCTGTATTAAATTTTGAAAAATTAAGAGACTATAATAATATGCTCTTTTCAATTACAAGATGTATAGATGTCCTGGAGGACCTAAATCCCCTAAAGGCACCAAATCCTGTCTAAGCTAAGCAGAGTCAGGCCTGGTTAGTAATTGGATGGAAGATTGCTAAGGAATATTAGATGCTGTTAGGCTATATGTCAGAGGAAGGATCTGGCAAAACCATCTCTGAGGATTCCTTGCCTAAGAAAACGCTGGAAAATTAATGGAGTCCCCATAAGTCAACAACTGACGTGAAGGCACCCACCCACACATACATCCATAGCTGTCCTGAGGGCTAACATAAAATGGTTTGAGTGCTGGACTAGGATTCCAGGAGACCAGGATTTGAATCCCCACTCAGCCATGAAACTCACTGGATGACTTTGGGGAAGTCATGCTTTCTCAGCCTCAGAAGGCAAACCCTTCTGAACAAACGTTGCAAAAAAGCAAAACCAAACAAAAACCCGGCGATAGATTTGGCTTAAATTTATCATAAATTAGACACAACATGAAGGCATATGGGGGTTGCAGACTGCCAGAAATAGTGTGAATTCAGTCCACTTTTAGGGTTAGGGTTAGAGTTAGGGAACCATGGGAACTGTATTTTATTGTGGCATCAGAGTTGTCTGACAGAGAAGGCTCAATGTCTCAGCAAAATAACAGTTCCCATGATTCCCTAGCACTAACCCTAACCCTAAAAGTGGACTGAATTCACACTATTTCTGGCAGTCTGCAACCCCCCATAGTTGTCCTGATCCTATGCAGCCACAAAGCACTCCTTATAATTATCCATTATAATTTCAACATACAGTTCGGTGGTTTGCTCCTCAAGTATGTTAAGGACCACATTTGGTTATCTAATATTATGGTAGGAGGCTAGTGTGGTGTAAGAGCTGGTGTGGCGTAGTTGTTTGAGCACTGGACTAGGATTCTGGAGACCAGGGTTCAAATCGTGGCTCAGCCATGGAAACCCACAGTCTCTCAGCCTTGGGGGAAGGCAAAGGCAAGCTCCCTCTGAAGAAACTTGCCAAGAAAACCCCACAATAGGGTTGCCATAAGTCAGAAACGACTTGAAGGCACAGAACAACCACCACAGGAGGTTAGTGTGTTGAATGTTTTAATGACAACCCATCATAACCAGGAACAGTGCATTGGTATTTGAGAACCTCTACTGGGGGATTTCTAGTTCATTAAAAATGATCGACTCTATGCATGTATCAGTCACTTCAGTTTGGTAGTTTTGTGATTTGGACAGATAGTACAGACATCTGAACGCAAGCGATCATAAGACAGTATGCTTGCAAAAAGATATTAGCATTATAGGATATGCCATGCATACTTATTGATAATGTATATTCAGTTTTCATCTGATCATCTAAATTTTTAATATTATGATGGAAGGCCTATGTTTTACATGAAGCAAATTTTCAGATGCTTAGAAAACAGAAAAAGTCAAGTAAATATTCATTTGGTGTTGCTGGAGTGACTGTCACAGAAGTGCAGGCTAAAATAATGCACATAATATAATGTTAGAGACAGCGTGGCTTAGTGGTTTGAGTATTGGCCTGCGACTCTGACAACCAGGGTTCAAATCCCACCTCAGCCATGGAAACCCGCTAGGTGAACTCTGAAGAAACATGCCAAGAAAACCCTGTGATAGGTTCAGAAATGACTTGGAGGCACACGACAACAACATAATGTTATTTATGTCGTTCCTTACATGTCACTTACCTGGATTACCTGGGGATGTTATGCCACATTCCCCCTATGCTGTCGATGTGTCTGGGATTGTGGAGTACAGTGGGCTCTTGGTATCACTGCAGTTTGGTTCCGGGACCCACCCCCCCTCATGGATACCAAAATCCATGGATGCTCAAGTCCCATAAAATACAATGGCACAGTAATATGTTGTCTCTTATATAAAATGGCAAGACCAAAGTTTGCTTTTGGGATTGTATATATTTTTGGAATATTTTCAAGCTGTGGATGGTTGCATCCATGGATAAAGAATCAGTGGATAGAGAGGGCCGACTGTATAATGTAATTTTTTATCATCTGTAAGCCGCCTTGATTGGTTTCAGAGCGGCGGGGTATTAAAATTTATTATTATTATTATTATTATTATTATTATTATTATTATTCCTTAGGTGTTGATGGGGGACTGTCACAGGCGTTCCTGCTAATATAATGGATATAATATAATGTTTGCAGTGGCTCAAGTGGTTAAGATGCTGACTCTGTTGATTGTAAGATTGGCAGGTTGGCAGTTTGGGGGCCGGGTGCTGCATAATAATAATAATAATAATAATAATAATAATAATAATAATAATTTTTATTTGTATACCGCCCTATGGCGGACCAATCCGGGCGGTGAACAATAATTAAAATATACCACAATACAATGTAATGTAAAACAACGTCATTCCCCTTCCCCCCCTTAAAAAATTATTAAATCAAATCAATATAAAAGTAGGTTAAAATTAACCCAATTATAAGTTAATAATTAATAAAATGAATAAATTTACATACAAACCAAAGCCCCTGGTAATGGGAAGTTAGCAAGTGCTTGTTAAGCACTCAATCGCTGATCACAGGTCTCAAGACCGGGTAATTTAATCTGGAAAGGCCTGCCGGAAGAGATCCGTCTTGACAGCCCTTTTAAAGCTATCCAAAGATGTTAGTTGACGGATCTCATCCGGCAGGCCGTTCCAGAGTCTGGGAGTGACGACAGAAAAAGCCCTCCGGGAGGTCCCCACAAGCCTAGTTTTTTGGAGCTGCAGCAAGTTCCTCCCGGAGGAACGGAGAGCGCGGGGAGGATTATATGGGAGAAGGCGGTCTCTGATATAACTTGGACCCAAGCCATTTAGGGCTTTAAAGGTAATAACCAACACCTTGTATTGATGGAGTGAGCTCCTGTCCCTAGTCCCAGCTTCTGCCAACCTAGCAGCTCGAAAGCATGCACATGCAAGTAGGTAAATACTTACCTTATTTTAATGAGAAAGTAAACAGCATTCTGTGCAATCTTGCTGGCCACATGATCACAGAGTAGTCTTTGACAACGCTGGCTCTTCGGCTTAGTAATGGAGATGAGCACCGTCTCCTATGGTCGGACACGACTTGACAATCTTGTCAATGGGAAATACCTTTACCTTTAATGTAATGTTACTGATGTGGTTCCTAAAGTGTCACTTATGTGGGTACCTGGGTTATCTGGGGATGCCATGCCACATTCCTCCTATGCTCTTGGTGTGTCTGGGATGGTGGAGTAGTAGTGTCTGCCTTCAAAGGCCTTCTGCTTGGACTATAAGAACTTGCTCCATCTTGAATATGACATCTCTTTAAATATTTAAACAGGGCTATCCTATCCCCTCTTCACCTTCTCTTCTCCAGACTAAAGCTACTCATTTATAAGCTGTTCCTCAGAGGGCTTTATGGTTTCCAGAGCTTCCATCATTTTGGCCACCCTCCTCCAGACACGCTGTGGGATCCGCCTTCAGAGGCCTTCTGCTTTGACTATAATGGTCTGACTTGGTGTATAAAAACCTGACTATGACACCCCTTCAGATACTTAAACAGGGCTATCATGTCACCTCTTAACCTTCTCTTCTCCAGGCTAAACCTACTCCCTCATAAGCCGCTCCTCAGAGGTCTTTATGGTTTCCCGACCTTCCACCATTTTGGCCACCCTCTTCCAGACACGCTGTGGGATCTGCCTTCTCCTCAGACTCTAAGGGTCTGACTTGATGTATAAGAACTTGCTCCATCCTCAACATGACACCCCTTCAAATACTTAAACGGGGCTATCATGTCACCTCTTAACCTTCTCTTCTCCAGACTAAACACACCCAGCTCCCTAAGTCTCCCCTCAGAGGTCTTTATGGTTTCCAGACCTTCCACCATTTTGGCTGCCTTTTCGGGACACATGCGGAGATCTGACTTCAGAGGCCTTCTCCTCAGACCACAAGGTGCATAAGAACTTGAATGTGACACTTCTTCAAATACTTAAACAGGACGGTCCTATCACTCCCTTTAACCTTCTCTTAACCAAGCTAAAGACCTCCAGCTCCCTCATAAACCTCCCCTGAGAGGGCTTGGTGGTTCCCAGACCTTCCACCATTTTGTCCACCCTCCTCTGGACACACACCACCATGGGGTCTGCCTTCAGAGGCCTTCTTCTCTTCCAGACTACAAGGGCCAGACTTGTGATGTACCCTAACATGGCGTCTAAGGGAAGGTTATGGGATGCGTAGAGCCGAAGGAGGTAGTATTATGGGATGTGCCTCTGGCCTTATTCCCCCCTCCCATCCCCTCAGAGCGGCGGCCATTGTGTTGCACTCTATACATTCTGAATGGGAAGCCTTTTATTTTTGGGGGGTGGTGGTGGTGGTCTCTGTAGGGCCTGCTGGGCCCTGTCCACTCTGGCTGGGCAGGAAGAAGAAGAATTAGAGGATTGTGTGTGTGTGTGTGGTGTGTTATGTGTGATTATTATGGACTGTGGTGGGGAGGAGGGACAAGGCAGCAAGTAAGTGCCAGGAAAAGGCTGTGAGGGAGAGTTAGTTGCTGGCAGGAGTATTATGGGATGTCTCACTGGACAACGAGGGGGGTGGGGGGGCCAGAGAGAGAGAGAGGCTATTATGGGATGCCTCTCTGAGGGAGGAAAGGAGGAGGGGACTATTATGGGATGCCAGTTGGGACTATTATGGGATGCCAGTTGGGACTATTATGGGATGTCATTCCTTTCCTCCCCCCCCCAATTTCTTTCTCTCTCTGGCATGGACTGTTTCTCTGAGGGAGGGAGAGGATGGGATGCCAGGCTTGGCAACACAGAGTCCATGGTTATTATGGGATGTGTCTGTCTGTCAGTCAGACTGTCCTGTCAGTCAGTCAGTGGTGGTTTTTTTGGAGGGGGGAAGGGAAAAGGGGACTATTATGGGATGTCCAGGGCAGTGAGGGAGAGAATGTGGGGTTATTATGGGATGCCTCGGGTGGGGTATGTATGGTGACTAAGGGAGAGAGTATTATGGGATGCTTCCACACAGCGGGAGCGGGGGGGGGGGACAACAGAGGAGAGGAGCGCGTGTGAGTGTCTGGAACTGGACGGTTCCCCCCCCCCCCAAGGATGGTTAGTTTATTATTATGGGATGTTTTGGGTGGGAGGGAGGGGGTTATTATGGGATGCCCGGCAGGGGAGTTTTGGTGGACAGTGGTGGGGAGTATTATGGGATGCCCCAGTGGAGGAGGGGGGTGGTGGCTGAGGTGACGGAGGTGGGACCCGTCGCCAGGGCACCGGGGCATATTATGGGATGGAGGCGGGAGTGCGCGCGGGGGGGAGCGAGGAGGAGGGGCTTGGCCGGGCCCTTCTTCTTCTTCTTCTTCTTCTTCTTTTTCCCCTTTAAGAGGCGGCGCTGGAGCCGGAGCCATTTTCCCTTCAGCGGCAGCGGCGGCGGAGGAGGAGGCGTCGAGAAATCAGAAGCCGGGCGCCCCGAGTTGGGTGAGGGAGGGAGGGAGAAAAAGAAAGAAAGAAAGATACCGGGGAGGGGGGGCTGTGTGGAGAAAAAGGCCCCTCGGTGTTGGAAGGGGGCTCAGGCCAAGGCGACCCCTTCCACGCCCCCCCCGGAAAGGAAAAGGAAAGACCCCCAACGGTCTCTTATGATGAGGGGGGGGGGAAGGGGGTCCTGTGGCTTCTTGGGGGTCGGGAATATGGGCCGCTTCCCTCCCAGAAACTCCTCACTTCACTGACCCAGAGCCACCGGCACACGTGCCTGGGAGGAGGATGCTGTTGTTGTTATTATTATTATTATTATTATTGGGGTCTTATTCTCAGCTCCCACCGGCCCCCTTTTCCCTCCCGCTTCACGTCTTAAGGCAAAAAAGCCCCCCAAAACCGCTTTCTCCCCCCCCTCCACTCCGGCCTCTGCCTCCTCCTCCCTCCATCGCCTCCCTCCTCCCTGACTTCTTGCCAAATCCCCCCCCCCCTCCCTTAGCATTGATTTTTTTTATTTCCCCCTCCTTCTCTCTGGTCTGAAGCGGTTGTGGGGTTCTTGGCTCCTTCTCACCCATCTATCCTCCCTTCCTTCCTTTTCCTTCCAGTTGCTGGGACTGGGAATAATTGGGGGGAATAGTCTTGTGTGGCAAGTTTCTTCGCTCCCGTTTCTGAGCGGCAAGTCCCTCTCTCTTGCCTTTTGTTTGCCTTTTTGTTGTTGTTTTGTTGTGGTTTTGTTTCAACGGATAGCCCAAGGCATTGCTGTTGTCCTCCCCCCACCCCAATGGTGACTCGACATTTTTTGGCCCCAACAAAAAATGGGGAAGATTTAAAACCCTTGAATGGTATAGCTCCTCAGGTAAAAAGGAGTGTCCCTCCTCTCCCCATTTAGAGAATAAGTATTAGTCCATAACAGGCACTCTTGGTGGTGTTTGGTAGGCAAAGGGGGGGGGGAGATAGTTTAGGGTTTTGCTGCTTCTTTCGTTGAGTTGCAGAATCATAGACTTGGAAGGGATCCCCAAGGTCCATCCAGTTCAGCCTCCTTCTGCCATGCAGGAATACATGGGATCCTAGAGTTGGAAGGGATCCCCAAGGGCCATCTTGCCCAGCCCCCTTCTGCCATGCAGGAATTCATGGGATCCTAGCGTTGGAAGGGATCCCCAAGGGACATCCAGTCCAGCCCCCTTCTGCCATGCAGGAATACATAGGATCCTAGTTGGAAGGGATCCCCAAGGGACATCCAGTCCAGCCCCCTTCTGCCATGCAGGAATACATAGGATCCTAGTTGGAAGGGATCTCCAAGGGACATCCAGTCCAACCCTCTTCTGCCATGCAGGAATACACAATCAAAGCCTTCCCTGTGACAGATGGCCATCCAGCCTCTGTTTCAAAACACCCTCCAAAGAACTGGAACTCCAAAGTTGACATTCCCCTCAGCATGGTTACAGTGGGATGGTGACTGGGACAAATAGGGCATTACCTAAAAGCCATCTTGTATGGGTGCTCAGGCCAAGCAGTTCGCTAATTGCTTGGCCCTCCTATGCTCAGGTTTTTCTCTTTCTCTCTAGGGTGCCCTATGGAGAGTCAAATTCCTTTGGTTGTCATAACTATGTTGTCGTTTTAAGCCTTACTGCTCACTCTTCTCTCTTTACAGCACTTCGCTGGCATTTGTAGTAAGGAGTTGCCAAGATAGCAGGAACTGTGTGATCTCCAGGATTGTCCTCCAAATCAGAGGACATGGCTTCTGGCATAGGATCCCCATCTCCCTGCTCTGCTGGCAGCGACGAGGAGGAGATGGAAATCCTGCTGAACAACAGTATCCACCAACATCAAGGTATACAGATGGACAGACTGATGCGATGCAATTGAATTCCTTGTTTTGGAATGGCTTTTATTTTGGAAGAAGGAATAAAGAGCTTGTCTATAGTCTTTTTCAACTGAGGAGGCCATGAGATCCCTCCCATCCATCCACCCACAAAATGAAAGGAAGGGACTTGAGACGCTGAGTTTAATCCATGCCCTCCCACCCTTAATGAGTTTAATTTGGAGGCAGCAAATTTCCCTCTATCGAATCTTCCCTGCTTTCTGATAATTCTGCTGTGTCATTCCAGTTTCACTGGGAGAACTTGGAAGTTAGGATCTTGGGATGGAGCGGGGAGTTAGCGCTTTATCTGAAAGTTATGAACAAAAAAAATTGTTCATAACTTTCAGATAAAGCGCTAACTCCTCTGGCTGCTAACGCATGTGATGCCTTGCTTGCCTGCTTCCTCAACTTCCTGTGGCTCCTCCTCACTCATGTTGAATATTTAGCCTCTGATTCTGAATTTGTTTTTGTAAGAATATGAAATACTGGATACAAATGAATTGCACAAGGGAATTTAGTAGGATCCTACCTGTTTTTTATTATAAGAGTGCATTTTGCTACCTTTTGCTGAATATGTGGTGGAGTTAATTTCTTAGGTCTGTTATGAGGAGAGGAAGTCTTGTAAGTAGGGTAACTGAGGTGAGGAGAAAGCATTTGGATAGAGTTTCCTGTTTATAAAATATAGGCAACTTGGAAGGACAAGTGAGATGGAAGTGTACCTGGCTGTCTTTTGTCCACTTGAGAGCTCAGATATGTCTGTCACCAAAATAAGATGTGCTTTGAGCTATTACGTGACCCATTTTTCTTCCCAGCCACACCCAATGTAGTTTGTTTCACAGCTGCTCACCTTAGGATTGAGTTGTCCTGCACAATCCAGTGGAGAGGTGAAAATGATATAGTTTGTTACATTTTTTGGTTTAGTCATTCTGAAGTACAGATCTTGGCATCACTTGGCTTATGGAGGGGCCATCAAATGATTTGGCAGTGTAGGTCTGGGAATACAGTGGGAATCTCCCTGGTGCCTTGGATCTCTGGGAACTACAGACCTTGTTACCTCAAGAATGTCATCTGTCCTGTCTTTTGTGAAGTCCAGAAGGGACAAGGATTCAGATGGAAAAGTTAAGGTTTTTTCCAGTGTTTGTTTGGGCTCCTGGGCCAAAGAGGGAGATGATTCTCTTTTGTGGATATTAGAAAGCCTAGAGAAAGTGTGTAGAGTACCCTTGCCTTCAGGCTTTTTGAAGCTGAGTTTTAAGTTTCCCTTAAACTGGGGAAGGTGGGGAGGTTGTGCTGGTGGAAGGGATGCAAAGAAAATACTTCTGGCACAGGATATATTTGCTGATTTGGGAATGCAGGACTCCATCCACAGCAGTTTCCCCTCTGATCCTTGTCTTTCAGTTGCAGCAACTGCTGTGACCTGTGGCTTCCCTCATCCTGCCCAGTGCCTGTGGTTAGGAGGCCATTTTCCCTTGGAAGGAGAGCTAGTGACTCTGGCTACGTGAAATGGGCGGGGGTGGCGGAGGGAGGGGGAGGGAAGGAGAGTGGCTGGGTTACTGTGGATCTTGTCACAAAGGAAGCTGCCGGCTGGCTGTGCCCCTCTGGGCTTTTGGGGGGGGTGGAGGATTGGAAGAACAGATGGGAATGTGGTCTGTCAGAGTGAGGAGTGATGTGTTAAGTGTGTGTGCGTGTGTGTGTGTGTGTGCCCCCCCCCCGGTGTATGTGTGTGTGCGCGCGTGCGCGTGTGTGCATCTGCCTCTGCAAAAGGGGGTGGTGATGGAATGAGTTAAAGCTTGCAATTTGCATAGCGAAGAGGTGATTGTGAGTTAGAAGGAGCTGGCACCTGACTAAGCACCTGGTGGTTGAAATGGAAGCTCTGAGCAGTAGCAGTCTAGGCATGATGAGAGAGTCCAAATAGTTGCCTATAGAGTTAGTTGGAAGCACTGAGATTATTTTGGGGCTTTTGAGACTTCCTTGATCATTTTTTAGCAGATAACTCTTGTTCAATGGATTTTCTTGCTTGTTGACGTAAATTTAGGAAAATCTTTTTTGTCTTCAGCTCCCTGTGTCTGATTTTTAGGAGGGCATCAGATATCTGTCCTGCTTGCTTAATCATGTAATGCTAGTGTTGGACTAGTAATCCATAGTTCTTGGAATGCAAAAGCAGGAGGCTGTATAGAACGGTGCATGAGAATGTTACTTACAGAACAGAGTTATGTTATCGGAGGTGGGAACACAGAAGAAGAAATTTAAGAAAAAGCCTTAAGTTTTAAATGCATACGAAAAGATATTGTCGTGGCATGCTTTGTCAATGTGATGAAACATAAAAGTGGGATTTAATTTAGGACAATGAAAGAGTGGTGGGAATCAGTTCAAATCTAAAGTTGTCTTTCTCTGTTGCCTTTCTAACTTTGTTCAGAGCCAGAAGAAGAGCCAGAGGAAGAGCTGTTATCAGAAGCAGAAATACCAAAAATCAAGAAGAAGAAGAAGCCGAAAAAAACGAAAGAACCTAAAGTGCCCAAGCTCAGTAAGCGCCAGAAAAAAGAGGTAAGGGATAGAGCAGGATGTACAGATATTTGGAAGATGCTGTACAGATGGGTCTGCGTGCTAATCTTTTTGGAAATGACTGGGCTTAAGTGCTAACTGTATGCCTGGATTCTTCTATGTCCCTCCATCCCAGCTTGGCGACAGCTCAGGTGAGGGAAATGAATTTGTGGAGGAGGAAGAGGAAGTGCTGCTGCGCTCAGATAGTGAGGGAAGTGACTATACCCCTGGCAAGAAGAAGAAGAAGAAACTTGGACCTAAGAAGGAGAAGAAGAGCAAAGCCAAGCGCAAGGAGGAAGAAGAGGAAGAAGATGAGGATGATGACTCCAAGGTGAAAGGGGGAGATACTTGAAATGTCCCACTAAGGTCCAAAAGACACTGCAGAAATAATCCAGTTTGAGACTGCTTTAACTGCCCTGGGTCAGTGCTAGGGAATCCTGGGAATTGTAGTTTATTGTGGCACCAGAGCTCTCTGACAGAGACGGCTAAATGTCTCACAAAACTACAGTTCTCAGAATTCCCTAGCATTGAGCCAGGGTAGTTCAAGTGGCCTTGACCTGAATTATTTCTGCAGTGTGTTTTGGACCTTAATTACTTCCAGTTTTCCTGTTATCCTTCTACACATCTCATTCCTCCTCATTCTTGATTTGGCTAGAGGTGGGACAGGTGGACCAAAAAAATTTACTGCTAAATGAGAGTGACATTTTCCTTCTTAGGGTCTAAATAAGAATGATTAGTGTTGTTCTTCAGAGTAGTCATTTCTATCTTTTTGCAGGGTCCTCTACAAACATTCTCTCTGGTTTTGCCTTTCTGGTAAATACCTGTTCAGGAAAGGGATGAAGTCTACTTAGTGTGTGTCTCTCTCTAACTGCTTTTTTTATCCCTTTCACTAGGAACCTAAGTCTTCTGCCCAGCTTTTAGAGGACTGGGGCATGGAGGATATTGATCATGTTTTCACAGAGGAGGATTATCGTACTCTTACCAATTATAAGGCTTTTAGCCAATTTGTCAGGTATTTTCCTTTGGTTTTTTGCATTCATTTCAGGAATATAAGTTAGAAAAGATGAGTGGTCAGTGAACTAATGTGATATAAAGTTGAAGAGAATACACCATGAGGCTCAGCTTTACTGGTTAATCTGTTGGATGTCAGCAGATGTTGTAGCTCTGCCTCAGCATCTCATCTGTGATAACGAAGGGGACATAATAGTATTTACCATACAGGACTTTCATAAGATATACTGAGATAATGTGTGCAAAATATGATGAATGTTATGGAAATAAATTAAATGAACTGTCACTGTCATATACTTGAAGATACGTGTGTGTGTGTGTGTGTGTGTGTGTGTAAATGTATTGGATTGCTCTGGGAAATGGCTTCACTGTTCTACATAGAAGGGGAGATGCTGAAGTAGGGGTTTTAAAGTAACTCGCTACAAACAATGGTCTGCCTGATCCCAGGTTTTCCTTAAGCTAATACATGAAAAGTTTTTCCTCTCCAATCTGCTGCTAATTTAAGTTAGTGGTATTGGGGCGAGATTGTTAAGTAAAGATTTCCAAGACATCCAGAGTGACCAGCATGTTTTCTCCTTCTTCTGCCCCATCACCCCAGGCCACTTATTGCTGCCAAGAATCCCAAAATTGCTGTCTCCAAAATGATGATGGTTCTGGGGGCCAAGTGGAGAGAATTCAGCACAAACAACCCTTTCAAAGGGAGCTCTGGGGCATCTGTGGCAGCTGCTGCTGCAGCTGCAGTAGCTGTGGTGGAAAGCATGGTGACTAATGTGGATGCAGTCCTTCCTCAGCCTCCAGTTGAAGTGCCACTTCGAAAGGCCAAGACCAAGGAAGGCAAAGGTAAAGGGCTTGTATGTGGTTTGCTTGGTTATGTGGGGCAGGTACCATCTTTCTAAGGATAGCTCTTCATTCTGGCAACTGATCAATCCTAGCTTGCTATGCTTCCAAGATAATTCTGGCAATCTCTTACAAGGTCTTTGGCAAAACCCTTTATCTTGCTTGTTTTCTACTTTTGTATTGCTGAGTACAAGTTTTGTCTAGGGTGCTAGTTAATATTGGAGTGATGATGGTTTGTCTTTTAGGTCCTAATGCCCGGAAGAAGCCCAAGGCCAGTCCTCGTGTTCCTGATATCAAAAAACCCAAGACAAAGAAAGTGGCGCCTTTGAAAATCAAGCTGGGAGGATTTGGTTCCAAGCGTAAAAGATCATCGGTGAGTTTTTCCTATTAGGTAAGAGGGGTGGGAGTTTGCTCCTGCCCGCTTGGTCATCCTCCAAGATACTATGTGAGTAGTATAGACATCACATCAGGCTCTGTGACCCGTTTTTGTTTTGTTTTTCTTCCAGAGTGAGGAGGATGACCTGGATGTTGAGTCAGACTTTGATGATGCAAGCATTAACAGCTACTCTGTGTCAGATGGATCGACCAGTCGTAGCAGCCGCAGCCGAAAGAAATTAAAAGCAGGAAAAAAGAAAAAGAAAGGTATTTGTCAGAACCTGGCATCAGGTTCTGCCAGAATAGTGTTGGGGATGATGATTTCGGTGGGTTTAATTAGGTGCTGTAATGTTGGGGGGCAGTTCTGGCTTAAACGCAGTGCTGTGAAATGCTGACTTTGTGTGTTCAATAAACTCCTAATTACTGCAATTGGCTGGTTTACTGATTCCACAGAGTTCTGATTTTGCTGAACCTGATAGTATTGAACTTTGATCAGATGAGAAATGTGATATGTAGAGTATATGAGTGAGGGGAGGCAGATTTTATGATTAAAAGAGTCTGTAATGCTGAGAGCACATGTACAGTATAAAGGTTTTTCCAAGCAAGACCCCCTGCTGTGAGAGTGACACTTTCAAAAAATCTTAGTGCATTTTGGACCTTTTATTCTATAAAGTGACTATTTTGCTTCTCCAACCTTGGGATCTGGTAATGGCATTCAAGACTGCCACTTCAGCAGATGTAGTTTCCTAAATTGTGGCTCTTTGCAATCTAGATAGTGTATTGAAGCATGAGGCTTAAGTAACCTCCTTGAAGAACTCATTGCTGTCATATGTAATGATTTCTCCACTATCTTGCTCTGCTAGGAGAAGAAGATTCCACTGCAACTGTTGATGGCTATGAAACAGACCACCAGGACTACTGTGAGGTGTGCCAACAGGGGGGAGAGATCATCCTGTGTGACACTTGCCCTCGTGCCTATCACATGGTTTGTCTGGATCCAGATATGGAGAAAGCGCCAGAGGGCAAGTGGAGCTGCCCACATTGTGTGAGTTTTGGATTACATTATGTGAGTTAGAAGATTGGGAAGGTAGTGTTAGGCAGACTGCTCATTGAGATTTTAAGCACCTTGATCTAAAAGTTTCCTTCTCCTTTAGGAGAAAGAGGGCATCCAGTGGGAGGCCAAAGAAGATAATTCTGAGGGTGAAGAAATAATGGAGGATACTGTAGGGGATGCAGAAGAGGAGGACGATCATCACATGGAGTTCTGCCGTGTTTGTAAAGATGGAGGAGAGCTACTGTGCTGCGATGCCTGTCCTTCTTCTTACCATATCCACTGCTTGAATCCCCCATTGCCAGAGATTCCCAACGGAGAATGGCTTTGCCCACGTTGTACTGTGAGTTCTTATGTTCTTTCACAAATGGGGAATTTAAACTGAGTTATGGCCTTTACAGACTGCCAGAAATAATGCAACTTGAGACCACTTTAACTGTCCTGGCTCAGTGCTAGGGAATCATGGGAATTGTATTTTTTTCTAGGACGTTGAGCCTTCTCTGTCAGAGAGCTTTGGTGCCACAATAAACTACAGTTCCCATGGTTCCTTAGCACTGAGCCAGGACAGTTAAAGTGGCCTCAAACTGCATTATTTCTGGCAGTCTGTAAAGGCTCTCCGTGACTTTAGGAGTGCCATACATGAGATGGCATTTTGACCCTAGGTAATAAAAACAGGTATGGCCACCATAGAGAGTATTTTGTCCTAAATGAATAAATAAAAATATATTTGGATGTGAATTTGATCACTGGGTTTTGGTAAATGCAGCTAGATTCTGATACGATTTTTCATGTTTAAATAGAAGGTACTACTGTGATATCTGGCACAAGGCTTCAGTGGTATGAGGAATGTGAGGTGGGATTGGGCTATGCATAAAATATAATTTGGGACAATTATTTAGGCTAACCTATTAGAAATGGGTAAGTTTCAAACCATTTGAAACTCCAAACTTCTGGTGATGTGGAGATTAAAGCTGTCAACTAAAATGGCTTATCACTTGTAAGCTACTATGTCTTTTGCAGATGTTTCTATAATCTCTTTGTCAACTCCCATTCTGTTGTTGTCTGCATCCAGCAAAAGGCTTAGTTTGAAGAACTGTCTTTCTCAAGACTAGATTTGGCAATGTTTTCCATTTCCTCCCTAAATACAATATTTCTCCTGCTTTCATAGTTGGCAGAAATTCCAGGCCTTATCTTCTGGAAGGATCATTGTTGAATAATTGGAGAGATACCTCTGACAATTTTTCACTCTTTCTTTGCAGATTGTAGAATGCAAATTTGAGCTAGAAATATTAGGGCCTTTCAGGGTAATATATGAACAAATTGTGGTTGAGCTTGCTGGCATTGTAGGTGGTTTTGAAAATAATCAGACATTCTAGTAAATGTTGAAGGAGTG
Source organism: Phrynosoma blainvillii (assembly GCA_026167975.1). Taxonomy (NCBI): domain Eukaryota; kingdom Metazoa; phylum Chordata; class Lepidosauria; order Squamata; family Phrynosomatidae; genus Phrynosoma; species Phrynosoma blainvillii. Next base: position 159,057,736 of record JANUYF010000002.1, on the reverse strand, counting down.
GAGGCAGAGGGGAGGAAACTTATGGGGGGCAGTTTTTAATACCTCTACATAATTTCTCTAGTGTCCACCTCTAAAAGGCAAGGTGCAGAAGATTTTGACTTGGAAGTGGGGACAGCCCCCATTACCCACACCAGTACCACGGCCAGCTGATGCAGATCCAAATGCACCTTCTCCTAAGCCACTGGAAGGAAGGCCTGAACGACAGTTCTTTGTTAAGTGGCAGGGCATGTCCTACTGGCACTGCTCCTGGGTGTCTGAGCTGCAGGTAAATGAAAGCGTTCTTTATTGGGTTAAAGGAAGGAATCTGGCTAACTCCATGTTGAGATGGTGTGTAACTGCATCTGTTTGTACCACAGCTGGAACTGCATTGTCAAGTAATGTTTCGTAATTACCAACGAAAAAATGATATGGATGAGCCCCCCTCAGGAGATTTTGGAGGAGAAGAAGAGAAGAGCCGTAAGCGCAAGAACAAGGACCCCAAGTTTGCAGAGATGGAGGAACGTTTTTACCGTTATGGAATCAAGCCAGAGTGGATGATGATTCATCGGATTCTCAACCACAGGTGAGGACAACAGTGGAGATTGCCTGAAAACCAAAACTAAGCAGGCCAAATGCTTTCCCAGAATGTGTTTTCTTTCTGGAATGCAGGAAAGGGCCCCTGATTTTTTATGCTAGTGGTTCTAACTCTGCACACCTTGTTGGAGTGGGGGGATTTTGGAAAGAACAGGGATAAGAGTCCTCTTCACTGTTTTGGCTAAAGAATTAGACTGATCTTTATTGATTTTTTTCATCAAGCCTTGTTTGCCTTGCTCCAAGAGTGGTATATTTTAATATATTTATCATTTATAGTACTTTTGTGTCAGGGAAATGGGGAATTAGATGAACAATGAAATATCCAAAGTTATAATAGAATGCCGAAAAGTTACAGATAATCTAGGTTCAGAAGATTGCATGTCACACTTGCCATAGGGCATAGAGTTTGAGAGTGTGAATTCTTAGTAATGGTTATGAAAGCGCTGTGTCCTACCTAGACTACCGTATTTTCTGGCGTTTTTTGGGGGGGGGGCCTTCTGGTCTTCCTGGGGCTCTTCCCCCCGCTCTCTCCACTGTATATATACTCTGTGTGTGTGTGTAGGCAAGCCGAGAGAGAGAGAGAGAGATCTCACTTTAAGGCACACAACAACAAACCATGCAGATATAATAATAATAGTTTATTCTTATACCCCGCCTTTTGCCAAGGCAATCAATATAGATATAAACGGCTGGAAGGTACACAACACAAATTTTTATTTGGTGTGCTTTGGAAGAGGGGTAGTCTTATATGGCGAGTATATCCCAAACTCTATATTTTAACTGGAAATGTTGGGGTATACGCCGGAAAATATGGATTTCTATTTCTTGCTAGTGTATGTGTATCACTGGTTTGAAAGCCACCTTTAGATTACTATCAAGATTGTATTTTTCTTCCAGTGTGGATAAGAAGGGGAATGTTCACTATCTTATTAAATGGAGAGATCTACCATATGACCAAGCTTCTTGGGAAAATGAGGAGGCAGAAGTGCAGGATTATGATATCTTCAAGCAGGCATATTGGAATCACAGGTAATGGCATAGATTCAATTCTTTATTGAACATTAGACAGAGAAAGCCAAGTTGATAATATGAATGGCGTGTGGGTATCCTGCTGCTTTATTCCTGAAAATATTGTGACTCTGTACCAGCCCTTTACCTTTTGCTCTGAATGGGAAATGTTTCCCACCTACCTGCTGTTATATTTCAGAGAATGTCTAATGACTGTATGGTTGTTTTCTTACACAGGGAGTTGATGAGGGGTGAGGAAGGAAGACCTGGCAAAAAGATAAAGAAGGTGAAGCTACGGAAATTAGAGAGGCCCCCAGAAACACCAACAGTTGATGTGAGTTAATGGTGGAGGTGGGGGTGAGGAAGGCAAGAAAATAGAAATGCATTGGGGCTTGCATGGTCAGGATGGGGAAAAATGTAGCCAAAGCATGAACTACATTTCTGTAATGTCATCATGGCAAGCCTGTGTAATTTCTGTAGTTATCTGGAAATCCAGCTGTGAATCAGTGTTGATGTTGTTAAGTGGAAGCAGAGTAGAATTTTATCTCGAGTTGCACCTAGTGACGTGAGGTTAGTTCACTATTTCATAAATACACACCTTCTGTCAGAGGAAGATGAGGCTGTGGAATAAAGGGCAAGTGATGCTCCCTCTGGCAGTTGATGCTGTCTGTTGTAGAATGGGAGAATGCAGGAACACAGTTCATATGTGTAAAGGGGAATTTACCTCTCTGAAATAGTGAAATAAACTTCACCAGAACAGTTGATCTCATCTGATGAGCTCCCAATCATTTTCAGTAATCTGTAGCCTATATCAGATTATGCCTTCTCAGTAGCTACTCTGAAGTTGTGAAACTCCTTTCTATGGGAATTTTGTTGGGCCCCTCCCTGCTATACTGGTAGGCCTTCTCATTTAAACATGCATTTAGTTTTTAATTTGTTGCAGCAAATGCAGCTTTTGATGGGGATGTTGTGTTTCTATTTTATTGTTTTCTATTAAACATACTTTGGATACTTTTAAACTTGTGTGCTTTAAATAGAACTCTGGTTTAAACATTTCACTTTTATATTACTCTTTTTTAATTGTACTTTGTTTTTAGACGGTTGGAAGCTGTCTTGAGTTTTGTGCTGGTTGAAAGGCACAGTATAAAACAAATAAAGCCAGACCTTCTCAATTTAAAGCTATCTTGGTATTTTGAACTGAAATTCCTGTCACTTTTAGCTAACACATCAATAGGAGTTGAAGTCCAAAACAGAGGTTTAAAACATTTGGAGGGCACCAGGTTGAGCAAGGCTGGTCTTCAGAATGTAAAATTCTGGGGATTTTGAAGCCATAGTGGGGCAGGGGGTGGGGGTGGGGAGAGAATTATCTGCTGTTTTGAAAAAAATGAATGGGGGGGGGGAATGCAATATTGGCATCTTTTACAGATTTGAAGTCGCTTTGTTACTTTATGAACATGAAGTGTATTACGTTTAAAGTTTGCATTGGTAGCTGTGTTGGCCATTTAGCAAATTCAAACAAAAATCCACCAAACAGTAATACCTTTATTGGCCAACTGAAATGCACAATATATTTGTTGGAAGCTTTCGAAGCTCTACTGGCTTCTTCACCAGGCAAGATGTTACAAGCCAAACAGGAGAAAAAAAATTGAAGATGTTAGTCCTAGGCCTGCATTTTGCTGTTTCTCTTCTTGGTTGAGATGGTATGGGGAAGGCATCTCTTGCAGGCTGGCTCCTCCTCTTTCTGGCCATATGGAAATTGGGAGATTCTCAAAATCCAAGAAATTTAAAATCCATTTGCATCTCAACAAAGTCCTTTATATTTAAAATATTAAATATTTATTTCATTTTATTTATGGGATTTATATCCCACCTTTCTCCCAAAATGGGATTCATCATTATATGAACACCTTTGCTTACAAACATTTTATTCATCATTCTAAAATAAAATATTCTATTATCCAATTTTTCCAGGAAGAAAGTCTTTGGAAAAAAGTGTTTTTCCAGGGCTTCACATTGCTACCTGGTCTACACAGAATCCAGGATGTGCAGGGTTTTTGCCTGATTGAAATGTTCTGATCGTTCTGTTCATTGCAGTTTCCTTTTCTTCTTCATAGATACCATTATTTCCCCTGTAGTTCTGACCCTTGTTCGTCTTCCTACTTCAGTACTTGCCTGTGCTATCTCCATTATATCCTTATCAAACATATTTCACAAGTGGGGAATATAGACATTCTTTAAATAAAATGGAAGTTTGCATGCAGCCTCATATGCTCAGTATCTGTACTTGCTGAATGTGCATGTAAGACCTCTGATTAAGATGTCTTACGCCATGCTCGTTTGTTTTTAATACTAGAGAGAGGGGGGGGGGGTATTGAAGAAGGAAGAGAAATGCTGAAATCTGTTAACTTTGGTTCAGGATCTAAAGTTATTAACAGTGGCAAGCTTTAGAAACCAGGCTTACTATGCTAACTGAACTGGAACACTTTGTGCTACCCAGTGAAGCAATCCCTGGTAGCTGGCTTGTCTCAGTACTGGCAGGCAGGAATGAAACCATTCTGAATTGGTTTTCTATATCTCTGCAGCCTACCGTCAAGTATGATAGACAACCTGATTACCTTGATGTGACTGGAGGAACACTGCATCCTTATCAGCTGGAGGGTCTGAACTGGCTGCGTTTCTCTTGGGCCCAAGGCACAGACACCATTCTGGCTGATGAAATGGGTCTAGGGAAGACTGTACAGACAGCAGTGTTTTTGTACTCACTTTACAAAGAGGTGAGGTTCAAATATATTTTGAAATATGTATGTATAAATGTTCCAGAAGTATGTTTCCTGTTGTGTTAACTTTTGGGTTTATCTGACCATAGGGACACTCTAAAGGGCCTTTCTTGGTGAGTGCTCCATTGTCCACCATCATCAACTGGGAGAGAGAATTTGAAATGTGGGCCCCCGACATGTATGTGGTGACTTACGTTGGGGATAAAGATAGCCGAGCTATTATCCGTGAGAACGAATTTTCGTTTGAAGACAATGCTATACGTGGGGGAAAGAAAGCTTCCAGGATGAAGGTACTATGGCAGACTAACTTGAATTTATGATCTTTTGAGAATCTTCTGGGTTTTTGAGTAGATCCTAGTGACATTTAAATGATGAAAACTGGGAGTCTTATTGTTGCCTATGACTACAGTTTTTTCCCCTTAATTTTCTTTAAAATAATAATGCTGTGCCCTTTGATACTTTCAGAAAGAAGCATCTGTGAAGTTCCACGTCTTGCTCACTTCCTATGAGTTGATCACAATTGACATGGCTATTCTGGGCTCCATTGACTGGGCTTGTCTCATAGTGGATGAAGCACACAGGCTGAAGAATAATCAGTCCAAGGTAGGGGCAAATTACTTACCTGTAATCCCATGACTCCTTAATTCATTATTTATACCTTAGGCTACAAGAGGTTTCCTAGATTTTATATTTATCTTCTTGAACTACCGTGGTTAATGAGCTTTTCAGCTGACAGTTTCACCAGCAACTTTTTATATTCTTTGTGCAAGTTTAGACTTAGATAAGGTGGCTTACTGGTTAAGACACCAGTTCTGAAGATCAGAAGATCAGTAGGTTGGCAGTTTGAAGCCCAAGTGCTGCATGATGATGTGGGTGAGCTCCTGTCACTAGTCCCAGCTTCTGCCAACCTAGCAGTTAGTTAAAAGCATGCAAATACAAGTAAATAAATAGGTACCACTTTGGTGGGAAGGTAACAGCATTCTGTGTAGCCATGCTGGCCACATGACCAACAGAGTAGTCCTCAGACAATGCTGGCTCTTCAGCTTAGTTACGGAGATGAGCACTGCCCCTTACAGTCAGTTATGACTAGACATTAATGTCAAGGGACTACCTTTACCTTTTACCTTTGGTTTTAGCTATGTTACTTTGTAATAGCTAGGGTAGGCCCTGCAGCTCTTATGCATTGTATTTACAGTTTTTGCAGAAATGTATTGCACAAGTGTATCTGCCTAAACAATATTTGTCTGAAGACTCTTTGTTTAAGCATTCTATTTCTGCAGCACCCCCAAAATACCTGGAGTCTTCATTTTAATCCCATGTTGGTTTTCTTTTGTTGTGTTTTATGAAACAGTGTGATACTACTCAGCTCGACATTAGTACATACTTTTCAAAATGTTACAGGCTTATGCCTTTGCATAAGTAAGAGACTGAACAGCTTATGTAAAGCTGAGCATAGACAAAATTAGTGGTTTGCCTTCTGGGCCAGAGTTTAAATATTTGAAAATGTATAGAAGTAAACCTCTTATTTTTATTTTCTCCCAAAACTGCCTTCAGTTTTTCCGGGTGCTGAATGGTTATTCTCTTCAGCACAAACTCCTGCTCACAGGGACCCCTCTGCAGAACAATCTGGAGGAATTGTTTCACCTCCTTAACTTCTTGACACCGGAAAGATTTCAGTAAGTCCTGCAGTGTGCAGTTGGACACAGATTGTTTCTTGCCTTGCAATTCAGCAGTTCCTTTTTGTTTTCTTTCTTCTTGAGTGTCTGTCTGAATTCCTTTGCAGCAACCTGGAGGGCTTCCTGGAGGAGTTTGCAGATATTGCCAAGGAAGATCAGATCAAAAAACTTCATGATATGTTGGGTCCTCACATGCTAAGGCGCTTGAAGGCTGATGTCTTCAAGAACATGCCTTCCAAGACAGAGCTTATTGTCAGAGTGGAACTAAGTCCTATGCAGAAGTAAGTGTCAGATCATTGTCTATTTCTTTATTGGCTGAATCTTTTCTTAAGCATCCTGAAATAAGTTTGAGTTAACGCATCTCTCCAGTTTGGTTAGTCTTGGGATGCTGATTTAGAATTAAACATGTGATGCACTCAGATCTCAGTTGTTGGTCTTCTATGTTTGCTCAAGTACATAAAATAGACTTTTACTTCTCAGAGGTCAAAGTGGTTGGAGTTTGGTAACAGAGCTGTGCTTCAATGTACAGGTGCTAAGTGTTTGCAACCGATCGGTGTTATGTGAAAAGAGGTTAGCAAAGTATATGTTAATATTTTTACAGGAAGTACTACAAATATATCCTGACAAGAAATTTTGAAGCCTTGAATGCCCGAGGTGGTGGCAACCAAGTTTCTTTACTCAATGTGGTTATGGATCTGAAGAAATGCTGCAACCACCCATATCTCTTTCCTGTAGCTGCTATGGTAGGTTCCATCTTCCTTACAACCTTGTTTGAAAATAAGCATACATCTTTCCTACATTCCATTCCTGTTTGCTTTCATGATTTTAAAAAACTATTGCTTATGGTTTCTTACTGCTTTTTCCAGTTTATTTACATTTATCAAGCCTACCTGCAATTATCTCTTGGGATCTTGATTGTGACTTCACTATCAGTCTTGTATTGCAATCACTAGTGGGGTTGAATTTATCACTTGATGGTCATCTTGTTGTTGTTAGCTGCCATCAAGTTGGTTCCGACTCTGTAGGGTTAGAAACCCAGTTGATTAAGCTTGCTGACAGAGCCTGGTGAAAAGACCAAGAATACAGGGGCCCTTTACGTGGATCTTTACCAGGGAACTTTTTGAGGGAGAAGCCCACAGTCATCTTTCAGTGCTTACTTCAGATTTCTCAATATGGACACTGAGGGAGTTGCTGCAGTCACTTGCAACATTTATGGGATGTTTGTCTTCTTGCCAAGAGATGTTGGGAACTTCACCTGCACCAAGTGCAAGTTCGTAGCCACTTCTAAGCCTCGGAGGAGGCATGTGGTGGTGGTTGGGACTCCTTGTTCAGGGGTACAGAAGCAGTGATTTGTGGCCCTGACAAGATGTCCCGGGAGGTGTGTTGTCTCCCTGGGGCAAAAATCCGTGATGTGACAGCAAGACTGACGACTTATCAAGCCTACTGACCATTACCCCTTCCTCTTGGTCCATGTGGGAACCAATGATACTGCAAGGCATAGTCTTCAGAATATCAGAAGGGATTATGAGGCTTTGGCTAGGAAGTTGAAAGAGCTGGACGCACAGTTTGTCATCTCATCTCTTCTCCCAGTTGAAGGGCATGGTCCAGGAAAAGAGAGGAAGATAGCAAATGTGAATAACGTGCTCCGTAGCTGGTGCCACCAAGAATGATTTAGATTCTTGGATCATGGGCTACAGTTCCATGAGGGTGGACTTCTAGCAAGAGATGGGCTGCATCTCACACCAGTTGGCAGAAGCATTTTTGCCAATAGTCTCAAACATTTGATCAGGAGGACTTTAAAGTGAGTCATGTTGGGGAGGGAGACAGTATCTTGGAAGGCTGGAGTACATCATGGGCTGGAGATAACAGTCAAAGTTACAGAGAGAACACGGCAAATGATGCAAGGGCCCAACAGTGGGAGAAAAAAAAACTCACACAGGCAGCAAGTGGGGAGGACACGTGCTCTTAGATGTCTCTACACTAATGCACAGAGCATGGGAAATAAACAAGATGAACTTGAACACCTAGCACAACAAGGCAAATATGATATAATAGGCATCACTGAAACCTAGTGGGATGAGTCTCATGATTGGAATGTAGGAATAGAAGGGTATAACCTTTTTAAGAGAAATAGGCCAAACAGGAAATGAAAAGGAATAGCATTATATGTCAGGGATGTTTACACCTGTGAAGAGATTCAGGATTTAAATCCTGGAGATCAGGTGGAGAGCATCTGGGTAAAAATTAAAGGGGAAAGAAATAACAGGGATGTTATAATAGGAGTCTACCACAGACACCCAAGTCAGACTGAGGAATTGGATGATGCCTTTCTAGAACAGATGATCACACACTCAGAAAGGAGAGATGTAGTAGTGATGGGTGACTTCAACTATCCTGATATTTGCTGGAAGTCAAACTCAGCCAATATTCCAAGGTCTAGCAAATTCCACACTTGCCTCAAAGACAATTTTATTTGTCCAAAAGGAGAAAGAGGCAACAAAGAGATCAGCTATTTTAGATCTGATCCTAACCAACAGGGATGATCTGGTCAATGGGGTGCAAGTGGTGGGAACCTTAGGTGGGAGCGATCATGTTCTCCTGGAATTTCTTATACAGTGGAAAGGAGAAGCTAGACATAGTCAAACACTCATTCTAGACTTTAGGAGAGCTGATTTCAACAAATTTAGGGAAAGACTAGGAATGATCCTGTGGCCAGGAATACTAAAGGAGAAGGGAGGTCAGGATGCATGGGAGCTTATCAAAAGGGAGATACTGAAGGCACAATCTCAAACTGTTCCAATGAGAAGGGAAAATGGAAGATGTCTCAAGAAACTGGGTTGGATGACAAAATAACTTATAGCTGAACTAAGTTTTAACTGTTGTATTTTAATTTGTTGTAAGCCGCCCTGATTGCTGTGCAGAGGGGCGGGTTATAAATAAAGTATTATTATTATTATTATTATTATTATTATTATTATTATTATTATTAATGGGAGATGTATAAGAAATGGAAAAGGGGTGAAATCACTAAAGAGGAGTTCAGACAAATAGCTAGTGCATGTAGGGGTAAAGTCAGGAAAGCCAAAGCACAGAATGAGCTCAGGCTTACTAGAGGGGTTAAGCACAATAAAAAGGGCTTTTTTGGGTATGTCCGTAGCAAAAGAAAGAAAAAGGAAATGGTAGGGCCACTGCACAGAGAAGATGGAGAAATTCTAACAGGGGACAGAGAAAAGGCAGAACTACTCAACACTTTCTTTGCCTCAGTCTTCTCACAAAAGGAAAAGGGTGTTCAACCTGAGGAAAATGGAGCAGAGGACACAATAGGGGAAATGCAGCACAAGTAAAGAGGTAGCACAGGAATACCTGGTTAACCTAAATGAATGTAAGCTCCAGGACCAGATGAACCACATCCAAGGATATTAAAAGAACTGGCAAATGTAATCTCAGAGCCATTGGCAATAATCTTTAAGAACTCCTGGAGAACAGGAGAAGTCCCAGCAGACTGGAGGAGGGCAAACATTGTCCCCGTCTTCAAAAAGGGGGGAAAAGAAGATCCCAACAACTATCGCCCAGTTAGTCTGACATCAATACCGGGAAAGATTCTAGAACAGTTCATTAAACAGAGAGTCTGTGAACATTTAGAAGGGAATGCCATAATCACTAAAAGTCAATATGGGTTTCTCAAAAACAAGTCATGCCAGACTAATCTGATCTCTTTTTTTGATAAAATTACCAGCTTGGTAGATGAAGGGAATGCAGTAGATGTAGCATATCTTGATTTCAGTAAGGCTTTTGACAAGGTCCCCCACGATATTCTTGCAAACAAGATAGTAAAATGTGGGCTAGACAATACAGCTATTAGGTGGATTAGTAACTGGTTGACTGACCGAACCCAAAAGGTGCTCAGTAATGGCTCCTCTTCTTCATCCTGGAGAGAAGTGACCAGTAGGGTGCCACAGGGTTCTGTCTTGACTTCTGGTGACCCTAATGAGACTACGTGTGAAAGGGATCTAGGAGTCCAGGTAGACCACAAGTTGAACATGAGTCAACAGTATGATGTCGCAGCTAAAAAGGCCAATGCAATTTTAGGCTGCATTAGTAAAAGTATAGTATCTAGATCAAGGGAAGTAATAGTGCCACTGTATTCTGCTTTGGTCAGGCCTCACCTGGAATACTGTGTCCAGTTCTGGGCACCACAATTCAAAAAGGATGTTGAAAAACTGGAGCGTGTCCAGAGGAGGGAGACTAAAATGGTGAAGGGTCTGGAAACCATTCCCTATGAGGAACAACTTAGGGAACTGGGTATGTTTAGCCTGGAGAAGAGACAGTTAAGAGGGGATATGATAGCCCTGTTTAAATATTTGAAGGGATGCCATGTTGAGGAGGGAGCTAGCTTGTTTTCTGCTGCCCCAGAGAATAGGACTCGGAACAACGGATGCAAGCTGCAGGAAAAGAGATTCCACCTCAATATTAGGAGGAACTTCCTAAGAGTAAGAGCTGTTGGACAGTGGAACACATTCCCTCGGAGTGTGGTGGAGTCTCCTTCTTTGGAGGTCTTTAAACAGAGGCTGGATGCCCATCTGTCGGGGATGCATTGATTTTGAGTTCCTGCATGGCAGAATGGGGTTGGACTGGATAGCCCTTGTGGTCTCTTCCAACTCTCTGATTCATGACGACCCTGTGGATGAGACATATCCAAGAATCCCTATCTTTCACTCCCTTGCCCAGATCCTGCAAGCCCTTTCCCATAACCCCTTTGATAGAATCTGTCCATCTGGTTTGTGGTCTTCCTCTCTTTCTTCTATCTTCTACCTTTCCTGGCATTATTATTTTTCCTAGTGATCTGTGCCTTCTCATTATGTGGCCAAAGTATGATAATCTCAACTTATCATCTTTGCTTCCAAGGAGAGCCCTGGTCTGATCTGTTCAAGAACTCATTTGTTTGTCTTCTTAGCTGTCCAGTGGTATCCTAAGTACTCTTCTCCAGCACCATATTTCAAATGAATTGATTTTCTTTCTTTCTACTTCTTTACTGTCCAGCTCTCACATCTGTACATGGTAATTGGGAATACAGTGGCCTGAATAATTCTGACTTTAATGCTCAGTTGTATGTCTTTGCTCTTCAGTATTTTTTCCAGTTCTTTCATAGCTGCCTTTCCCATTCCTAGTCTTATTATTTCTTGACTGTAGTCTCCATTCTGATCAATGTTTGATCCTAGATATGGGAATTCTTTAATTCTATTTCAATTTTCCTCGTTGTCTAGATTGCCTAGATTGAATTTGTGTATTTATTTTTGGTCATTATTTTTGTTTTCTTTGTGTTCAGCATCAGACCTGCCATTGCACTTTCATCTTTGACCTTTCTTATTAACTGTTCCAATTCCTGTACGTCTTCTGCTAATATTATGGTGTCGTCTGCATATCTTAGGTTGTTAATGTTGCTTGCTCCTATCTTAACTCCTCCTTTTTCTGATTCTAATTCTGCTTTTCTTATTATGATTTTAACATATAAGTTAAACAAGTAGGATAGGATTGTTAAGATATGGATGGGGTATACAGTCAAAGGTGAAATGTAAAGATGTGTGTGTGTCTGTAATTTTCCACTTGAGAACAGCTTCTGGGCAAAGCACAAATAATATTTAGAAAAACAAAGTGTATCAACACCAGGTGGCTAAAACAGACGTCAACATGTACTTTCCCAGAGGTAAAACTAATGGAACCAGACTTTGTTATGGTTAACAAGATATATCAAATACGTAAACATCGTTAGCTTGGGAAAGATAGTCACATGGTGCATGATGGACAGCAAGAGGCTGGGTTAGTAGACATACAGACATTATCCAATTAAAATAAGGTTAACACCTAGAAGGTGGAGTATGGGAAGGGCCTAGAAAATCCTTTGTCTAAGAATTGTTATTGTTCAAGATGTGAACGTGTGTGGCTGGAAACAGTGGGTTTAACTGCAACAAGTTAGATCCTAATGTTTTTGGGATTATAAAAGATGTAATCTTGCATGGCTGAACTGGACAAGTTCATCACAATGGATTTTACTTAGTTATCTTATTTTTTACTTTTTATATGCATTAATAAAGCTATGCTTTTGGACTTTACAATGTGTCTTATTGACTGAGGAAGACAGGTTTCTGAAGAAGGGAAGCTGAGCCAGTTGTTGGTAAGAATTACAGAGTGGCTGTGGATCACAGCAGCCAGCTTGTCCTGCAGACTCTGCTGGGTGCCAAAGGGCATCACTACAACACTCATCATCCACACACTAACAAGGATACCACCTTGTCTGACTCCTTTGCCTATTGGGAACCACTCTGTTTTCCTGAATTCTGTTCTGACAGTGGCCTCTTGTCCTTGGTACAGATTCCTCATCAGGACTATCAGATGTAGTGGCACCCCCATGTCTTTACGTGCATTCCATAATTTTTTGTGATCTAGGTCATCTTAAATGGGTTGAAATGTGACATTTCTTAAATAACAGAACATCTGTTTCTTGCTATGCTGCCTCTTCCATGGAGTGATCAGAATTTTTTTGTAGATAAAAGAGGCAGAAATATGGTAACTGTAAAAACGAGTGAACTACCAGAGCAGCATTGGCAAGAAGGCTGCTGGAATTCATTCAGAATAAGATTACATTTGTGAACAATAATCTGGCCAAGACTAACAATTTGAAAAATTCCCTCTCCTCTTGCTACCGCCCTTTTATTTTCCTCTTTATACCCAGGAAGCACCAAAGATGCCCAATGGGATGTATGATGGCAGTGCTCTAATTCGTGCCTCTGGGAAGTTGCTTCTGCTGCAGAAGATGTTAAAGAACCTCAAGGAGGGAGGGCACAGAGTGCTGATTTTCTCTCAGGTAACTAAGAGCAGTCATTTCTTCCAGTGCCTATAGATGAATGTGTATCATAAAAACTGTTGAAATGGTGGTAGGTTAGACCAATGAATTTAGTGCATCTTCACTCCAATCCATTATTATTATTTTAAGATGACCAAGATGTTGGACCTGTTGGAAGACTTTCTGGAACATGAAGGATATAAGTATGAGAGAATCGATGGTGGAATCACAGGAAATATGCGCCAAGAAGCCATTGATCGTTTCAATGGTATGGATACAAAAGAGTGTTTACCTTGAACTTCTTCCTCCTCCTGCCCCACCATTTGTTAATCATGCTGGATGCCCTTTTAAATCACTCTGGTTCACCTGGAGAACCCTCTGAAAATGAAAGGACTGGGTACTCCAAGTCTATGGGACGTTACAGCGTCTTACCTTGTTTTTCTAGCTCCTGGTGCCCCGCAGTTCTGTTTCTTACTTTCTACAAGAGCTGGAGGCCTTGGTATCAACCTTGCCACTGCAGACACCGTGATAATCTATGACTCTGACTGGAATCCACATAATGACATCCAGGTGAGTTACAAGGCAAGAATATCAGATAGAATTTTTTAAAAAAAACTGTTGGTGAACAATGAAGGATAAGGATGAAAAAAGTTGAAAACATGTCCTTGGAAGATGAAGAAAATAAAAGTTCCAAAGCCAGAAAAAGAAATATGAATTGTGAAGACTTTTCCTCCCATCTCTTTTCTGTCTGTCAGGCCTTCAGCCGTGCTCACCGAATTGGGCAAAACAAAAAAGTAATGATTTATCGTTTTGTCACAAGAGCCTCAGTGGAAGAGCGGATAACACAAGTGGCCAAGAAAAAAATGATGCTGACCCATTTGGTTGTGAGGCCAGGGTTGGGCTCGAAAACTGGTTCTATGTCAAAACAGGAGCTCGATGACATTCTTAAGTTTGGTACTGAAGAACTTTTCAAAGATGAAGCTACTGAAAGTGGTAAGAACCTGCGCAACACAACACAAAGTGAGTGAACCAGGTAATATTTTCTTCATTGGTTCTTGTGTGTGCTTTAATCTTCTGAATTACAGCAAAGCATCTGCCCTCCTGCTCTAGGTGATAACAAGGAAAGTGAGGACAGCAGTGTCATTCATTATGATGATAAGGCAATTGAACGTCTCTTGGACCGAAACCAAGATGAGATAGAGGATACTGAGATCCAGGGCATGAACGAGTACCTGAGTTCCTTCAAGGTGGCTCAGTATGTGGTGCGTGAAGAGGAAATGGGGGTGAGTAAGAATTTACTAACTGCCTCTTGATTCTAATTCTTTAGTATAAAGGATCTCTACAGCAGGGATGGAGAACATTAGGGCCTCCAGATGTTTTAGACTGTAACTCTCACAGTCCCTTGCTGTTGGCCATGCTGAGCAGGACAAATGTGAGCTGTAGGCCAGAGCGAATGGTTTCCCATTCTTGCTCTAGACCTACTGGAGAGTAAGGTCTATTGGGGCTTGTTTCTAAGTAAGCCTGCATATGAATGATATGAATAATATCTGATATTTCTGTGGTAGGAGGAGGAGGAGGTTGAACGGGAGATTATCAAACAGGAAGAGTCAGTGGATCCAGATTACTGGGAAAAGTTGCTTCGTCATCATTATGAACAGCAGCAAGAAGACCTGGCCAGGAATCTGGGGAAGGGCAAGCGTATCCGCAAGCAAGTCAACTACAATGATGGCTCACAGGAGGACAGAGGTGTGTGGAGAAGAGGAAGTGTAGTGGTTTAAGGGGGTGCCTTCCCCTTCCCCTGACAACTAAGTTGTACATTTTGTCTTTACAGATTGGCAAGATGACCAATCAGATAATCAATCTGATTATTCTGTGGCTTCTGAGGAAGGGGATGAAGATTTTGATGAAAGGTCGGAAGGTAGGTTTTGTGTACTTTGAATCTGGAATACAGAAAATGAAATGGCTGGATATAGGAAATGCTGAGGGCATATGTGGTGTCATGATTTGTATGTCAGACCAGGATTAAAGAGGTCCAGACTGAAGTCTTTATTGAACCATGAACCTCGCTCATCGATTTTGAAGTAGTCTGCATATTTCAGTCTTAACTCACAAGGCTTGCTATGAAGAGAAAAATGGTGGAGGTGGGAGAAGTTTGTACACTGCCTTGAGCTGCTTGAAGGAAAAGCACTGTAGAAATTCAGTCAGAGAAATAGGAGGGAGACTTTTTATACTCTTCCTCTATTTGTTCTCACCCCTCATGTGTGTATAATGTATTGAAGTCTATCTAACTTACTTATACAGTCGCCCCTCTGTTTTTGCGGACTTGAAGCCCATGTCTCTCACCCGTTTGCAGGTGGCAAATGGAGGGGGACAAAATGGGGCGCGTGCCACCATTCAAGCCTACGGGGCTTAAATATTTGCAATTTTCCGTTTTTGCGGGGATGTCTGGAACGGATTCCCTGCGAAACGGAGGGGTGATTGTATTAGGTTGTGTTAAACTATACTATTGCTAATTTTTATGTCTTGCCAGCTGCTCGCCGACCTAGCCGCAAAGGCCTAAGGAATGACAAAGACAAGCCCTTGCCCCCTTTGCTTGCCCGTGTTGGAGGAAACATAGAGGTAAATCATAATATATGCTGCTCTGGGAGTTTTGTAATAAAGTATGGTGCAGAAAATAAATTAAATAATGAGAGATACATGTAGGCTGTAGAGCAAATTAAGCCTTAACTTTAACTAGAAGTGAAATTGACTAAACTGACTGTCATGCTTTGGACATATCATGAAATGATATGACTCACTGAAAAAGATGATAAAGAAATTGGAATAGTAATGTTTGAAAAAGAGGGGGACCAAACTACAAGTGGATTGCCAATCAAGGAAGCCATGGCCCTGAGTTGGCAAAACCTGAGAAGAGCGGTTGAGGACAGAGGATCTTGGAGGTCTCTCATTTATAGGGTCACCATAAGTCAAAGTCAACTAGATAGCAAATACCAAATCAGTGCTGTCACTGAATCTGTTTTTATTACACTTGTGTTCTTCAGGTTCTGGGCTTTAATGCCCGTCAGCGGAAGGCCTTCCTTAATGCCATCATGCGCTATGGAATGCCCCCTCAGGATGCCTTTACTACTCAATGGCTGGTGCGAGACCTCCGAGGAAAGTCAGAGAAGGAGTTCAAGTGAGTTTTGCAAGCATAGATGAGAATTAACTTTTAAAAGCCCATGAGAAAGGGAGGTGTGAAATGTGGGCAACAAAGAGATTATCTGAAAGAATGTGTTTCCCCATATGAACCTGCCAGAACCCAAAATAGCTTCAGGGGAAGGCTTTCTCTTGGTCCCACCACCATCACAGGCTCATTTGATCAGGACGGCCTTCTCAGTGGTTGCTCCCACCGTTTGGAACTCCCTTCTGCTGGAGGCTAGGGTGGCCTCCTCTCTGCTCTCCTTTTCCCAGCAGACAAAAACTTTTCAAGGAAGCTTTTAATATGTAATTGTGCCCATTTTGCTGTAATAGATTTTAATGGTTTTATATTTGTAACTTATTATTTTTAAGGATTTTGCATTTTTTACTTTTTACATTAATGTAATGTTTTAATTGTGTTTTTAAAATTGTACTGTTGTTGTTTTTAAGCATCTTTTGAGAGCTGCCTTGGATCAAATTTGGGGAAAAGGCAGCATATAAAACAAATAAATAAATAATAAATTCCACTTAGTATGGAAGAGAAATGGTAGAATTTGACAAGCAGTGTCTGAAGAGAAGGTGATAGGAACTATGCTAGTCATAGTGGAATGATATAACATAGTGCTAAGTAACTTATACACAAAATTCTTTGGTTGTTGTTGGGGAATAACTTTGTGATAGTGATGCTACTACAAATTGGAAAAAGGTAGCTAACTCCCTTGAAATACTGTATATACTCATGTATAAGTCTAGAAATTCTAGTCAAAAAAATGACCCCCAAAACCTGAGTTGACTTATCCACAGGTCAATGTAATTGATGTAGTTTAACTCTTACTTTAAAAAGGAACCATTCCCTGATGAAAGGCAAAAGTGTCCTTGAACCACTGACCCACCCCCTCTGCTCTCTCATCCATGTAGCCTTTAGTAGTTATGCCTGCTGGAACTTTGTAAGTTCTTTGGCATTGTTTTCCTTTGCTTCATCCTTAACATCTTTTGTTACATGCCATTAACTTTACCCTTGACTTACCCATGGTCCAGATCAAAATCCATAATTTTGGCCTCCAAACCTGCCCTCGACTTATATATGTGGTCAACTTATAGTCAAGTATATATGGTAGGTGTTAAGGCTTCCTCTTTCTTTGCACAGGGCCTATGTGTCACTCTTCATGCGTCACTTGTGTGAACCAGGAGCTGATGGTGCAGAAACATTTGCTGATGGGGTCCCACGAGAAGGCCTGTCACGACAGCATGTCCTCACCCGGATAGGGGTCATGTCTCTCATACGAAAGAAGGTAGGTAGTCAAAACAAAACAAAACTTGTGCCTTATGACAAGGAAGAACCACTACCCCACACTGGTTCTCTTTGATGGTGGCTATAAGTTTCTAGACAATTCATGCATATGAACGGCTTCTCAAAAAATACCATGTTTCACTGGTTCTAGTTTTGAAGAATTAAGAACTTCCACGTTGTCATTTATTAGGTGCAAGAGTTTGAACATGTGAATGGACGTTGGAGTATGCCAGAACTAGCAGAGATAGAGGAAAACAAGAAGCTTTTGCAACCCAGTTCACCTTCCCCCAAAACCCCAACTCCCTCTACACCTGGAGACACACAGCCTAACACACCTGCCCCTGTTCCCCCACTTGGTAAGAACCTTCAGATTTTATATTTTTTAAAGAGCTCTGTCCAACTTCCAGTTCTCACCCCTCTTTCCAAAGCTTTGGAAGAGGGCTTGGGGTGGACATAGATCAAACTGACTCTTAAAATAGGAGGCTTTCTCAGAGTTCTGAGTTGACCTCAAAGGCACAAGAGAACATCTTTATGGGATATTTGTGTGGTGGAGAATATGCTAGAATATTGCTTTATTTGGAGGCTTGAATTCCAGATAGGGAGAAAACACAGTTTCTGAGAGAAGGAGTTTACTGAAAATGTGCTTTTCTTTTTCTTGTGCCAATTCTAGAAGAGAGTATTAAAGTGGAAGAGGGAGCCTGTACCAAGGACCAAGGAGAGTCAACAGAATCTGAGAAAGTGACAAGTCCCACTGCTACTGCTGCTGAAAGTGAAGTCCCAGTTGAGGTGAGGTTCACTTCTTACAGTTAAGAGTATAAATTTCTTCTCTCAGTCTTTAACACTTATGGATTTTCTGTTTCCATGTTTTGTCCCTTTTTGGCAATATTGTCTCCCTTGTCTTTGCTAAAGGGAAGAATGTGGCTTATAACCACTTATTCACTATACTTAAGACAAAATGCCATGATAGCAAGAAACAGATCTGTGTTAAAACATAAACTTAATTAAAGCAGTGAATAGTGTTGATGAAGATAGGTTTCAGTTCTTTTAGCTGACCTTGTGTGAAATCTGTGCATGGGGAGGGCACTGAGTGATAAATCATCCTTCTTCCCACATAGCAAGGTCCACTTCCAACAGAGACCCATTCACAGGAAGCTAAATCTCCTGGGAATCCTGTGGAAACTGAAGAAAAGAAACCAGATGAACCAGAAGTAAAAGAGGAGCCAATGGAAACGGAAAGTAAAGGTATGAATTGATATGAGCTGTGTTTTGGAATTGGGTGGAATTGGAATTTTTGGAATTGGGTGGGACCTGAAGAGCATAGCGGTCTCTTGAGGGTTATCAAAATCAGCCCGCATTGATACTAAATTAGCTACTGCTTGCAATATAAGATACCAATTAGAAAAATGTTTCTTTTCTACAGCTGATATAGAAAAAGTTGAAGAGAAGACACCTGTAGAACCACCAACAGAGCCTCCAATCATAAACCTAGATGAGAAAGGTAAGTATGTTAAGGCTTGTGTAGTATGCTAGAATGTATTCTGCTCTACTCTAGATGTAGTTACATGATCAGCCTCATGTAAGTTCATTTTCCCTCTTTGCAGAAGAGAAGAAAGAGGATGAAAAGAAAGATGTAGTGATGCTCCAGAATGGAGAAACACTTAGAGACCCTACTGATGACCGCCATAAGAAGGCCATGAAGCAAAGATTCATGTTCAACATTGCTGATGGTGGCTTCACTGGTAATAGTTCGATAAGACTGTATCTACTGCTTGGGAAGTGTGGTTTACACATGTATGAGAAATATTTTCTGACATGATTTCCTCCCTTGCAGAGTTGCATTCCCTGTGGCAAAATGAAGAGCGAGCAGCTACTGTCACTAAGAAGACCTATGAGATCTGGCACCGGCGTCATGACTATTGGCTCCTGGCAGGAATCATAAAGTATCCTTTCTCTAGAATTCTCAAGATTGGTCTGTCCTAGATTATTGAGGTAGCCCCACAACAAAGGGATTCCACAGGGCTAGTTATTGCTTCTGTGCCTCTGCATGAATATATTCACTGCATACGCTTTCTTCCTTCATATTTTGCCCTTACTCTTAATCTAAGTGTACAGTATATAAAATTACCCCAGTATATATTTTTACAAGGTAGATTAGCCTTAGAGTGAATTTTCTTAAATTGGAAAGCACAAAGAATAAAAGACAACAAGATCACAAGTTACAGATACAAACTGTTGTTTTTGTGTGTCTTCAAGTTATTCTGACTAGGATGAACCTATCACAGGGTTTTCTTAGCAAGGGCTTTGCCCTTGCCTTCCTCTGAGGCTGAGAGTGTGAGTAGCCCAAGGTCACCCAGTGCATTTCCATGGTTAAGTAGGGAACTGAAGCCTAGTCTCCCAGTGTCCCAGCACTCCATCCACTACACCATGGTGGCTCTAAATTTATAAACAGTTAATAGAATTAAAATTAAGACTTATAAGACATGGAAACAGTTAAAAAGGGGGTTGCCTGATGCCAAGTGAACTAAAACATTGGAAGAAATCTACAGGGAAAACAGTGACACCACAGCTAAAATGGTGACACCACAGCTAAAGATGATGATCTAGCTCACCTTATGTCAGGTCTGTGAATCATTTGGCCCTCCAGTTTTTGCTGGGCTTCAACTCCCAGTGTTTCTCATTAGTGGCTATGCATGCTAGGGCTGCTGGAACTTGCAAAGTGGTTTTGGGGTTTGAACCCAGGTCTTCCTGATATTACTTCATTCTGCACATTTTAGAATGTATACATTGCTGCATGCATAGGCATTTTTGCATGACTGTTTTGTGCACTTGCTTGTTAGCTTCTAGTGAACTTTCAAATATTTTATCAGCCTGCTTTAGGAGTTGCTGTTCATGTGCTTCATTATTATCTGCTGTGGCACCTTTTCCTGCTCTGCCTGGCGTAATGTTCTCACTCATTGTAGGGACTCTATCCAAGCAAAAGGGCTGTCTGGTGCATGGAGCCTATGTTCCAACAAATCCTGCAGCAGTGGTTTGCCTGGAAGTGTAATAAAATGAGGAGAACTGACCTAGAGGGATGAGCAGCAAAAAGAGTGCTTGTATTAAGGTCTGCTTTGCAGATCTGAAATAAAATATGACTTGCATCATTGAAAAAGATCTGAGGATGCAGATGTAGGGATGTATGCTATAAAGGTATTCTTCCTCTTTTAAAGAGAACACTCATGAGTGGAGTTCTGATCTCATCAATAAGTCTTTAAAGGATTTCCCAAGTTATTTCTTCTGATCTTCGCCGATTTCAGCCATGGTTATGCTCGCTGGCAAGATATCCAGAATGATCCTCGTTACGCCATCCTCAATGAACCTTTCAAGGGCGAAATGAACAGAGGCAACTTCCTGGAAATAAAAAACAAATTCTTGGCCAGGAGGTTTAAGGTGAGCAACCTGTTACTATATTGCAGCATTGAGAACTAGTTGCAAGATATAGAACTGCGTGGGTTTCTACTGAAACCAGAATACTTTTATTTTCTGGACTTCCTGATAAATTAAGAACTGTATCTTGTAAAACGTGTAGATTAAGGTGACATTTCCTAGTACATGGTATCTAAACAGCAGAATAAATGAATGGATTTCTCCTTATGGAGCATTGTGCTTGTGCATACAAGGGTACATCTTTTCTAAAAGCATGCAGGCATATCTTCTAGCCTTATTCTATGTATTTAGTACGATTATAGCTAGACATTGATATTGGAATCCTGTGGATACCAGTAACATGGTGGCCATTCTCCGACTCCAAATAAACCTTGAACCTAGTTTTCACCATATAGAATTTTATATTTTTCAGTCTATTCCAAATGTTTTAGGGATAAATATGTTCTGTCTTTTTTATCTATTTAGCACCAGTGCAATCCTGTGCTGTAGCTAGTGTTGGCACTGGGGATTAGTTCTCCGTATATGTTACTTTCTGCTGTGCGCTGGTTATCTTTTGATTCAAAGAGGCAGACTCTTGCTTTTGAGGTAATCCTCACCTAGCTCAGAGTGGGCCACTCTCAGATGGTATAAACTGAGCAGCTATTCCATATAGGCTTGCAATAAACTATTTGTGGTGGGTACATAGTTTGAAATAGCTGAAATATTTGTTTAAAATTGAATGTAGGTTTTATAGAGTCTTTGATAAATAAAATGTATTACATTTCAAGTTGCTGCTCTTAGCAAGAAAATGCTAATATTTAGGTGTTGAGTAGGTGCAGAGAGATAGTGGTCAGTTATTGCAGCACCACTGGGAAGTGCTGAACACATAGGCTTGCATGCTTTTTTGCAGCTGCTGGAACAGGCATTGGTGATTGAAGAGCAGCTACGGAGAGCTGCATATCTGAACATGTCGGAAGACCCATCCCATCCTTCGATGGCCTTGAATACCCGTTTTGCTGAGGTGGAGTGCCTAGCTGAAAGCCACCAACATCTGTCCAAGGAGTCTATGGCTGGCAACAAACCAGCTAATGCAGTGCTTCACAAAGGTGAGGAGGCAACAAGATCACACTGAGTGAGGGCAGACTTGTAGTGTATTGCCACTGGCCCCTTCCCCCCCATCCCATCTTTCCCTCACCATGTTGCCCTACATCCCTCCAAGTGTATATTCTTTTTACCCTCAAGTGGAAGAGGGTATCTAGTGGGGAGAAACTCCTCCTTCGGGCCATGAAGACTGACTCCAATTTTAAAATGTGGAGGAGGGTCCTACTCCTCTTGGTCCTTAGTTGTAGCAGACAGGCACTAATTGGACTTGGTACCTGGTAAACACAAAGCAATACAATCCCAAAGAAGAAAGAACTGTTGGGAGACAGCAGGCGGAGTAGGACAGATATGTTATCAGTTACTCCCTACTCAAGCCTACTCTGGCATTCAGACTGAAGGGGAATTCTTCTGTCTAGCCCAGGGGTAGGCAACCTTTCCCCTTTAAGGGCCGAGGGACTTCAGCTCCCAGAATCCCAGAAGCTATTGGTCAACGTGGGACTATTGGCCAACATGGCTGAGGCTTCTGGGAGCTGAAGTCCCTCGGCCCTTAAAGGGGAAAGGTTGCCTACCCCTGGTCTAGCCTCTTGTCAGTAGGAATGGCCAGTGTGAATGCATTTGGGCTTCTGCCATGGTGCTCCCCAAAATGCCTAATCACAGTCTTTTTAAAAGGCTTCTCTCTTCCATATTTTTTACTCTAGCAAGGAGTAGGAGCAGAATTCATTTAATAAAAGAAATGAAAATCTTCCCTCACAACCACTCTAGGGGTAGTTGTTGAGGAGGAAGCTTTCCAAGAGTTATTCTCTCTCACAGATGTAAAGAATACAGTGGATCCTTGAAGCACTACTGTTCCTCCAGCCACTACAGATCATGCTCTTGTCACTGCTGAAAGGATAAGCAGTGGCACAATTAAAAAGACCTCTACTAGATCTCCCAGGAGAGACACAACTTCAACCAGTTGCTTTAGGCAGCATATAAAACCGGATTGTTCTCAGAGTTGAAGCTCCACTTTCAAGACACCATTTTTCTTATCTGAAGAGCTGCCACTAAACCAGCATATTCCTCAGCTATGGCTCTTAAGAGTATCTGCATAATCTGTTTCTACCATAACTGCTTTCACATCAGTCAGTAAGAGTCTTAGATAAGGATGGCCTGGACAGAAAAACAATTCTGTTTGCTCTTTGCATGTATGCACATAATAGTGGTGGTTAACACACCCATATCACATGCTACAGAGTGAAATATCAGATTCATTGTCTCTTACAGTGACTGCCTGAGGCACTTGTTGTTAAGCAACTATGTTGAAGATGGCAAATCTTAATCAAACCTAGCTGGTATACTTTTCCTGGATTACAATCTTTGAGAGCCCCCTGGAAACAGTCTAGCAGAAACTAAAACCAAGACTGTTTCTACTGCAGAAAGAAAAGATCTCTTTCAGACCAGCTGTTGCTTTTTATTTCTTCTAAAGGCTATTAAGCCGATGTGGCAACAGAAATAGAAATAAGAGACCCAAGCCTGGTTTCCTCAGTATTCTGGAAAGGCATCCATATTTCATGTCTTAGCCCTTCACCCTCTTGCTGCACTTGTAAGATTCTTACGGTTAAAGCTACCTAAAGGAATTTGCCAACATGTAGAACAATGACAGTGGATAATGGAGTTAATCTCCAGAAGCCATGCTGCGAAATTTGCCAGAATGCTGAAAAACAGATCCATGTTGGACCCCATATCCAACAGTCATTACTCGATTTCCAGAGTAATCTTTCATCTGCTATAAGTCAAGGCTGCCTGACACACTAATGTTCCTCCTTGAAAGGGGAAATAGATTTTCCTACCCTCCAAAAGGAAAGCTGAAACATTGCATATTATTAATCTATAACATGGCAGTGGTCAAGCTGAAATTCCCCATGCTGACTCAACAGTCAAACTTCTTATCATCATGTCCTACCTTAACATCTTTCAGAAGCAGGCATTGCATATGCTTTTGTTCCAACTGTAGTACTTGGGAAACATTTATTAGACCTTTAAAATGTTTTAGACTAAAGCTCTCATAGTTCCCTGCCATTGGCCATGGTGGTTGAGGTTTCTGGAAGTTGGAAGTCCAAAACATCTGGAGGGCTCAGACATCAGTAACAGCAATCCTGTGCCAATCTTTCTCCAGAGACCACACCAAGATACTGTTTGGTCTTGAGCCAGGAAAGGACGACTGACTTGTCTCTGCTATCCTGGGGACAATGGCAGAGAGATGTGGCAACTGGAAATACCTATTTTTAAAGCTGAATGGATTTTCCCACCTACAAGTGAATATCTCAAATGAATTTCTTCCTGCAAGAGGTTGGTCTCTTACACGCTTCTTAGTAACACTCCTCTGTTACTGTCCCAGACCCACCTCCAGTGCTCAGTCTAGCTCCTTGGGATGATTTCATATCAGCAGGCAAGAACTGGTGACCAGGCCAACCTTCTTTTTGAGCTTGAAAATTAGGTTGACAACTGAGTGATTCTGGAGGATCCATTTTCAGGAAATATGATTTTTTTTTTCTTCCTCTGGTCATACTGTTCACCCCATTATCTCACTTGTGAAATGCCTTTTAAGGAGCCACAGAAAGACAGCGAGCAAGGACAGTGCTGGTGTTAGTGGCCCAAGGAACATGGTCAAGAAATGAAAAGGGAATAGAATGCAAATGGAGAAAGATGATCTGCCTTGCATTCCACTGTGTGTTTTTGATTGAGGCACAGTGTGTATTGTTGCATACATAGCGCGATTAAAAACCTACATAAACAAAGAAGGAAACATTCACTAAAAGTCTTCTGAGTAGATGAACACCTGAAATCTGTATAGATGGAATACCTGAAAGAATCCTGAGCATATTCTTTCATAGAATCATAGAGTTGGAAGAGATCACAAGGGCCATCTAGTCCAACCCCATTCTGCCATGCAGGAACCCAAAATCAAAGCATCCCTGACAGATGGCCATCCAGCCTCTGTTTCAAGACCTCCAAGGAAGGAGACTCCACCAAACTCCAAGGGAGTGTGTTCCACTGTCCAATAGCTCTTACTGTCAGGAAGTGCCTCCTAATGTTGAGGTGGAATCTCTTTTCCTGTAGCTTTCATCCGTTGTTCCGAGTCCTACTCTCTGGAGCAGCAGAAAACAAGCTAGCGCCCTCAATATGACATCCCTTCAAATATTTAAAGAGGGCTATCATGTCCCCTCTTAACCGTCTCTTCCCCAAGCTAAACATACCCAGTTCCCTAAGTTGTTCCTCATAGGACATGGTTTCCAGACCCTTCACCATTTTAGTTGCCCTCCTCTGGACACATTCCAGTTTTTCAACATCCTTTTTGAAATGTGGTGCCCAGAACTGGACACAGTATTCCAGGTGGCGTCTGACCAAAGCAGAATACAGTGGCACTATTAGATTTCAACTGAGTATTCAACTTTTAAGGGTCTCTGCTAAGAGACAACCAGATCTAGAAGCTAAGCATTGGATCTTTCACCTCTTACATTAACACAGTGCTAGCTTGATTTGATATAACAGGAGAGTATGAACAGAAATGGTTGATGCAGTCAAATTTGACTATATTCTTTTTGTTGCTCTTTCTCAAACACTGATGAAAGGTAATTCTGTGGCCAAAATGTCCATGCTGTTTGGCCTTTTCCTAGAAACTTTGGACATCCTACTCCAAGGTCCCATTAATCAAAACTCCAGATGTTTTGTTGGGAAGCAGAACTGGACATCTTTAGAAACCATGGATATTCAGGAGAAATCCAGATATTACTTGGTGAATAGTTTGGCATTGCCTGGAAATTCTCTGGCTAGTGTCAGACATTTGAAATGACCTTGCTATTGATTTTAGTTGGAAGTCTTAGGGTGCTTCCAAGAGGACTGTTATCTTAAGGTTCAGAGCAAACATTCTGCACAGACAGGTTTCTGATTTAAACAATATTGGAAGGTTCATCTTCTCTGTCTTGAGCCATTCATCAGATTCTTGATACCAGCTTCCTTGCTCAGTCCTCTGATGGTACAAGGTTCACCCCTGAAGTTTAACTATTGTCTTGAACACATTGGCTAGGCTTCTCTTTGAACCCTTTAAAGGCCACATCCCTTCAGTGTTGGATTTTTGAAGATTGCTTCTAATAGTACAGTGAGCCCTTTGTATACATCCAGAATGTATACATTCTGGACCACCTCCGTATATGGCAAAAAACATGGGACCTCAAGTCCATTTGTTTCAATGGCTGTGCATGCCATTGTAACATCTGGGGCTTGCCATCCGTGTAAGCTTAAAGCCGCAAATGGCAAGCCTGCGTATGGGGCAAGCATGCTGTATTTACCTTGGTTAGGGTCTGTATAGAGATGGAGAACTGCATCTTTGAACAGGGCAAAATGTTTTGTAGGCTAGGTGTCTACGATAAGTTCTGCCTTGCTGGGCGTGCAAGAGATCACTCATCTTTCTTATGCATGACCCATTATGGCATACCCAAGATGTCTGCAGGGCCATATGGCACCCTGACTATTAGGCAGCGGGGTTCTATCTGCTTCTGTCAAGAAAATCTAAAATGGGCAAAAGGTTTCCCTGGCACATCCAATTTAGGAGTCCAAGCAGCTTTATTCGTTAGCAAGTTGCAAGTGGCTAAGGTTTTGCACATTTTATAAAAGATGCTATTATGTCTGTGCCCTTAGAGGACATATAATCACATAGGCATCAGTATATAATGTCATCAGGCACTATAATTTTTTAAAAAATTATTATTATTTTGCCTGAGCTGAGTCTTTGGAGAGTCTGCTGTTATGGCTGTAAAACACTTTGGAAGAAGCTCTATTGAACACACTTATTTCCAGCTGTACCAATTTTTAGCTTCCTAGTGCTAGCTGCCCTCCTCCTCATAAAGGAGGAGAAAAGGAAATTCTGGACTGGCCTGTGAATTTCTGCTCTCCTCAAGGAAAGGAGGGCCGTTTCGGCTCTTCTCAGGGAAAGGTGCCATTTGATGGTGTAGTGTAATGCAACATTTGGGGAGAACAGTTTTTAGGAAGGGTAGTGCCACCCTTTCTTTATGTATATTATGTTCTCGCCACATCTGAAACAGTTCTGTACAGTTGCTAGTTATAAATATGATTTGGGCCTGGGAGCATTCTCAGATCAAATGTTTGGGAACTGAGTGTTGCAGCCCCTTCTTCTCCAGTTCAAAATTGGAGTTTGCCTTCCTGGCCAAAGGGGGATAGACCTTTCCCAAGACTAGCTTCCCTCCTTCCCTTAAGGAGAACAAATTCACAGGTAAGTCCAGAATTTCCTTTTTTCTTCCAGTGCTGAAGCAGCTGGAGGAGTTGCTGAGCGACATGAAGGCCGACGTGACGCGGCTGCCTGCCACAATTGCCCGCATTCCTCCAGTGGCTGTGCGACTCCAGATGTCGGAGCGCAACATCCTTAGCCGCTTGGCAAACCGTAGCAGTGAACCTCCTCCTCCACCACCTCCACCTCCACCACCCCAGCAGGTAAGCATCTAGGCCTGCCTTTCCCCTCTCCACCTGAACCCTTGCCATGAACTGGAGGGAGGGGGCCCATGGCGACTGCCCCAGCTGGGTGGGTTCTGCCTGGAGGACACTGTACTAGGCGGACTGTTTGTCTCTTCCTTCATAGGTGGCGCAGCAGCAATGAAATACCTGTCCAGTGCTGCCAACCCAGTGATACAGCTAAAGTGACATACGCATCCTTGTTTGAATTGTGATCCCACTCCCCGTCTGCCTGGCACTCCTGATCAGATGGTGTCCTCTCTGCGTGGGGGGATGACTGGAAAGAGGAGGAAGTACAATCTGCCATATGCTGCCAGTTGCATTTGGATTGCACTTGGGTAACAGGGGGACATTGGATGGACTCTGTATATAGTGACTAGAGACTGCAGCGCCACATCTGTTACACAGACCTGGCTGCAGTGTTCACCACCATGGCCCACACTTCCTTGATTTTAATTTTATTTTGAGTTCGTTTACCAAGACGAGTGCAAGCAAAAGTCAGGACAGACACAGCTACCTCCATCAAGATCCTTTTAATACAAAAACTGACTGGACTTGTCCTCTGAAACAGCTGGAAAAAAAAGAAAAAAAATCTTGATAACATTGAAAATAAAGGTTTCCTTGTATTTTATTTGCCTCTGTCAAAATATTTGGGGTAATCAAGGAAAGGGGTTTTCGTTTTGCAGTTTTATGTGCCTTCTGGCCTGGCAGACATATAAACAGCTTTGCTTTAGCTTAAAATGATCAGACCTCAGATAGTTTGTGGGGATTACAGATGATAGCTTCAGACTGACTTGAGTATATGAGGTCGGCTCTCAAAAGGGCTAATCAAATATATTTGTTTTTCCATAAAAGTGGCTTTCTGTGTGCCGTGCTTATACATGCAGAAGGTCAGACTATGGGAAGTAGCACCAGTTGCTGACTGTACAATTGTCTTTAAAATGAGCTGTGGTCTTCTGCCACCAAACAGTTTCAGGATTACTGTAGGCAAAAGTTGAAAAAATAAGTTTGCAGGAACCCCTCCCAAACTCTCCACGGTGAAATCACTATAACAGTCAAGTTAATTTATAGGTACATGTACTTAGCAACGTATTGCAGTGCTTTGCTCCCAGAGTGGTATGCATGTGAAGCTGTGAAATCTGGAAGCTTGCGTTTTTGTACTGTCGACTTGTTTTAAAACCACGATAACAGCTGGGGAGAGGACCAGAAAATGCAAAGAACATCGCCAGGTTGAAATGGTACTGCAAAGGCTGCATTCATGCCACGTAGTTTTGTGACAGAGTAAACGAAAGAAACAAAACAAGAGTCAAGTACGGATATGCAAGTAACATATTGACCTAAGTGCTGTTTTTAATTTATCTACATGTGTTTTACTAATACCGAGAGATCCTAGAACTGATTTTTGTCATTCTGAACTGCTTATAAAGGTGAATACGGTATCAACACAGTTAGGGCATAAGCTGTAATATTTCTAAACAAATGAGTTGGGACATTGCTCTCCACAAATACACGAATAGGACAAGGTAGTATGGTCAACGCAAAGAAGACTGATGAGATATTTCTTTACCTTTGCACACAAAATGGCTTGTTTTTTGTTCACTGCCTTTGAGTTGACCCTCTTCTCAACTGCTCTGTTCAGTCCCTGCAGATTCGTGGCCGTAGCTTCGGATTTAGTCTATCCATCTGGAATACAGCCGCCTTCTTTTCCTATTATAGTCTTTTCTAGTGAGTCTTTTTTTCTCATGATATGGCCAAAATCAGACAATCTCCGATGAGTCATCTCAGGGAGAGTTTGGGCCTGATCTGCTGTAAGGTCCAATCCATTGGTCGTCTTAGCAGTCCATGGTATCCTCAGAACTTCTCCAGCACTACATCTCAAATAAGTTGATCTTTTTCCTATCAGCTTTCTTCAGTGTCTCACAGCCATCATAGGAATGGGAGATAGCATGGGAAGGACAATCCTAACTTTGCTATTTAATGATATATCTTTACACTTCAGGATCTTGTCTAGTTCCTTCATAACTGCCCTTCCAAATCCAAGTCTTTTTCCGATTGCTTGACTGCAGTCTCCACTCCGATTGATCAAGCCCAGGTACAGAAAATATTGGGACTGTTTCAATCTCTGCATCGTCTATTTTAAGTTATGTAGATTGTCTGTGGCCATAATTTTTGTTTTCTGGAGGTTCATCTGTAGACCTGCCTTTGTGCTTTCTACCTTAACTTTCTATCATCTGTCCATATCTCTGATATTTTCTGCTAGTATTACGGTATCATCAGCATAGCTCAACCTTTCCCCTTTAAGGGCCGAGGGACTTCAGCTCCCAGAATCCCAGGAGCTATTGGCCAACATGGGACTATTGGCCAACATGGCTGAGGCTTCTGGGAGCTGAAGTCCCTCGGCCCTTAAAGGGGAAAGGTTGCCTACCATGTAGTCAAAGGCTTTGATATAGTTACAAAACATGCTGATTTTCCCCTGAAATAACTTGATGTGTCCCATTAGCCATTGTGTGTTTGCTATGTGGTCCTTAGTGCCTCTGCCTTTCCTGAACCCTGCTTGCACCTCTGGGATTCCTCTCCAAAAATGGTATATGGTTCTCTCCATGTACGGTGGTTTCTCTCCATGTATACTCGATTCATGTATGGCTGGAGTCTGGTAGACTCCAGTAAGAGCTGGTACAGTGACCAGTTTAATGCATAGCAGGAATGAAGAAAACAGCTTTAGGCGGAGTCCAAGCACACAGCCTGAAAATTGACTGGGTTGTCCGCCTTTCTGTGAGCCAGGCAAATATTTCCCAGTCCAAGGCAAGCTGGTTGAAAAATTGTTTTCTTACTAGGAAGAGGAGTTTTGGGGCTCATCCATTTACAGCAGGGGTAGGCAACCTAAGGCCTGGGGGCCAGATGCGGCCCCCCAAGACCTTTGGACCGGCCCCAGGCCGGTCCTGCCGCTATCACCGCTGCCCGCCATGATGATATTGATTATGGTTGTTATTACTTGTTCTTGGGGTTTTCTTGGCAAAATCTCCACAGGGGTTTTGCCATGGCTTTTCTGGGGCTGAGAGAGTGTGCATGCATATTTTTTTATTTTATCTTTTTGACCCGGCCTCCGGCTCAAAAAGGTTGCCTACCCCTGATTTAAAGGCACAAAAATCCTCTTGAAATCAGGCAGGGCGGGATCTGAGGGTAATTGGGCTGTATTGGGCAGAAGGTATTGTCCGCCAGGAGACACAGGCTGCATCCGCACTGCAGAAATAATCCAGTTTGGCACTGCTTTAACTGCCATGGCTCAGTGCTATGGAATGCTGGGAATGGGGTTTCCTTGGCAAGTCTCTTCGGAGTGGGCTTGCCCTTGTCATCCTCTGAGGCTGAGAGAGTGTGACTCGCCCAAGGTCACCCTGTGAGGTTCCATGTCTGAGCTGGGATTCGAACGCTTATTTCCCAAAAGTAGCTCCCATGCTTTGAAAATGACACTTGAGCAAAGCAGACAAGACGTTGTTGTGTGCCTTCAAGTCATTTCCGACTTATGGCGACCCAAAGGGGTTTTCCTGACTAGATTTGTTCAAAGGAGGTTTGCCATTGCCATCCACTTGAGGCTGAGAGAGTGTGACGTCTTTGCCTAAGGTCACCATCCATTGGGTTTACATGGCTGAGCCGGGATTCGAAGCTCAAACCACTACATCAAACCTGAATTCCCCCCCAAAGGAAGGCTGCTCACTCCTTGCCCCCAAAATTACAACCAATCTGCTTAAATAATTTGACTCGGTTTCATTTCCCAGATTAAACGGCCTCTAAAGAGCCAGCGTGGCCTAGTGATTTGAGCGTTGGACTATGACTCTGGAGACCAGGGTTCGAATCTCACCTCTGCCATGAAAACCCATTTTCAAGTGGCAAGTCACACTCTCTCAGCTTTAATGGAAGGCAATGGCAAACCCCTTGTGAACAAATCTTGCCAAGAAAACCCCAGGATAGGGTCGCCTCAGAATTGGAAATGACTTGAAGGCACATAACAACAACAACTAAACCAATTCAGATCCCTGCATAGTCCTAGAAACCCACTGGGTGACCTTGGGTGAGTCACACTCTCTCAGCCTCATGGGGAAGACAATGGCAAACCTCCTCTGGACAAATCTTACCAAGAAAATCCCGGGATAGGTCCATGTTAGGGTCGCCATAAGGCAGAAACAACTGGAACACACACACTGTCGGTGACCTGGGCAAGTCACACTCTCTCAGCCTCAGGAGAAGGCAAGGGAAAAACCCCTCTGAACCAAGCATGCCAAGAAAACCCCAGGATAGGTTTGTCTGAGGGTCACCATAAGTCAGCCATGGAAACCCACTGAGTGACTCACTTGGGCAAGTCACACTCTCTCAGCCTCGGGGGAAGGCCATGGCAAGCCTCCTCTGAACAAACCTTGCCCCCCAAATTTTTTTAAAGCTCTGATAGCTTCATGACCTCAGGGTCACCATAAGAGGGAAACTACTTGAAGGCATACAACAACAACAACAACAGCCACAACTTGGTTTGCTTCTAAGTCCCCCTAGTTTTATACAGGCCCCTTCCTTCCCGCGCGGGACTCGGAAGCGTCCCAGAGCAGGACTGAGGGTGAGTAGTCTTTCAGAACATGAGTCTATTGACGAAAGCGTAACGCCAACCCTCCAATCACAAAGAAGAGAACGTTAGCGAGGTGGCCAATGGGAGGCTCCCTCCGGGAGGAGGCGGAAGTGGTCGTTGGGGCCCGCTGGCCACGTGTTCCGCGGTGTGAGGCGAGGCGATCGGGAGCCATGGGGCGCAAACTGGACCCGGCCCGGAAAGAGAAGCG
Source organism: Phrynosoma blainvillii (assembly GCA_026167975.1). Taxonomy (NCBI): domain Eukaryota; kingdom Metazoa; phylum Chordata; class Lepidosauria; order Squamata; family Phrynosomatidae; genus Phrynosoma; species Phrynosoma blainvillii. The sequence continues at coordinate 159,025,565 of JANUYF010000002.1, read as the reverse complement.
CGGCCCCGGGCGCAAGGCCCGAAAGCAGCGCGGCGCAGAGGAGGAGCTCGCCGGGTTCCTGCCGCCCGGTAAGCCCACAGCAGCCCAGGGCTCTTCTCCGGGAGGGAGTGGGAGTGGGTCCGCACTGTGGGAATAACACGGTTTAGCACCGCTTCCACTGCCGTGGCTCTATCCATCCTGCAGAGCCCTGGGATTTGTAGTTTTATAAGGTCTTCTGTCTTCTCTGGGTGCATCTGCGCTCTAGGCCTTCGACAAGGTTCCCTCTCCACGAAACATGAGTTTCTTCTCAAAAACAAGTCATGCCAGACTAATCTGATCTCTTTTTTTGATAGAATTACCAGCTTGGTAGATGAAGGGAATGCTATGGATATAGCATATCTTGATTTCAGTAAGGCCTTTGACAAGGTTCCCCATCACATTCTGGCAAACAGGCTAGTAAAATGTGGACTAGACAAAGGGTAGCTGTTACATGGATTTGTAATTGGTTGACTGGCCGAACCCAAAGGGTGCTCAGCAATGGCTCCTCTTCTTCATCCTGGAGAGAAGTGACCAGTGGGTGCCACAGGGTTCGGTCCTGGACCCAGTGCTGTTCAACATCTTTATCAATGACTTGGATGAAGGAATAGGGGACATGCTTCTCAAATTTGACACCAAATTAGGAGGAACAGCTAATACCCCAGAAGACAGGATCAAAATTCAAAATGGCCTTAAGAGATTAGAAAGCTGGGCCAAAGCTAACAAAATGAATTTCAACAGGGGGAAATGTAAGGTACTGCACTCAGAGCAAAAAAAGTGAAATGCACAGATATACGATGGGGGACACCTGGCTGAATGAGACTACGTGTGAAAGGGATCTAGGAGACCAGGTAGACCACAAGTTGAACATGAGTCAACAGTGTGATGCTGCAGCTAAAAAGCCCAATGCAATTCTAGGCTTCAGCAATAGAAGTATAGTACCTAGATCAAGGGAAGTAATAGTGCCACTCTATTCTGCTTTGGTCAGGCCTCACCTGGAATACTGTGCCCAGTTCTGGACATTGTAATTGAACAAGGATGTTGAGAAGCTGGAGCATGTCCAGAGGAGGCCAACCAAAATGGTGGAAAGTCTGGAAACCATAAAGTCCTATGAGGAGCTGGGTATGTTTAGCCTGGAGAAGAGAAGGTGAAGCAGTGATATGATAGACCTCTTTAAATATTTGAAGGGGTGTCACATTAAGGATGGAGCAAGCTTGTTTTCTGCTGCTCCAGAGAATAGGACACAGAAGAATGGGTGCAAGCTACAGGAAAAGAGATTCCACCTCAACATTAGGAGAAACTTCCTTACAGTGAGAGCTGTTTGAGAGTGGAAATATGCTCCCTTGGAGGGTGGTGGGGTCTCCTTCTTTGGAGGTTTTTAAATAGAGGCTGGATGGCTTTCTGCCAGAGTTGCTTTGATGGTGAGTTCCTGCATGGCAAACTGCATTATTTCTACAGTGTAGATGCACCCGGAGTGCGTCAGTAGTCTTGCTGGGACCTTGAGATGTAACTCCCACCACTCATTGTGTCATTTACTGCTACATTTGTACAACATGTAGCAGCCTCTCCACATCCTTTTTGAATTGTGGTGCCCAGATTTGGACACAGTATTCCAGGTGAGGTCTGTCCGAAGCAAATACCTGCATATCACATTCAAATTTACAAGCTTGTGAGTGGTGTGTATATGTGCAGTATATGCAGGAGCAGTCATACTCCAGTGCTGCAGATGAGTGATAGGCAACTTAGTATTCTCAATATGTGCACTCTAGGCTGGCATCCTCAGAGAAACTACTACACATTCTTTGCGGGGACAAAGAGTGTCTCACTTCATTTTCCCATCAGCCTTGTAAGTCAGAGAGAATGAATGGTGTTGGGTTGGCCAAGACCGCCCAGAAGGCTTGATGGCTTTCCAGAAACTCAAACATCCATCTCCCTGGGTGACATTCAGTACTCCATCCACCATGCTACACTAGTTCTGAACAAAGGGTATTTGCAAATAGCTGAATATTTTGGTCAGAAAAAGAAAATAGTTTTGGTTGAACAGCTAAATATTGTCTAATAGTGGCGAAGCATTTTTCTTAGAACAACAGGATATATTATGGTTTTCCCAGACTTTCCAAAACCTAGTCTTTCGTCCACATAACCTGTCAATCACTACCCTCAGTTTTTCCAGCACTTACCCAGTCCATGTAAATTTGAGTTCTCGGCTGGGTCTCTATTCCTATCTCAGTATCTTTGTAGAAATGATAGTCAGGTTAAAGGGAAGGGCTGTTCCCTGGGAGGTGATTCCTGAAATCATCAAGATGGAACACCGAAGGCTGTGCTGGATGATTTTTCTCCAGCCCTTGTTTTCTCATTGTTTATTATCTTTAACTACGTTGCCAGACATTCCTTGGGCTCCTCATACATAAGTGACTGGTAACTTCTGATCCTGGTTGATGGCAAACCATCATTTGCACGGGAGGCAGGATAAAGGAAGATGCAGAAAGGCTTCCTTCTATGTGAAATTTCTAGCTCTTGGGGAGAAAGGATTCAGAGCTTTCAATGGGCAGCAATGGCATTGTTCCTTTGCCAGGTCCAAACCATCGCACCACCTGCTGAAGGATGTTTCAGCAGGGAGTAAATCCTAGCAACTCTGCCTTGCATCGCTTTTTTTGTTTTTCTTCAAATGCTGTTCACTTGATGTTGTCCTAGCCATGCTTGATGTCTGCTCAGCTTCATTTTTTGGTGTATATGTGTTTTCCCCCCCAGACCCTGATGACAACGCAAGGAAGCTCTCCAGTCATGCTCGGCGAAGGTTAGTAGGCGAGTCACCAGTATTTGTTATTTGTTCAGGATCACACTTCTTTTTCTTTAGTTTCTTTTTAATACAGCTGCCCAAAGCTAAAGCTTCCTTTAAAAAAAAAAAAAAAAAAAAGGCTGCCCCAAACTATTTTGAATTTGTCGTTTGCAGTTAAATTCAAAGCAAGCACAATATCAAGACATTGCGTAAAGTGTCCCTCTGAAGATTAAAAGCAAATGTGAGAAATTTACAGTTGAATAAATAATATCTACATATCATTTCTGGCCATCTTTAATGAGATTTATCAGGGATTGGTTGATTTATTTTTGGGCATCTTTAATGAGATTGATCAGGGATTTATTTATTTATTTATTTAGTGCATTTATACCTCACTCTTCTGCCAAAAATAATTCCTGAATATTTCAGTGCCATCCCATTTCCCTTAGTTTTAGCACTGCTTTGCAACAAGTGTGGCCACAGTTAGGACACATAACATAGACATCTGTGCCCATATGTTGATAGATAAGTTGGATACTATAAGATACATTATGATCTCTGGTATTAACTGTGTATCAAAGATGTTTTTAAATAAACCAGTCACCATTTTTTAAGACTTAGGCAGATTCACATTTTCATTTGCTACTTGAACCCTTTTTCCTTTTTTAGTACAGTCGGCCCTCCATATCCTCAGATTCTTTATTCACGGATTCAAGCATCCACAGCTTGAAAATTGCAAATAGCTAACCTTGATTTTGCCATTTTGTAAGAGAGACAATTTTACTGTATCATTGCATATAATGAGGCTTGAACATCCACGGACTTTGGTATCCACGGGGGGTCCTAAGACCAAACCCTGGAGGGCCTACTGTATAGTCATGGGCTACATCTGTACTGAGAAATAATCCGGTTTGACATCACTGCCATGGCTCAATGCTATGGAATCTGGGGATTTGTAGTTTGTTGTGGTCACCAGACAGAGAGGGCTCACAAAACTACAAATATCAGAATTCCATAGCATTGAGACATGGTGGTTAAAGTGGTGTCAAACTGGATTATTCCTGCAGTACGGATGTAGCCATGGTGAACGTGGTGAATGGGGTTTAAAAATAAACATAGCCTTAAATCTGAGTCAATAATCATCTAAAGGTGACACCGTTGAATTAAAGCTGGTTTGACACCACTTTAACTGCCATGACTCTATCCTAGAGAATGCTGGGATTTGTAGTTTGGTGGGGGCATTCAGCCTGATCGGTCAGAGAGCTGTGGTGCCTCAGCAATCTACAAATCCCATAATTCTGTAGGGAAGGCATGGTGGTTAAAGTGGTGTCAAGCTGTTTTAAATCTACCGTGTTTTTAATTTGAAAATAGATGTGACGCTCACAGACCTGTTTATTGTTCACCTTCTTAGACTCTGTTGCTTTTTGCTTACTCTTGTGTCTCGTTTTTAGAGCTGCAAAGAGAAGAATCAAATCTGCGAAACTTCAAACAGACAAGAAGATTCCTTCTCTCCGGAAGGCTCAAGGTAAGGGGATAGCAGATGAGAATGTGGTATGCCCAGAAATCATCTATATTAGTCTCTTCATAGGGGCAGGGAGGAGGCAGTGGCTGCTGAAGATGCTCAGTGCCAAGCAGTACAGATGATGCCTAGGGTCCTGGAGCTTGCTTCCTTGCTTTTTCTTTTGCAGTTTTAATCCTGATACATACACTAATTCCTCCTTCCTAATCAGATATTGTAATTTTTTTCTCTTCTCCCTCTATCCCTCTCTTCCACACTGCCTTCACCAAATCATGAAATCATGAACCTTGTCCCTGTCAATTGGCATACATATGAATTATCTTCTAAATAGTTATAAATATTGACTGTAAGTCAATGTCATGTATAAATCGAGGGCAGGTTTGAGGGCCAAAATTAGGGATTTTGATATAGCCCATGGATCAGTTGAGAGTAAAACATAGGGGCATGCAACCAAGGTACTAAAGCAGGGGTAGGCAACCTAAGGCCCGAGGGCCGGATGCGGCCCCCCCCCCCCCGAGGCCTTTGGACCGGCCCCAGACCGGTCCTGCTGCCGCCTGCCATCATGGTATTGATTATTGTTGTTATTACTTGTTCTTGGGGTTTTCTTGGCAAAATCTCCACAGGGGTTTTGCCATGGCTTTTCTGGGGCTGAGAGAGTGTGCATGCATATTTTTTAATTATTATTTATTTATTTATGGTGCTTCAGCCCCCCAGTTGTCTGAGGGACAGCAACCCAGCCCCCGGCTCAGAAAGGTTGCCTACCCCCGTACTAAAGAATGAAGCACAGGAAGACATGGGTCCAAAACGCACTGCAGAAATCATCCAGTTTGAGACCGCTTTAACTGCCCTGGCTTAGTACTAGGGAATCCTGGGAATTATAGCTTATGGTGGCACCAGAGCTCTCTGACAGAGAAGGCTAAATGCCTTACAAAACTAGAGATCCCAGAATTCCCTAGCATTGAGCCAAGGCAGTTAAATCAATTTCAAACTGGATGATTTCTGTAGTGAGTTTTAGATCATTGTCAACAAACTTACACAATTCCAGCAGACATAACTTCTTGTGCTCACATTAAAGGCTGGATGGCTGAGAGAGTAGAGGAGGGTCAGTGCTTCCAGGACAGATTATGCTCTTACCTTTCACCAGGGGATGGGTCCTTTTTTTATAAGAATTAAAATACAGTACTTACATTGACCCATGGATAAGCTGACTCAGGTTTTTTGGGGTTTGTGTGTGTCAATTTTAGACTTATATACATGAGTATATGCAGTATATATTAATCATAACCAATATTCGTTTTTCCAAAATCTCTTTTGATCCAAAAGAGGTTTAAGCCCAGCATTGCCTTGATTAATATAGATAGTGAATTACTTCCAAGTACTCTCAAACATATGGCCCCTGTTGCTGCTCTTACTTTGCATGTTAATTTTTCTGAAAGAGCTATGGACCATATCCTATTTAATCATTCTTAATATCAAGAGATTTTCTAACGTTTTCCATACTTTACCTATTCCCAGCCTTGCAGCTCTTAACATAACTACTGTTAGATCTTTATTAGGAAAGTTTTCATTTTCACTTTTGAATGCAGAAATTAATAATAGTGCCCATCTGAAGTGGACCTTTTGGCCTAACATTTAACTTATCCATCTTAATATATCTTCCCAGAATCTACATATTAACCACATATGATTCCAATCACTTATTTTACCACAGTGTCTCTGATATAGCCTTGACAATTTTTGACAATTAATTATTGATCTGAAGTTTAATAGGTGGATGGCATTTGAGTGGATAATAATACCATTTATGAATAATTCTAATGAATTTTCTCTGATCTGGACGGATACTAATTTTTAAGGTGGCATTTCCAAATTGGTTCCCATTGTTTTGCCTTTATTTTTATCCCCAGATCTGACTCCCAATCAAGTCTCATCCCTGTAGGCTTTTTTGTAAAACACTTTGATGCCTAGGCTGAGAGGTGTGCCTTAACTTTTATTTGCAAACATTGAATGTTAAACACTGTTTAGAACTTGAAGTGCTGGCACTTAGGAGGTCAAACGGCTTTTTTAATACTTGTTTCAAATTGCTTCTTGGTCTTGCTTTGCTGCTGCAGAAGATTCATTGTTGAAGGGTGCAAAGAAGAAAACAGAACTACAAGATGGCCGCCAAGCTGGTTTCAGCGATGACAATGCTTTGTGGCTTACTCCGTCTGCTTCTGGGAAAAAGAGAGCAAGACCTGAAGAAACTAGGGAAGATGAAAGCAGTGCTAGTGAGGGTCCTTGGGAGAGTGATGGAGATGATGGAAGTGAGGATGGAATGGTGGATGACTATGGGGCTTTGTCTTCAAGTGATGAAGCAGAGGTAAAGAACTCTTGGCACTTATTTTAGTCAATGCCATTGTGAATAGATTTAAATATTTCTTAACTTGATGGGCTCAGATGTGGTCTTGAACAACTAAGGTAAACATTTGCAGGTTCCCAGTTTGAATGCTTTGAACGTACTAAGGTCCTAGACAGGTCATCCACTTTGATGCCTAGGCTCAAATGCACATCCCAGTAAAGAGGGATCTATTGTGCTAAAATACATGCTTAGGGAAGTAAAAATTCTGTTGTGGTGGTGTGCCTTGAGGTCATTTCCATAGGGTTTTCTTGACAAGATTTGTTCAGAGCGGGGTTTGTCTTTGCCTTCTTCTAAAGCTGAAAGAGTGTGACTTGCTCAAGGTTACCCATTGGATTTCTATGGCTGAGCAAGGATTCAAACCCTGTCTCCAGAGTTGTAGTCCAGTGCTCAAACTACTACACCATGCTGGCTCTCAAGGATGTTGTACTGACTGCAAATCAGAACAAATCTATTATGAAAATAATGTAAATGAAATTTAAACTAGATCAGTTCTTCTCAGGCTATCTGAGAAGAGAGCCAGCATGGTGCAGACCTGAGTGTGAGGGACAAGTGTGGCTGGGTTACAGCTGCAGATTATTGTGTGTGTGAATGCAATTTGCAGGAGAGTAGATGATGCTTGCTAGTTTCCCACTCCTCTCCAGTTATATGTATTTGTGGTTTTATATATATAATAACTACCTCATTTACTTCTTTCCTATGTGCTACTCCCCCTTCCCACAAAAAACCATTGGTAGCTCATAGTGATCCAGATTCTCAGTACTGCACTGAATGTTTTCTTTTACCCCTAGAATCAAAGACTAGGCCTAAAGGAGGATGCTATTGATAAAATAATGTAGTGCATGGAATTATGAACACATTTAGTGGAAGATGTTTCTGCTTGTCAGACACTATCACTTGTAGAATGAAAATGTATTTATTTATAATCGAAAGCATAACTTGGCAAACTCATGTTACTACCTCTTCCCTGCCCATGCCTTTTGTTATGGATCTGTGTCATCCTTCTTGGAGAATGTGTGAATTCTAGTATCTGAATAAGCTGATGCCTTTTCTTTATGCTTCTTTCTTTTTAAATCCAGCTCCTGCCTATAGAGCAAGCGGCCCAAAAAGACAAGCTTGAGGGGTAAGTTAAAGGGTTTGATTTGGTTATTGAGACCTTTGCTGTACTGTGAAAGAATCGTTCCACCCCACTCTGTATGTTGGGCAACTAGTTTTTGATAGCTAAGAAGAGCCTATTTTCTCTATTTCATGGGAGAGAGAGGCTAGTGTTTTTGGATGGGGGAGGATAGTCTCTTTGCACGCCCTATATCCCAGGAGAATCAAGAATGCTAGGAAAGGGGAGAATTACTTCTTTGTGCCTTTAACCTCTCCCTCTTTCTGTCAGCGGTACTGCTGGAAATGGAGGTTAAAACCATTTCCATCAATCTTTGGTAGGATTTTGGGGTGGAGGTAGGAAGAGGTGTTTGCCTTTGTGCAAGGCTGTATGTATGATGTATATGGTTGCTTACTCCTGTAGGGTGTGACAAAGTCTCTGTCACTTAAATGGCTCTCTTCTTGTGTGTAGGGGAGACTTCAGTGAGGATGACAGCGAGGATGAAGAGGAGACCCCACCACAGAAGCCAGACGTGGTCACAGATAAGGATGCTGGCCTGCAGCTTAATGTAGACACCGATGAGCACTTTGTGCTCCCCAGTGGGCAGGAGATAGAGAAAGAAGATATCCAATGCCTGCTTGGTGTACATTGCAATGGGGATGCCAACCTGTTTGTAAAGTGTGTGTGTGTGTTGTTTCTGCACTTGGATGGAAATCACATTCTTGCTTGCACATCTTTCCCTTTTAAGACCCTTTGCTGTTCCTTGTGGCATGGCAAAGCAGCACTATAATGTAATGAATGTCTGTGATATGGGAAGTCCCTTGTTTTATATCTTGCTTAGAAGCCTAGTAGGTACCTGTAATCTACCCTGTTCCTTGAACTTAAAGCGTTCCCTCTACCACAAAAGGGTGGATATCTTACTTTAGGACCTGTACAGACTGCCAGAAATAATCCATCTTGAGGCCACTTTAACTGGATCAGTGCTAGGGAATCATGGGAACTGTAGTTTATTGTGGCATCAGAGCTCTCTGACAGAGAAGGCTCAATGTCTCAGAAAAAAACTAAAATTCCCATGATTCTCTAGCATTGAGCCAGGACAGTTAAAGTGGTCTCAAGCTGGATTATTTCTAGCAGTCTGTACAGGCCCTTAATTTGACAAAACTCTTTTAAGGATTGCTGAGATTATGTATATGTAAATTTTTGGAATATTTATTCAATTTAGCATGGAGGGCAAAATGCAAAGTACAGGTTGCATGCAGCTCCTTAAGACCATGTTTAATAAACATTTCATCATTCCAGGAGTTGTAGGTTGCAATTTCACCATTCCCCACCTCTTGTCCCCAGTTTTAGGCCCAGGATCCAGGAGAGATTTTTTTTTTTTTAAGCAGGAAGTAAACTTCTAATTTGCTTTCTGGTTTAAAAAAAGGGCTGTTTGGGGCCTGAAATGGCAAATGTCTTCACACTTGGGGGGCGGGGGCGGGGAGAGAACATTTTTAGAATTTTCTTTAAATAAAAAAAAACAAGATTAGGTGGTGTAGGCCTCCAGGATCCTATAGTGGGTCTTGGCAATTGTCAGTCTCTGGTTTTTGTGCAACTCCATAGTATTGTGATAAATCACTTTTTGTCTTGTGCAGATGATTGCGTGATGAAGAGAGGACTAGAACTGTTCACAGCACAGCATAGATTTCAGCCCATGCTGTTACTCCACAGTGTGAATTGAAAATTAAAACTAGCAGTAGTCAGAAAGTTTATTTTCTACTTGGGTAAGGTACCATAGCTCAGCGTTGCCAGGCTTACTCTCAGTTAAAATGATTTCAACTGTTAGGGCTATGAAAGACCTTCACTTGGGGGCCCTGCATGGCTACTGTGTGACTGAGGAGATAGTAGTGGGAGGACTAATGGTTTCACTTGGTGTTAGGCTGCTACATTTTGTTCCTTAACTCGTGGATCACCTGCTCAGCCCCCTGATCTCCAGCTTATTCATCAGCGTATAAAAGACAACATAGAAGTACTTCAGGACTTCAGCACTAAGCGCGAGGAGGGACATTCACGGCAGGAGTATCTGGCTCTTCTGCGTCGGGATCTTGCTGCTTACTATTCTTACAGTGACTTCTTAATTGGGAAGATGATGGACCTTTTCCCACTCTCTGAGGTATTTTTTTTTGTGGCCAAATAGAATTTTTTCCTGCCTGTTTCCCGCTTCTTGTAACTTGTTTAGCAGCAAAACCACAAGCAGGCACAGATTGAAGATACCAGTCCAAGCTTATACAAAATCTGTTCCCTATTACAAGTTGTAAGAAGCTGTTTCTACAGACAATAATGTGAAACTTTTGTTAAACCAGCTTGATGTGATGTCTAGATTGACTCATGCTTCAGTCAAAGGGGGCATAAGAAGCCCTGCTAGATGAGAAGGAAGTCCAGTCTAGTCCCAACATCCCTCTCCTAAATCCACTTTGGGTTTTTTGTTTTTGATTTTCATCTTACTGTAACTGCTGTGATGTAACTTTCCTCTGGAGAGTTACACTAGACAAGATCAGAGTTTCTTTACCAGGCCACTTTGCAAGGCAGTCTGTTGAAGACTGTTGAAATCACATATTTCTACTATTCTCCAAAGATTCTAAGAGCATTACCAGGGTGTCTAAAACCATTCAACAAATCAGCGAATTAATCATATAACGGATCTTTTTCCATGTTCTTGAACATGACCACCAGATGTGCCAAAAAAAAGTCTTGCCTTACCCAATAGAGGCCCAGCTCATTCATTCATTCTAGATCAGGGGTAGGCAACCTTTCCCCTTTAAGGGCCGAGGGACTTCAGCTCCCAGAAGGCTCAGCCATGTTGGCCAATAGTCCCATGTTGGCCAATAGCTCCTGGGATTCTGGGAGCTGAAATCCCTCATCCCTTAAAGGGGGAAGGTTGCCTATCCCTGTTCTAGATGTTGCTACGGTGGGCTCATCTTGTGCAGGGGAGTTGCTTCATTATACTATGTGTTCTTACATGTCATATTCACAACTTTTTCTTAAATGTTATTGTGCTTGTAAAGAAAAAGTTTATGAAGTTAATCAACTTGGATCTGTGAGAGCCTTATGACCTCTTTTCCAGAGGTAGAGTAGAGTTCAATCCCTGTACTTTCATGCTGGGAAAGATTTTCACCTGTTGTTTTGGTTTCTTTCCCCCTTTCTTGCTTTTAGCTGGTTGAGTTCTTGGAGTCTAATGAGGTTCCTCGGCCTGTGACCCTCCGTACCAACACACTCAAGACACGGCGACGCGATCTGGCACAGGTGCGTACATTTGTGGCTGTACACCCCAACTCTTGTTCGGCCTTCTCCTTTCATAGTGACATTTCATCACTGTTTTTACCCTTTGTCCTGCAGGCACTGATAAATCGTGGTGTAAATCTTGATCCTTTAGGAAAGTGGTCAAAAACTGGACTTGTTGTATATGATTCCTCTGTGCCTATAGGTGAGCAAGAAACTATTCTTTCTTTATCTTTCTTTTTTTAATCCCACGGAATTATACTATGGGGGAGAGTTATCTGTCAGCGGACTCATCATACAGGAATGGGTTAACCTTTTCTGCCACCCAGGCAAGGCAAAGGATCATGTAATCTAAACAGATCTTTTTGCTAGATCTCTAGCTCCTCCATTCAGTTTCTTGCCTTTGCCCAGAACAGGTCATATAAGAGCTCTGCTCCCCACCCACCCCCCGCCCCAGCTGGTATATATGTATGTATGTATGTATTTCATTTGTATGTCACCTTTCTTTCAGAAGGGATCCAGGGTGGCTCAACTTCTCTTTCTCATTTTCATTTTCATCTAAAACATATAATAAAACCTTTAAGCCTTTCTGTCCTCTTTCTAGCCACCTTAAATCCCATTTTGGGAGAAAGATGGGATATAAAGCTAATAAATAAATAAATAAATAATTTTTTCAATCATGCTCCCACCTGCCTTTCCCCCTCGTTCATCTTCCTCCCCCTTTCGTTTAAATTACAGTTCCCTTTCCCTCCATTTCTCTTATACTATACCAGGGGTAGGCAACCTTTCCCCTTTAAGGACCAAGGGACTTCAGCTCCCAGAATCCCAGGAGCTATTGGCCAACGTGGGACTATTGGCCAACATGGTTGAGGCTTCTGGGAGCTGAAGTCCCTCAGCCCTTAAAGGGGAAAGGTTGCCTACCCCTGTACTATACTATAGCTGCCTCCTCTGTAAAGAAAAGAATCCACCTATCTGTCTCTAACATGGCTGTCTCCTCCAGAGGAACCTATGATCATAAAGAGACGGAGCTGGTGATATTGGGCCCTGATCTTTCTCCCATCCTTGAGAGTGCCTCCTCCAAAATTGCTGAGATATAAAAGCATCTCGATCTCAGTTTGTCTCCTGATACTGAAGCAATTGAGGGAACTGAGATTGCAGCACTAGAGCCAGACACTGCTCTAAATGTTAATCCTGGGGTGGAGGAGGGATAGGACGTGTCACCAGTAGAATCAGCCATCCATTCTAGCAGCTTAACTAGCTTGCTCCCTCAGTTCAGTGATTCTCTTTGTGCTAAATCTAAACTGTCTAGGCAGCTTTTTATGATAAAAGTGCACGCCTCTGGCAGCGGTGGCCATTTTGTGGCTCAGATTCACGATGGCAGCCATTTTAGCTCGAAAAGCACCTTATTCCAGCCTTTGCCCACACAACTGGCCTATGCCAGTTCCTATGATTAATCAAAACAAATGGCGTCAAAGGATTTTGAATTTAGTTGCTGACAGCATCATTCTTTGCCAATCAGCTATCTCCTTGTAGAATCATAGAGTTGGAAGAGACCCCAAGGGCCATCCAGTCCAACCCCCTCTATGCAGGAATATACATTCAAAGCACCTCAGACAAATGGCCATCCAGCCTCTCTTTGAAAACCTCCAAAGACTGAGACTCCACCACTCTCTGAGGAACTGTGTTCCACTGTCAAGCAGCTCTTACTGTCAGGCAGTTCTTCCTAAGGTTGCAGTAGAATCTCTTTTCCTGTAGTTTGAATCTCTTGGAGCTGCAGAAGACAATTTTGCTCCATCTCCAACACCTTCCTGCCAAGAGAACATGTCCCTTACATTCCAAGCTTGCTTCCCTTCACCTCCATTGAGAAAATGACTTCTCTGCCTCCACCTGCCCACTCTGTTTTTCCTATTCCTCTGAGGATGGAAGCAGCGTGAAAAGTGGCACCTCCTATTTTCTTGGGGGAATAGGAGCATGACCATACCTCCAATCCTGAAACAAGATATTTGATGGTGGGTAAGCAATCAGCTTTCTTGGGACTGTCAAATACCTCTGATGAAGAGATTAGGGGACTGGGCTGACTATAAGAAACAGGATGAAAGTACCAAAGAAAGGCAGTTCAGTTCAGATTTATTCCTCTCTTGACTAAGGCCTTGTCTACCTTAGATTTGCAGTCTAATAAAGACAAGAGGGTTCAGTCTTCTTCCTCAAAGGTAGACTTTGCCTTGTCTTGCATTGTTTCCATGTTTCCGCAGCCTGAAGCAGATTCTAGAGTAGCGCTCTTCCCAGAATTACTTGGTCAAATTTGGTCAAACTAGAGTTAAACTGAAAGGCATTAACCTGGCTCAGAAACTTTATTTTGTTTCTCTCCAGGAGATGGAATTATTTAAAGTGCCTTTGATCTATGGCTCCATTTCAGCTCTCCTCATGGGGGACTCCAGTGCATTAATAGGGAAATTCCTCTTTAAAAGAACACAGTGAGAAGAGAGCAAAAAAACTCTGCTCTTAAAAAGGCTTATAAATTAACAGCCTTCTCAATTAGGGCTTTTTCTACAGACTCCATGATAGCAAGAGCAGATATGCAACAGATTCTGGTTCATTTTCATAATCCTAACCTAGTTGTAAAATTCTTTCATAGGTCTCTTTCCCATTTGTATAAATCTTTGTGTCAGATGCTAAAGAGATTCCACTAGGTTTTCTGCATACAGAATTGCAACCTCAAATGTGGCACAGAGATCAATTTGCCTTAGGTACTGGAATACTGGCTACTAGCTCAGAACAAATTTGGCATGTGTATCCTTTGAGGGTTCTCTTCTTTTTGGAAAAATGCCTTCAAGGATATTATTGTAGAAACAAAGGACAAAAAGAAGGCAATGCCTTCCATCCAAAAGAAAGAGTTGAAGCATCCACCCAAATCTGCTAACTAATCCTGTAAGTCTTTTCATGCCTTTGGCTGGGAAGGGACTTTTGCCCCTTCACCCCAGCATAGATAAGAAGTCAACCATGTCAGCCCCAGACAGGGAATCAGCCTGTTGGGTTCCAAGCTTAACCTGTAATTCAAACCATCTGTTGATAGAGGGAAAGTTATCTGGGTTCTTACAGACCTCACAACTTTTCACACCAGACCGGTGGGTGTTGAGAACCATAGAACAAGGTTATGCCATAGAACTTGCTCTTCCACCCAGAGTCTGCTCTATCCAGTCTCCAGCCTCAAAATCACTAGACAAAAACTTAATTCAGTAGACCATCTCTCATCTTCTGTCACAGGATGTTATAAAGCTAGTTCCTCCAGAGGAAAGAGTCATAAGAATGTATTCAGTTTTTTTGGTAGTGTTTGGGGGGGGGCACAGTTCATCCAAATTGGATCTCGAATTCCTCAACTAGTTCATCAGATACAGGAGGTTCTAGATGGAGAGTCTCCAGACCGTCCAAGAACAACTGCTTCCTGGGGACTCACTCCTTTTGATAGAATTGGTGGAAGCTTACTTACACATTCTTGTAAATCCTTCCTTATGTAAATTCCTACATTCTTGTTTCCTCTGTACCCATTATCTGTTCAAGACCTTGCCCTTTGGGTTAGCCTTATCCCCCAGGTTCTTTCTGAAGCTCATGGTTGCTCCTGTAGTTCACCTGAGACAGTAGGGCATCCCTGTTTTCATTTGTGTAGATCAGGGGTAGGCAACCTTTCCTCTTTAAGGGCCGAAGGACTTCAGCTCCCAGAATCCCAGGAGCTATTGGCCAACATGGCTGAGGCTTCTGGGAGCTGAAGTCCCTCGGCCCTTAAAGGGGAAAGGTTGCCTACCCCTGGTGTAGATGATCTGTTTCTCAGATTTCCAACCCTCCCAGGCATTAAAAGAGCTTGAAAGACCAGCTTTAAGTGCCTGTTAGATCACAGGTCCATGATCACTCACAAGAAGTCATCTATGCATGTCCAGAAACAGTTTGTCCATCTGGGGCATTCATTGACAGACAGACAGTATTAATTGCTCCAGCTCTGGAGAGATTAGCAAAGATTCAGTCCGAAGGGTCTCTTTTCTCTCAGTATTCTCTGGAATATTGGCCAGCAGTGCAGAACAAATTTGGCAACTTTGAGGGTTCTCTTCTTTTTGTGGAAAAAGCCATAAAGCAGAGGTAGGCAACCTTTCCCCTTTAAGGGCCGAGGGACTTCAGCTCCCAGAATCCCAGGAGCAGTTGGCCAACATGGGACTATTGGCCAACATGGCTGAGGCTTCTGGGAGCTGAAGTCCCTCGGCCCTTAAAGGGGAAAGGTTGCCTACCCCTGCCATAAAGGATGTTCTTGTAGCAACAAAGGACAAAAAAAAGGCAGTGCTTTCAATTTAAAAGAATAAGTCAAAGCATCCATCTAAGTCTGCTAACTGGCAGACTTTATAGCTATAGTGCATCTCCTGGGCATCCTTCAGGGCCCACATAGCTCAGTCACATCAGATTTCTGATTTACCAAGAGGTCAGGTCATCTCTTCCATCTTGGAAAAAGAAGTCCGGTCTTTCCAAAGGAGTTCCAATGTGGGTTGCCTTAAGTGGGACCATTTTTGCGGGAGAGTCTAGCAAATGAAACAATTTCTGTAGCGCTTTCTTCCATGCATGTGGGGCAGATTTCTCCTGTTTTCTACTTTATTAAGGTTTTGGTTTTTTTACTTTTCTTGCTTTTTTTCCCCCAAGGTGGAAGCACAGGATACCCTTCTCTCTCCTTGGCATCCAGGTCACCTATATCCCTTCCTTTTCATCTCCTCTCAAGGGTTATGAGAACAATCAGGACAAAGCAAGCTCAGTCACATCAGTGTGGTATTTCTTGCTCCGAAGTAGTCAAGACAGCCATGTTTCTTACAGCTGCTGCCTTTAGCAATACAGGAACCATGGTTTCTGCCATCTCTCCCTCGTCTTTTGTCACAAGGCCCAATCTAGATCCAGGGTGGCTTTAGGTGGCCTCTAAACCAGACTCTTACAAGAGATTAAGTTATTTAGCCAAGATTGTTCATGCTGCCCTTTCTTCTTATCATAATTCCACCATTAAGTTTTATGAGTTAACTTGCAGAGCTCTTCACAAGTGGGCTAGTAAAAAATATCTAGGTGTATCTTCAGTGAGGATGAGGGAAATTGTGGAGCTTTTGCAGTTAGACATGGGCCTTAAACCTAACATCCTGTGTAGGCAGATTTCAGCTTTGGCCTCCATCATACTTCATGTCATTGTAGCAAAAAAATCTCAGTTTAGATGGTGTCGTCCCTTATCTTGCCTGGGCAGGAGAAGAGGGTAACCCAGTGGTGCTCAAACTTTTTAGCCTTGGACATCCCCCCCCCCCTTTACATCTACATGTAGACATTGTTCTCCTCCATTCAGTGTATTATACAAATATAAATATTTTGTTTGTTTATTGTGTATATTTTCATTTGCAGTCATGTATATGTATATTTTAACTTTTTATAAGGAAATAACATTGTTCAAATTAGAACAGTTTCATTTAAGTAAATTCAATATTTAGCTCAACGCAGGTGTAGATTTTACATGTAACAAGGTTTATTTGGGAGGATGGATCAGAGCTTCCATGTCTCTCCCCCCACCCCCAGCTCCAGTCCCATTTCACCTTTTGAGAGCCACTGGATTAACCCATTCTTGGATGTCTCCTTCTCCTTGGCAAGAATGGACCTTCACAGAAAAGTTCCCAATGTACCATTCAGCAGCTAGTTTCTCATTCTTTTGCCTGTGCTTTTCCTTTCTCTACTAGGTGCCACCCCAGAATACTTGGCTGGCCAGTACATGCTGCAAGGAGCATCCAGCCTTCTCCCCGTCATGGCTCTTGCCCCCCAAGAGAACGAGCGGATTTTGGACATGTGTTGTGCCCCAGGAGGCAAGACCAGCTACATAGGTATTAGTGGAGGACTGGAGTGGGTTTTATTGGTTTATCTCTTCCTTCCTGTGATCTAAAACATTGCAGAAAGGCTCTCCTCTTTTTGCTAATAGGACGTTTCATTGAGAAAAGAGTCATAAGGTTGACTAGGCAGAAGCTTATCCATTCCTCCTTTCATTCTTCTGAAGTTCCAATTCAGAACATCTATACTAATGTAATTTGTTCCTGACAAGGTTTGCTGGAGTCCAGGCCAGACAAGACAGGAAAGAAGTGAGAATGCAAGCTAGACTTTTCTGGACTAAGCTTGCTTCTGGGCAGTGATTCTTGAGTGGATTTCACAGTTCTCTCTCTCTCTCACACACACACATACACATACAAAGTCTGGTTACGTTTTCTCCTTGTGTTTCGCTGCCTATGACTCTTAGAGATGGTGGATGATGCCTTATAGTTTCCCCCTTTGGCTTGTGGCCTTCCTTCCTGTGAGACTTGTGCTTCCAAAATGAGCACCAAGGTGGGATAACGGGGATCTGCTGTGCTGGAGGTTGACACCCTTGATTCTCCTGCCAGTTAGGCCATAGTGCAGCAAAAAAAATCACCTGCTTATATTATGTTTCTGTAATATTAGCTCTGCTTCAAGGACTCAAAATGTGCTTTAAAATTTGCAGTGTAA